>CAWUFW010007260.1:600000-1031433 GCA_963921515.1 Calotriton arnoldi
CTCTGCATGTGCTGCAGCAGTGCCAGCACAGACAATCGCACTAAGTCATTTTCTCCTAGGTGTAAAACGAGCATATCTTTGCAGCCCCTCTGAGGTAACATCTTTGTCAACCACGGCAGTAAAGCACCCCAATGCATTCTCCCTTTTCCCCACCAACAAACTTCATGATGGCTACTCCTCAAACCCAGAGTACGTCCGTACACCTGCTGGTCTGCATACTTGGCTGCCCAGTGTACGAAAGAGTGTCCCACAATCCAGGTAACCGTCTTGGTTCCTGGTCCTCTCACACATCCTGTAGTATAAAGAGATCATGATTAGGCCCAAGAAAAGCAAACCTCTTCCTTACCCTCATGCCCCTTCATCCATTGCTCTACCCCCAGTTCCTCCCCTTTATTTCCTCACATATTTCTCGCAACATCTGGACTGGCATCATCCGATCTGGCGAATTTTGCCCCAGGACCATTCCAAACGTGCCGCCGCTGTGGCCGCGCCGATGTGAAAGGAATGCGTCCCATAGTCAGCTGGCTCCCTGCCCACCATGCGCAGCGCCCTGCGCAATACCGCCAGTAACTGGAAAGCCGTCACTCGCTCCCCTGATGCGTGGCAAAAAACCCCGCCAGGGGCCGACCTGAACTGGACATGTACTCTCGCCATTCGCGCACCGGGCACACCTCACTGCACCCACTCTCCCTCAACCACACCCATCTTCCTCTGCCTGCTTGGTCCCTCTTGGAGTGGCTCAACCAAATTCCCAATCTTCCTCGGTCCAGACGCACCTCCCCATATAACAGTCCCAAATGCCGTGGTGTTCCCAGCAATTCTGAGACATGGAAAGCCCCAAAAAATATCCAAATCATACATAGTCTAAATATGGACACCTCAACTGTGTCATAAGAACACTCCGGCAAAACCCCCAATAACTCCTGCAACAACTCGAACGTGATAGCCTCTCTCAAAGCTCCCCCTCCCCCCCGCTCCCGCCCCCAACCTTTCAGCATTCTACTCAAAATTTCATCCTTGGCAGGATCAAAACCGAGATATAACTTACTGTAAAAAGATATCCCAGCTAACTTTCTTGCTATTGTCGTCTGTGACAAACCTTTATCTATGCAACCTAAAACAAAACTCAGAACTCCCTGCTCCGCCTCTTGGCGCATAATGTTCAGCGTCACTAACGCTTGACCCAAAAACTCCCCAAACTCAGACCCGGCCAGCTTGTAACTCCGACAAGTGGATTCTGCCAAAGACCTTTTGACCAGGCTTACCACTCTCACTCCCCCCAGGCCCAGATGTCATCCGGCAGCTCTGTCTGGCATTCTTCCGCTCCGGGCGCCAGTCCTCAAAATCGCTGCCACTGCGAACGAGACAAAGCATCTGCAACGTCATTGCTAGCCCCTGGGACATGTTTAGTGCGAAAAACCACATTCAACCTCAGGCACCGCAGCATAAACCTGCGCAACAATCTCAACACCCACAAATCCCTCGCCTTTTGTCTGTTCACCAGTTCCACCACTGTCATGTTGTCCACATGGAAAAGCACCGTCCGATTTTGCAGTTTGCTACCCCACACCGCTAATGCCACTAGGAGCTGAAAAAACTCCAAAAATGCAATGCTTCGCCCTTGTCTCAACCAATGTGCCGGCCAACTCTCCACACACCAACGTCCATCCCAAAACAGCCCAAAGCCTAAAGCGCCTGTAGCATCTGAAAATAACCTGCCAGACTGTGTTCTCCTCCACAAAATCCAAAGATACACCATTGAATTCAGCCAGAAACGTCTGCCACACTCCCAGATCTGCTCTGACCCCCATCGATCGTTACCCGGTGATGTGATAGTACTGCGCCTGACATGGCCATGTCGAGGCGCCAGCAGACGTTCTCCCCGCTCTCACCACCCTGCAAGCAAAATTCAAGAAGCCAAGCAACTTCTGCACTGCCCTCAACTCAATCTTCCGTTCACCCATCACTCGTAGCAAAAAGGCCTGAATGTCATCCAGTTTCTCTTTAGGCAGTCGCGCCACCCAGTGCACGAGTCCAGTTCTATGCCCAGAAAAGTCAACCTGCAGCTGGGCCCATCCGTTTTTTCTGGCGCCAAAGGCACCCCAAAAGTCTGCGTCAGTCCCTCAAAATGATGCAATGTCCTCGCGCAGGCTACGGAGCCTCCTTTCCCTACGAACAGAAAGTCATCCAGGTAATGTGACTCCCCATTGTGACCACTGCTCTTGATGAACACCCACTGCAGGAAAGTACTGAACATCTCAAAGAGTGCGCAAGAAATCACGCATCCCATTGGTAAAACTTTGTCCACATAAATGGCACCCTCAAACTGCATCCCCAGTAGCGAAAAATCCACCGGATGTATGGGCAGTAGACGGAAAGCAGATTTGACATCACACTTCGCCATTTCTGCTTCCCGCCCACACGTCCTCACCAAGCGGATGGCATCATCCACTGAGGCATACAGTACCCTTGAGTCTTCTTCAGCAATGAACTTGTTGACTAATCCCCCTTCTGGCCATGATAGGTGATGAATCATCCCGAACTCCCCTGGTTCCTTTTTGGCACCACCCCTGGGATGATACAATCAAGTCTTCCAGTGGCCAGTCCGTGAATGGACCCGCCATCCTGCCTTCCTCAACCTCTTTCTTTAGTTTCGCTGCCACCACCCTCGGTAGTTCCTTTGCTAATTTCAAATTGTCCGCCCATCTACGCCCCTTGGACCCTGGTATCCTACCCTGAGACCCTCAATGAAGCCCCACTGTATCCGCAGGGCTGCCTCCCTGTCGGGGTAAATCGAGAGCCACGGGCCCATGGGCTCAATCCTAACTGGAGTAGTGGGCCTTCTGTCCAGACTGTCCCCTCCCCTTCATGTCCCTCCACTGTTCAGCTGGGGTGGCCAGGGTAAAACACTGCGTGAGTGGGTGTCTTCCCCCGCATTTGGAGCATTCATGCTTGAACTTGCATGGGTGCCTGGAACAAAATCCCTTATTGAAGTTCCAGCATGCCCCGGTTGTAGCTCCCATCTGTTTTGGAAGTACACCTGCTCCACTTGCCCCGAAACCAGTCCCTCCCGCCCCTTGCTGAGGGGGACGTGCCTGAAAGGACCGATACGTCACAGGCAGGCCTCTGGCCATATGCATAGATGCCGAGGATTGCGTGGATGACATCCACTCCATCCATAGTTCTTGATCCACCTCCCCCCATGGCTTATCAGGATTCATGCTGACCCTGGCCCTAAATTCTTTGTCAAAGGTCCGCCAGGCGAAACCCCCAAAATGCATCTATGCTTTTTGGATAATATCCATGTACTTCAGCAAGGCAATCGCCCTGTCCAAGTATTTTTCACAGTAAATGCTAACGTATATTAGGAATGCCGAGGTCCAGTTTTCCATGTTAATGGGCACCCTCGGTCTCCTTGTTAATGACCACTCTTCTTCTTTTGATCCCTCCTTAGCCTGTATTTCTCTATGCAATAATTTAAAGACGTCGACATATTCATGCTTCCAAATCCTATTTTTTGTTTTGTCAGAGAGATGCGAACCCAGTGGCATCGTCAGCCCCATGTATGGCAGTTTTTTATGGTGCTTGTCGTCTGTTTTGTCCTCCTTTTCAGTTCCTTCCATCTTGTCCGTCTGGACACTTGCGCCTACTAAGCGTTTAGCGCCGTCATTGTCCTTGCCCACTGCAGTAGCCGCAGCTGCACCTGTTTTTGTGACTAAATCCCTTACCGTTCCTTCACCAACACCCACCGACCGGCAGGATTTACACTTCCCACCCTCATCACCGCCATCCCATGCATCCACCAGTCCCCATTACCTGAGAGTCCTCCTTGGACTTCTTTGTCTTTGCCCCGGCTGCTGGGCTTTTTCTGCGCCACTGTCTTCAACTTGTCCTTGGCCGCACTTGCCTCCTGTAAAACACCAATTCTCTTGGTTGCCTTCTCCGGGGCACCGGAGCCCCCCATGGTCCATTCTACGTCATCTCGCACTTCCCCTTCTTCCCACTCGTCACTCTCATCCTCATAATCCAGCACTATTTCAGCCTCATTCAACATTGGCTCTCAAGTATCATCCTGCATCACTATCTTCTGTCCTTTCACAACACCACTCTTTCTGGCGCAATTCTTTGTCGCCACAGTCGTTGCGCGACCCCCCTGCTGCTTCCGGCCAGCGTCCCGGGGCCATCGTGCGCCCCACTGGTGTCACCCCGCTCCTACCGGCCTCACCTGCTGGTTTCACCACCCTGCCCCAAGGCTGCTCCAACCTGGGGGGTCCCCAGCACCACCGGGCCTCAACACCATGCTGGCTGTCCCTTTCTTCTTTCCTGACCGCTACTTGGTAGCAACCCACACCCATTTACCCCCTGTGGGCTCCTCCTCCTCACAATCCTGCACTCCCCTAGCATCCACATCCCAACCCTGCGACACCTCCCCCCTCCCTGGGAACTCCTGACCTGCCCTCTCCCTGGCCTCGCACATGGCTGCCCATCTCTTCTCACTCTCCTGTATAATACGACGCTGGTGCCTGATTTTTTCTTAAAGGCCTAAACCCTCCCATCTAGGTAATGCAGGAAGGAAAGGCTCCCCCACCCCGGCCCCCCCGTGGAAGGACCTGTGACCCCCCCCCAGCCCCTCCCCGGTAATCCCTGCAGTGAGTGTGGGTGCCTGGGCCCCCGCCCACCTGGATTTCTTACTCGCGGGGCCCAGGCCTGAAAATGCCTCACATGTCCCACTCCCAGGGAGTGGCCTCCACATGAGGTTTAACAGGCCGTCCTCTCCCTGGGGGGCGAGTTCCTTCACTGCTTTGCCTGTGCTCTGCGGCGCCGGCTCATGCGTGGACAGCCCTGCCCCCCGCTCACCTCCTCAACGCTGTCCTCGGCCCCAGGCAGCCGCGCTGGCAGGCTCTGCCTCCTGCCTCTGCGCTTGGCCTGCTGTGTCTTCTGCTGGCCCTGCTCTCTGGCCACGGATGACTTCTTGGCGTGTGGTGGCTCGTCCCTGCATGCCGCCACCGCCACTCCTGCCGATGCGGACCGCAGGGGTAGGACCATGCCGACCCACGCTTGGTCCAACACGCCGGGCCGGAGGAGATCCGCCCAGCCTGCCATCCCCAGCACCCGCAGCGCTTCCGGCACCGCGTCGCTGTCGGGTGCAGACATCTCCGGCTGCCGACTGACCAGGTAGGCAGTAGTGTTCCTCCTGCTTTACCTAGCAAACTGAGAGGGCCCCCAGCCGCAGAACCCCCTGCTAGGCCCTAACTACCACTGCCTGCACTAACTTTTTCCCTGCCCTACCTGGTGGGCTAGGTGTCAGGAAAGGGGCCGGAACCTCCCTTCCTGACACCTTTCTAGCCCACCCTTAACTCGCCCTCCAACTCCCTCCTTTGAACCCCCCTCCTACCTTGTCCTTCCGGACTGCGCCAAGTGCTCCGGGGGAAGATTGGTCTGCGACCCTTGCTTCACCCGGGGGCCGGCATTTTAAGAGACTGCGTCTGCATGTCTGAAAGCCGGCAGTAAAGTACGAGCGGAGTGGTGGTTAGTAATCGCATGCTTTTGGAAGCTGCATTAGCTAGCGGCTTGAGAGGAAGTGAAGGATTTCTATTCTGGAAAGCATTTGGTGTTTAGGGGTGAGAAATGTTTCAAATAAAGCCGTAATAAATATAACGCCGTAGCGCATGCAGCTTGCCGGTGTACAGATTGATGTGGCAATATTACTCACAGTTACAATGTCTTTGTGGCTCATGCTTGGGAGGCACGGGCGTCTTTGTGGGGAATAACCTGGAATATGTTTGACCTTTTGGGGATACTGTAGGCGTCTCTTGATGTGAGTGGCCATTTTGATTGGGCAAGGTATGGCCGTATTGTGAAAATTTCATCTGCCGTATTTTGGGCAGGAAAAAGATCATTTTTCTAGTAAGTTTCACAGCGTCGTTGTCTGAAGGGCCTGCAGGCGGTGAATGCTGGACATTGAGGTTTCAAAAGAGTGGATTTAAGACTTATATGAGAGCAGTGCCAGTTTTGAGTAGATTGTTTAGGGTTGTTACTTGTAGTGGTACAGAGCATTATGGAAGGAAGTACCCCACAAGAGCAGACTTTGGATGACAAGGTACAGGAATGTGCCAATAAGGCTGTTTCTTCTTTAGCTAGTCAGTTGGGAAAGACATTGAATGATTGTATGGAGAAGTTAGAAGGGAGATTTAATAAGACTAATAATGAAGATAAGCAGTTTTGGTCTGTACAGGAGGTGGCCATGAAAGCGTGTGGGTCAAATGAGGGTCGTAAGGTGGCCTAGAAAAGAAAACACCAACAAAAAGAAAAGAATATAAATTTGAAAGGACAATACGGTAAGGAAGGAAAAGAAAGGACAACTCAGTGGGAGTTGGAAGGGGCAGCTACAGAGGACAAAAAAGGAGGTCACAGAGCGGTTGCCTGTGACGAGTCGTCAAGCAGTGGTGACATTGTGATCACTTGTTCATTTGATATGGGGGATACAGACGGTGATGAGATTGATAGGAAATAGCAAAATTGATCTATGGAAAGCAAGGACAGAATAAAGCAGGTGAAGGATCCAGAGCCAGATTGCGTTTTGAGTGTCCCAGACCATCTTTAACCAATGAAGTGGCTTATACTCCTGAATTAGATCCCAAAATGTTGACTTTCTTAAACAAGTCAGGGTGCGACCCTAGGAGCGGTCTGGACAAAGGTTTGAAGGGCTGCCAAGACAGGTTGCTTGATGTATTTGGGCCCTTGACCAAAATATTTGACATGTATGAGGAGGCATATTTGCAGGAGACATCTGTGGATGTACAGGAGTTGTGCCAATGGATGCAGCGGGCTGTCTGTTTATTGGGAAATTTCAATGTAGCCTTATGTGTTGAACGTAGGAAGAGTATCCTAATGAAAATGGATCCGAAGCTAGTGGAACTAGTGAGTAAGAAGACGGGCTAAAGGTCAATGGTATGCTCTTTGGGGAAGAATTCATCAAGGAGGTGCCTTTAATTCCAAACAGAAGGTTCAAAGGAATATAAGGAAGGTTTTTGGTGGGGCCGGGAGAATGCAGGGTCGATTCCCCGAACGTGGATTTGGAATCACACACACTCGTTTTCGCAAGGATTTAGATCCCTTAGGATATCAAATGCCAGGATTGTTTCCCCAAAGGCGAAGAGGAAGATCAAGGGGAGACACAAGGGCAAGAGGACAACAAGGCATGTTTGGAAAAAGACCCTATGTGTACCCCAATAAAGCTGGCTGGTAGACTTGCCCACTTTTCAGAAAGATGAAAGGAGATTACTGCGGATCCTTGGGTTTTGCAGACAGTGCAGGCTTACCAAATAGATTTTGTAGGAGTTCCAGTGCAGGTGAAGTGGTCGAGGACACTGAAGTTTTAGAAAAAAGAAACAAAGATGGTAAGCCAGGAAGTGGAGGAATGTTGTAGAAAGGGAGCAATAGAGAGGTCAAGAAGTGATCTGTTAGGTTTTTTAAGCAATTTGTTTTTAGTGGAGAAGAAGGACAAGGGAATTGTAGTGTAGCTCCTATTTCCCTTATAGGCTCTGCGCATTGGAATAATATATCCTATAGGTTTGACATATGACTAAGGTCAGTATGTCCCTATCGAATGTATTAAACTTAATTACTTGTGCCAGCTAGCTCAGAGGCCACTAGAAACTTCTTGACGACAAGAAGGGATTAGTTTCTGGCTGCCGCAAAACATGACCACTGTGTTTCCCTTACAGAATCAGGATGTGTCCCAGAGTCGTAGAAACAATAGATAACCATTTCACTCAGCTCAGTTGTGCATGTTTCAGTTATTCTCAGAGTTACACAGAAATAACCAGACGGGCGTTTCAATAAAGGATTTATTGAACAGTCTTGTTTCTGTTGTAAGTTATATGTGCTGTTACGATCACAAGACAGTATGCGAGATAAATAATGTACAAGGTGAGCAGTAAAAATAAATAATACTGCGTCAGCATTATCTTTTTAGCATATATGCATTTACATAAAATGACACAACCTAAAAATGCGAGTACTCATACGATGCGTTTCTAGCCTAGTTCTACCCAGTGTGCCTAACCTGTCCTAGGTGTAGGGAGAAGTAGAAGTAGGTGCTGTATTCCTGACTAGAGTATACTAAGAGTAAGTTACGCCTAGCATGCCAAGAGTCTATTATGCCAAGAGTCCCTCTAGGTTCTAGTCTGCTCCATACCTGAAGAATGAGAGAGGTAGGAATCTCTATCCGGACTCGAACTCCAACACCCCGCAAGGGAAGTTAGATCACTGGAAGCTGGACTCTCTGCGTGCAGGAAGGGCAGCGTCTTCTCAGTGCGTCTGGCCGGGAATCGGGCTCCTCTGAAGTCGAGGTCTCCTTTGATTTACAGGGGTTTGGGAAGGTATATTTATACCTGAAAATGTTAGCATTGACGTGAGTTGGGTAGCGAAAGACGTCATGAATGAATCCCTTAGGGAATAAGAGGTTCATGCATAATGTATGAGACCTTGAAGAAATCAATAGTCCTGGGCAAGGGAAACTCCCGCAGCCAGAGGGTCTGTTTGTTCATGGACTCGTTGAGACGCTAGGGTGGACGGATGTCGGAAGCCATGCCTGTATTTGGTATGCATAGTTTATGCCTAAATAAGGTCTGGGATTCTATGCCTATATAAGGGCAGGTTGTATTGTGCCTATATATGGTCATGATTCTAGAAAGCCCGTTTAAGGACACCCTATGAAGTACACAACACCCACTCCTCTTTTGTGTATACAACAATACTAAAATGCTAAACATTTAAAATGCTAAACATTAAAATGGAGTACCGCATATTAAAATATATCCTAAAAAGCCTTAAAAGATACATTAAAATGCAAAGGATGCTGTACATTATTAAGCAGTGCTTTTCATTTCCTGCAAAAAGAGTGAAGTAAATGCAATCGGAACGAAATATAAAAGCAATATTTACATATGACGAGAATGAATGCAAGGTTGTTTCAAAACAAAATCATTCCCTGTCATGAAAATCAAATGAACTGAGTTAGACACACAAGATGACTAAGTGTCCCTGGAAGTACTGCCAAGTCTGTATTATAAGGCTAGTTTTACTTTAAGCAGATTGGAGTGCCATTTTCGTTCGAAAGAAAAAAAAAAAAAAAAATGGGACAAAAGTTCAAATTTGGTAATGTTCCAAGTCTTTGAAAAATGAAGGCCAAATTGTTGCTGTTGTACTGGAACAGAATATGCCAAACAGAGTCAGTTCACGGGTCTGGTGTAAACATTAGATCATCTATTTCAATAGACAAAACATCATCCACTGTCGCTGGTGTAAGTTCGAACACCCCATGTAAGAGATTGACCGCACAAAGATGGGAAGCATCGCCCTCAGCATAGGCTGCTGCAGCAATGTTCGCGTCCGTTGTTACCTGTGTGCCTGGAGTTGTTTCTCGTACCTCAGCAGCAGCAGGAGGCGACTGTGAGATCTCAATGAATGCTGACATCAGTATTGGGAGCCTCTGGGGACAACACGAAGCATGGACCGTTATCGGGACCAGCAAAGTATCGACGTCCTTTGGCGCAGCTGATGGATATGTTAGACAAGCGTCCAACACGCATTCTTCACCGCATAGCAGGCATCGTAGAACAGGTAAGATGCAATCATGCCAGATTGGTCGGAATGACAGGAACCACGTGGTATTAAGGTCCCGTAGACGAGTCATGCCCAATAGCTGTACTATTCGCTCACAGCACTTTCTTTCAAGGAGAACTTTCTCCATTTCGCTCGGAGTTATTTCTGCGAAGCGGCTGGCCATAGCGCAATAGCAGACAGATGAATAGAATTCCCGCAACAAGTGCTAGAATTAATGGTATGCCACCAAACACCGAATGTGCAAAGTTCGGAATGATTCCAAGTATTGCCTGGAACGGTGCTAAGAGACCGGTGCAAATGCTCTTAAATACATGTACAATTCCTGTTGTATCTGACATGTTAAAGATACGTGATATCATTTCTACGAAATGTATAGGGCAGTTTGTACGTATTAAAGTCTGTATCTCAGCCGAAGTCCTTGCAATTTGTAGATCATAGGTTTCTTTGGCCGAGGTCAAAGGCACTGTTTGCTGTAAAAGCATGGCTTTCATTCTGCTTAAAGTATCAAATCTTATAAAAGAGACGTTAAGTGAAGGCCACAAAGGCGACTCCCTGACGGTGTCTATTGGGGGAAACAATACTTGCATACAGCAAGTGACCCTGGAGTAGACCGTTACTAGATATGGGATGCCGGGCAACATTCCACAGCAGCTCCGATCATTCAACATGAGGTAACTCCCATTCGAAAGTTGTCCAAACGTTGGATTAATCACAGCAGCTGGAGAACCGTGCTGATGGCAAGACAGGTTTGCCACAGAACCATTACAAGCTCCGTGTAAAATAATGTCCTGACATATGAGTGAACTGGTCAGTGCATGTTCACAGTTAGTACCGCTAAGAAACACTTCACGATCCCCACTCCAACATTTATGTGTATACGGTAAATTCCAAGATGTCTTAATGTATTCCTTACCCAACCTTTCATATTTGCCTGCTTGCATTTGTCTGACACAATACTGGAACTGAAAAGTTGTCACAGGTAATGTTATTTTGCCATGAATAAGCCATTCTGTAGCTGGTTTTTCTGCCACTGTGAATGGTAATTTGTCAATTTTTTCAATGCTCAGCACTGTATACTTTGCTCCTCTTTGTGCCAATTCGATCTGTTTATCAGTTAGATTGTATTCTGCAAACAGAGACGACGTGTTGATGAAACGCCAAGGCACATAGCCCGCTCGCAAAGATTGCAGCGTCCATGTCAATAACACTATAGAACGTAATTGAGACTGACCTTGTTGTAACATAGCCAAATCTTGTTCTAGAATGTCGATAGCAGAGGATACAATGCCATCCAATGAATAAATTCTGGAGGACAAAGTTGTTAACCCATTGTCGACTACAGAGAGTGTTTTCTCTAAATTAATACGATCAAGTTCACGTATTCGTTCTGCAGCCTCTATCTGTGACACTTTCCATGCTTCGTTATAAGCAGCGTAGATGCCGGCATATATGAAACGTTTTTGACGCGGTTTTCTTGGTCCAAGCAAGAATTCCCTAAGATCTGCGTCGTGTGCAAGTAAGGTTAAGTGTTGCTTCACATCCTGTAGTGTAGATTTATGCAGCCAATCGAGGTATAATTTTCCTACACCATATGTTGTTACTACCCCCGGATGTTGTCTTTGGACATATCTTGGGTCTGGCCTATGAAGTGCAAAGCCCTGAGTTTTGTTCAAGAACCTTTCCTGACAGTTGTTTGTGTCTGCGGGCCAGATCAACCATTTCTTCCAATTTGGATGAGTTCTGTTGAGTTGTAGTATATTGTCGACTGTCACCACTGCCTCTGTATTATTATCACTGGCAGGTGTTGGCACAGAAGGTGATTTCATCTCTTTTATCTTGGCTAACCCAAGACAAGATGTCTGTTGGACGGTGTCATTCAAAAACATTATTTGTTCAGGGATTATACAGGCTCTAAATAAAGCTTCTATACCCTGCACTTGCCAATCTTTACTACCCCAGACAGTTTTTGTCTCAATTGTGTCTTTCCATAAGTCGAAACCCTGAGTAGACAGTTGGGCAATAAATGCTTCAGAGTAAATCTGTTTCGTATTTGTTAACATAATTTTCAGTCCTGTTTTGTTTACATTTTTATAGTAAAACGTTTCTGGATCAGATGTATTATAACCTGAAAAATATGGAAATTTACTAGCAAAAGTTTTTGAACTACCATGTGGTGGTGTAGGACAATGTTCCCATTGATTAAACATAAACACATTTCTTGGATATGCAGTTTTGTGCAAATAATGATGACCATAGTGGTTGTAACAATACATTTCTTCGTAATCATTTGTACCCTCTAAATATTCATTTTTAGAAAATGCAGCAGATTTTTCTAGATCAAACATTATATTTTGAACAGTCTCTAAGTCCCAATCATCTGAATAGGTACTGGACGTTATCAAATCGCTTAGTGAAATTTTAAACAAATGTGGAATGTTCAATTGTTCACTTGGACCGAAGATTTCATAATCTGTTTTGTCCCACACTATACCATCCTGTATAGGAACAGCTGTGATGTTCACTGATGACAAGTCTCTTGCTTCACGATGGGAAGATTTATGTGGTTTCAAAAGCACGTTTATGTCCTTTCCTTCAATGTTCACATGGATGTATCTGCCACTTATAAGCATGCTTACTGTTGTTACCAAAGCTAGCCAGAGCAGGAAAACAAAAAGTCCAGATGTAATCCAGAGTTCAATCCATGGAGAAACCAGATAAGTCTTTTTCAGAAAGTGAATAAAGTCTTGTACTTGCTGCTTGAGTTTTGATGATGCTGGCGTCGTTTCAGGTTCGCTTGGATCCACTGAGAACGTATCAAAGTCAATGAAATAGCCAGAAGCAGTTCTGTCAATTGTTGGAATTGCATCAGAATTCGTTGAAATCACAGGAACCAGTTCTTCACGTGTCACGTTGGTGTAGACAGGTGTATTTGGACGAACTGTTACTTGGTTGTCAAGAGGGATGAGTTCCATAGCTTGGTTGCATAGTCCTTCATTTGTTACAGCTGAATTCTCGATCGTGATCAGTCTTTCAGTCTGAACCTCTTGAATAGTAGCGAGAGGAGTGCGTCTGCTACTAGGTCGGAGTCCACGAGGCCTACTGCTTAGTATTGGCCACATGTTGTGGTTTGATCAGGTCGATTGACACAAATCTTTTCTCCTTTCTTCCAGCAAGGGGCGGCAGAAGTACTGTCCTTGTTCCTTGAACAGCTAGAACAGGTACCGGTTGTCTGTAAGAAGGTCCAAATTCCTTCTTGTCCGCGATTTTTTCTCTGACCAGATCCCCAACTTTTGGAATCCAGACAGGCCTTGCTGGGACCGCCGATTTTTCCCCAGTGGTGGTTGGCTGTAAGGATACGTTGCTTTGTTTCGTTCTTAACTTGTTAAGTTCCTGTAAAACAGCCAAACGATCTTTGATATCAAATTCTTTTTGTCCACCACTGTGCCTACGTGTTCTAAGTCTGGAACCCACATTCTTGTCCCAAATAGGACCTCATATGGAGTGACTCCCCTAGAGAACTTCTTGGCAAGTTATTGATAGCGCGCTGAACGCTAATGTGGTGTTTGACCCACCCATCACCCGAGCCTAATACCCTAGCTGTTATAGACTGCTTTATGTCCCGGTTTTTCCTTTCCACAACAGAATTTCCCTCAGGATGGAATGGAGAGGAGTACCGCAATGCAACACACAGACTGGCCATGGCCTCCTTGTAAGCCCTAGAGCTAAACGCAGGACCCTGGTCAGAATGAAACGTGCCTATTGCGTATGTGCCGATAAAGACTCGCAAATCTTTTATAACAGTTCGAGCGTCAGCTGAGCGCTGAGGCCATAACCATAGGAACCTAGATTCAGTATTTGCGGGAATGCCTTTGTCCAGTAGGACGCTGGCGATTAGATAGCCTAATGCTGTCTAACAGTGGTGTCTGCACTGGGCTGCCGCATTCGCTGCATGGTGTCTGGTGGCTCTCTTGCTGTAATTTACAGTCTAAGCAGTTGTTGATGAATATGTGAATTTGTGTATTCATTCCAGGCCACCAGTACATCTCTTTTAATGTCAAAATTGTTTTTGAGATCCCTTGATGTGACAGACCCTCCCCCAAATGTGTTTCATAAATCAAGGCTGCTCTTCGTTCCATGTTTGGAATTACCCTATCCCCCACTCCAGGGATTCGAGCAAAAGGAACGTTATTCGCATCAATTACATAAGAGTACTTGAGTGGAAACTTTTTTGGTAACGCTGCACTGCTGCCTTTGCTTGAAGCATTGACAGCTAACATTATCTCACCGTCTATTTTTGTTTTTGAACGAGTGATCGCAGCTACGGAAGCCGTTTGCACAGCCCCTTCGCGGCTTCGTCAGCCAATGAATTCCCTGCAACGTGAACGCCATCACGCTGATGACTCAGTGTGTGAATCACGTGAGCCTTTGGTAGTTCGTTTTTCAACAGAACTACTTGTTCCCAAAGCAATTTGTGCTTAATTGTGCCACCTTTTGCATCCTTAAAACCATTTTCAAGCCAGGTTCGTATATAGTTATTATACGACTGAACACAGTAAAAGGAATCGCACACGATTAGTGTGAGGAATTCTCGATCCGTACTTTCAAGTGCCAGTTTGAATGCCTGTAGTTCAGCTCGCTGAGCTGTACAATCACCTAGTGACTGAGTTTTTGTGACCATAGGTCTGAAGATGCCATTTCGCATGCGACCTTTAACGATAGCACACGCTGCACTGTAAGCTTGCTTACTCCCTGTTGCGGGCTGTGCGGATCCGTCAGTGTAAATTACGAATTCATACTGATCGAGAGGCAGAATCTCAGTGGGTAGAGGACATTCTTGTTCATATTGGAGAAATGCCTGTGTTTTTAAATCTGGATCAAATACATATTCAACATCAGTTGCAGCAAGAGAATTAACCCACTGTATCCATCTCGGATGTAAAGCTTTAGCATTCGGAATGCTCGCTTTTGTGACCGCTTCTAAAGCCGGTACTGGGGTAACTACAATTATGCATTTCCCTTGGGCTAAGGCTCTTTCTTTTGCTACAGCTGTTTGAACTGCTGTCAGAATTTTTTCAGTTGAACTGAAACGCATTTCCGCTTGTGTGTACAAATGTGATTTGTATGCAATTGGTACTTTCTCACCCTCGTTAAAGGTTAAGTGAGTGAATCCACATTGACCCGAAATTATTCGAATCACCAAATTTCTTTGACTTACGCGTGTTTGTAAGTGATTTGTTGCTAACATGTTAGCCTGGAGTGAACGCAAAATTTCTGTGTGTTCCTGTGTCCAGTTTTTATTTGAAAAATCAGGTTTGATTAATGCGTAGAGAGGTTTAACCCTTTCTGCATAGTTTAGAATGTATGTTCTACCAAAATTTAGGAATCCCAGTATTGATTGTAAATTTTTTAGCGTTTTTGGAGGTTGGAGCAGCGCACACTTCTCTAGAAAGTTAGCTGCCAAGCTCTTGCCTTCACTTGAAAGCTCATATCCCAAAAATAGGACATTGAGATGGGCAATTCGGGACTTTTTAAAGTTGAACTTGTAGCCCTCAGAGGCGAATCCCAATATAATGGTGCTCACCCTGTTCAAGTGTTTTTCCAAGTCATCGTCTGTCAGATAAATATCATCGACATAGGACAATGCCTCGTTGTCATAAATTTGTAGTAACTCCGTTACTCTTGCTGAGAATAACCCCGGGCTGTTCTTGAACCCTTGTGGGAGTCGACAAAAGTGACGCTGGGTCCCCATTATGGAGAATGCCGTTAAGTACCTACTTTCAGGTGCTATATTTTGACAAAAGAATCCATTTGAGATGTCTAATGTTGTTTTGTATTTTTTGCGCACAATGTTATTCATTAATGCTGTGCTGTGTGCATTTTGCACTGCAAAAGTTTTAGAACAAGTGTTTAAATGTCTGTAGTCCAAAACTAGACGATATGTATTGTCTGGTTTGGAGACAGGAAACAAAGGATTGTTCATAGATGAGGTGCTAGTTTCAATCACCCCTTGGTATTCAAGTTGATTTAAAATCTCCCTGACCTGTTTTTTAGCTTCTTGCTTAATTGGATACTGCCTCTGAGCAGTAGGTTCATGTTTCAGATGTATTTTATGGTGAGGGGAGTCCTCATCCCATCCTACATGATTTTTATATAATGCTGGAGCCTGGGCCACTGCCCATTTTCTGGCATATGTATATTTTAAGTGAATTGGAATGTGATTGGAGAAGGCAGGCATAATCATGTCCTCGCCGTGTGGGCACTCCCTGACAAATTGTGGTGGCCAGTCTTTTTCTGCTAGAAGTATGTCATAACCCTTTGATAGTCTTTCCCAAAAAAGTGCTTTAACCTGTCTAGGTTTGTCTCCCTCCATCCGGAGTGTTATTTCATATAACCTTTGTGGAGTACTAACCCTGGTGTCTACAGTCTCTACTGTAATGTACTCATTCAAGTCCACTATCTCCAGAAGTTCCATCAGGTTCTGGCGAGCTATTGTGACTTCTGCTGCACTGTCCAGCATTGTCTGAGCCCATTCTCCGTTCTTGAGTTGCGATCTCATTATTCTCGGCATGTCTTATCTTCAGACCTGCTACTTTCTTTTTGGAGAATTGAGGTTTAGCTTTAATTTTTGTTGCGTGCTTGTCGTCTTTCGATTTCACGCGTTCTTCTCTATGTTCTGTTCGTCCTCTTCTTTCCGAAGTCTGTGATGAGACCTGAAAGGGACGAGAGGAACGTGTATCAGTGTCTTGATACCTATCAGGTTTTCTCAAATTATCCCTATTCCTGAGGTTGTACCTCCTTTCAGAGGGCTCCTTTTGAGGAGACCTACCTCGGGATTGAGAACCTTTCTCGTTTGAATTTTGTTTGTTAGATTCCCACTTCTTTTTAGAAGATGTAGGAGTTTGTTTAATTGAGTCCTTTTCAGGACTTTCCGATAGTTTTGGTTTAGCTGGTCTCCCACCCAAACTATCTCTGCCTAATTCTGCATAAGATTGCTCTATAATTCTGGGTAGCTCTGTCTGATGTTCTGTAACATCAAATTCCCTTAGTTTTTGTCGGATCGCCACTGCTGCTGCCTCCCCTTTAATATTAGATAATATTATCGTTGAGACCTGTTCAAAATTTTTCTGTAATTTCATACCTAAATTTAAAGCAGGCTCTGCTCCATATTCGTTTTGAATTTGTTTTAGGACATCTGGTATTACCGCAATTGACGGAATGCCGTGTGTTTTAGTGTAGATGGCAGCAAAGACTGAGCCCCAAGTGGTGCAGTCTTCCAGTTGTGGTGTGATCCCCATTGGTAAACTGATGGTTAGGATTCTGTGTTTCTCATGTGGGCTAGTATTTGGAAATACTGCTTCAATTTGAGTAATTTTTTGAGCTATCCAAAATGGAATTTGCTCCCGCTTAGTGGGCATTTTACCCATGACTGCGTATAGAGTCTGTGGTGTAATTTTTAGTGTACTCTCCTGTGGAGGAGTATGATTTGTAATTGTTAATGGTGGTTGGACTGTGAAAGTCCGCATGACATATTGAACCAATTGTCTGTAGATTTTTATTAACTCTATGAGTTGATTAAGTATTTCCTCGTCTGACATTATTTCAATGTCTGGATGAGGTGTGTAGCCGGCTAGAATCGGCCATGTTGCTCCTGGTCTACCTAGTGGACCGAGCCTGGTTATATTTTTATTGTGTTTTAGGGCGCCTTTAAACCAGAGCTGATGCTCCTGGTATGTTAATGGAATCTCAATATCCTCGAAAGGAATGTATTCCTCTGGTGCTTCATCTTCTTTGTAGTAGTGAAACAAGTGTGTTACTGGATTGGATTCAGGAAGAATTACCCATGAATAGAATACCTCTGTCTGAAAGGATTCATGTGCCTCAATCACGAAAACTGCTCTACCTCCTCTCGGAGATAGGCCATGTTTTATAAGTTTTAGAGTAATGGCTCTTCTTAAGTTAGGAGGAATGTCTATGACACCCTCTTCGGCTTCATTTAAACCTGTGTTGTTAAATAACGCTGGTTGGGCTGGATCAGCCGCAGCTCCACCGGTTCCAGCGGGATTGTCCCCGTTTAAGGACATTTTGTTTTATGAAAAATGTAGCACAAGTTTCAAGGAAACAAAGATAAGGTGCACAATATTGTGGAACACTGTATCCTTCAACGTTGAGCAAACCAAACAGCTAATATATAGGGTACTGCCCTATGTAGCCGTGGCGGATACTATCCCTGCCCACTCCAGACGTCTTTTGGAGTATATGGGTAGGGGTCTCTGAGAGAGAAAAGAATATATGCACAGCTGAGTTACTCAGTATCTAACGTTGAATTACTGCCTTACCAAACGTTGGGCGCCATGTAGTGTAGCTCCTATTTCCCTTATAGGCTCTGCGCATTGGAATAATATATCCTATAGGTTTGACATAGGACTAAGGTCAGTATGTCCCTATCGAGTATATTAAACTTAATTACTTGTGCCAGCTAGCTCAGAGGCCACTAGAAACTTCTTGACGACAAGAAGGGATTAGTTTCTGGCTGCCGCAAAACATGACCACTGTGTTTCCCTTACAGAATCAGGATGTGTCCCAGAGTCGTAGAAACAATAGATAACCATTTCACTCAGCTCAGTTGTGCATGTTTCAGTTATTCTCAGAGTTACACAGAAATAACCAGACGGGCGTTTCAATAAAGGATTTATTGAACAGTCTTGTTTCTGTTGTAAGTTATATGTGCTGTTACGATCACAAGACAGTATGCGAGATAAATAATGTACAAGGTGAGCAGTAAAAATAAATAATACTGCGTCAGCATTATCTTTTTAGCATATATGCATTTACATAAAATGACACAACCTAAAAATGCGAGTACTCATACGATGCGTTTCTAGCCTAGTTCTACCCAGTGTGCCTAACCTGTCCTAGGTGTAGGGAGAAGTAGAAGTAGGTGCTGTATTCCTGACTAGAGTATACTAAGAGTAAGTTACGCCTAGCATGCCAAGAGTCTATTATGCCAAGAGTCCCTCTAGGTTCTAGTCTGCTCCATACCTGAAGAATGAGAGAGGTAGGAATCTCTATCCGGACTCGAACTCCAACACCCCGCAAGGGAAGTTAGATCACTGGAAGCTGGACTCTCTGCGTGCAGGAAGGGCAGCGTCTTCTCAGTGCGTCTGGCCGGGAATCGGGCTCCTCTGAAGTCGAGGTCTCCTCTGATTTACAGGGGTTTGGGAAGGTATATTTATACCTGAAAATGTTAGCATTGACGTGAGTTGGGTAGCGAAAGACGTCATGAATGAATCCCTTAGGGAATAAGAGGTTCATGCATAATGTATGAGACCTTGAAGAAATCAATAGTCCTGGGCAAGGGAAACTCCTGCAGCCAGTGGGTCTGTTTGTTCATGGACTCGTTGAGACGCTAGGGTGGACGGATGTCGGAAGCCATGCCTGTATTTGGTATGCATAGTTTATGCCTAAATAAGGTCTGGGATTCTATGCCTATATAAGGGCAGGTTGGATTGTGCCTTTATATGGTCATGATTCTAGAAAGCCCGTTTAAGGACACCCTATGAAGTACACAACAGTAATAAATTTGAGAGGATACAATACAATCACTTCAAGATGAAAGGTATTCATATGTTGAGGGACCTGTTAAGAAAAGGGGATTGATTGACGCGTCTGGATTTGAAGGATCGTATTTGACATTCCCGGTTTGTCGGAAGCAGAGAGTATTTCTGAGATTTCAGTGGGAAGGAATAATGTGGCGGTGCAAAAGTCTCCCGGATGGACTAACATCGGCACCATGGTGCTTCACGAAGTTGATGAGACCAATAGTGGCCTGGCTGAGGTCAAGTGGTGTCCGTTTGATAGTGTATTTAGACGATATTCTGATTATGTCAGAGGGCAAGGATCTGGCTTATGAGCAAATGGAGTTGACAGTTCAGGTTTTGGAGGACCTTAGGTTTGTAGTGAACAGGACAAAGTCTTGCCCGGAACCGAGTCAGGAGATGGTGTTTTTAGGGTTTTTGATTCAGACATCAAAATGTGTGTTGAGATTACCAGTGGAGAAGATGAAGAAAATTCGTAGAGAGATAAGGAAAATACTGCTGTGCAAGTGGGTCTCATTGTGACAGATAGCAAGGATGTTGGGTTTGTTGTCCACGTCTGGGTTGGGAAGCAAGATGTGGTTCGCTTACAACAGGAGGGAAGTGGTTGATGCAGGAGAAGGAGATGCAAATCAGCTATCTAGTGTTACTGGCAGGGTCTTTTGCAGTAAAGAGTTTTGTCAGCGACCAGGTAAAGTGTTGTGTGTTACTGGAGATGGACAGTGTGTCTGCGGTAGGGTATGTGAACAAGCTAGGGGGGCTCGTTCAAAGGCTTTAGCGGATTTAGCAAAAAAGATTTGGCATTTTTGCCTAGGACAGAATATTATGGTTCAGGCTCAACATAGTTCAGGTCTGAGCAACACAGTGGCAGATTGCAATTCCAGGAAGTTAATGGCAATTCTCCCATGAATGGGGTTTGTGTTAAAAAAATACATAATACATTTTAAAATGATTTTTTTAAAATAACTATTTTTACTTAAAGGAAAAGAGAAATAGTTTGGCTTTTTTAAATGGCTAAATCAGCTCTTTAAATCACTTATTTTTGACAACTCCTCCTAGCTTTTCATTGATTCCTTATTCAAATTATTCTAAAAAATTATGACAAGGATTGAATCATTACTAAGGATAAATCGATTACTTATAATGCTTTTATTCTTTTACTGATCAGATTTTCAAATTGTAGAACATGCTAAATAATTACCTTCCAACTTTGTTAACTTACGTCCTAGGATTTATTCTTCTTTTCAATATTATCTCAAGTCAATTAATCGAAACTAATATTCTCCACTTTGATTACTTTTCATTTGAATATTATCTTCATCCCTGTTTATCAAACACACATCATATAAGGATTATGTAATTTACATTGTAAAAATCTGTTTGTTGCAAGTGTGATGTAAATTCACATGCTCTGCATACTCCTGCCATCTAGTTTTGGGCTTGGATGATTGTAACTTGTTTTTCTTCGAAGAAGTCTTTCAAGTCACGAGTTCTCAGTGACTACTCCTCTGGGAATTGATGCATATGGGCACTGACTCCATTGTTAGATTGGTTTTCGCTCAGCGGGTGAGAGTAGGATTGGAGTAGTGAGCAGAAAAGAACAGTGTCCATGCACATAGAGAGCAAAAATGGGTCACTGACATAATATCAAAATTAACAATTTCATGTAACACGACTATTGTGTCAAAATATAATTTACAAAAATATTGTGTCCCTATCCTTATAAAGGTAAGTACAAAAATCTTGGAAAAAATAGAGTTTCACACTAATATTGTTAAAAAACATACATAAGTATTGTTTTTTAATATATATATAGTTTAAAGTAGTACATCTTAAATATTTTAATATATACCATTCATATAATGTTAATTAAATAAATCTCTCCAATATTTAATACTAGATATAAAAGTATACTTATATATACACAGATACAAATATGTGTGTGTGTATATATATATATACATATATATATATAATGTAACACAATTATTACAATTATATATTTTACATTATATTTTTTGTATAAATCTTTAAATTTACTACTATAAAAAGTACATTATTTATATATAGTTTTTTTATATGAAACATAACATATTAAGTCAATTCCAAAATATTAAATACATTGCCAAACAAATAAAATATAAAAACATTTAAAAAACAAAATTTACAAAAAATATTATAAAATCCCTAAATAAATACAAATATAAACAAATAACATTTTTTATTATAAACAAATATTCATAAAAAATATTAATAACCAATATTAGAAAATGTATTGGAGTTTGTGAATAATAAATATACTATTCCCACTCCAGGTTATGCAACAGTAGGAAAAGTGTGGGACTTCGGAGGGGTTAAATATATTATTTCCACTCCAAACAGTGCAACAGTCAGGAAAGTATTAGATTTTAGAGGGATTGGATATACTATTCCCCCTGCAAAAAGGGCAACAATTGGACAAGTGTTGGACTTTGGAGCGGTTCAATTTACTATTCCCACTCCAGTCTGTGGAACAGTAGTGAAAGCATTGGACTTCGCAGGGGCAAGAGTTACTATTCCTACTCCAGTCAGTCCAACACTAGTAAAAGCGTTGGGCTTAGGAAGGGTTACGTTTACTATTCCTACACCAGTCTGTGCAACAGTAGGGAAAGCGTTGGCCTTCGGAGGGGTTACATTTAATATTCCCACTCCAGTCTGTGCAAAAGTAGGAAAAGTGTTGGCCTTCGGAGGGGTAAGATTTACTATTCCCACTCCAGTCTGTGCATCAGTAGGGAAAGCGTTGGACTTCGGAGGGTTTAAATTTACTATTACCACTTTAGTCTAAGCAACAGTAGGTAAACTACTTCACTTCCAACACATTACATATTTGAATAACCCTTTTAATTTAGAAAAAGTCTAAAACTCTTAGGGCCGGATGTACGACCTGCCAAATAGCACCTCGCAAATTGCGTCGCATTTGCGACTTGCAATTTGCGAGGCGCTATTTGGCATGTACAACAGTGTGTTTAACACTGTTTGCGATTCCCAATGGGGTCGCAAATTGCGAGGCTCATGAATATTAATGAGCCTCTCGCAATTTGCGAGCCCATTGGGAATGACAGGCCCTCCCAGGGATGGTGGCCTGCTGGTCTAAAATTGTCAACGCCTCTTTATCTCAAGGCAAGATCCCCGAATGTCTAAAAGCAGCTCAGGTCTCACCCATTCTAAAAAAAAAAACAGACGTTGACAGATCTGATCTCAACAACTTCCGCCCCATTTCCAACATCCCTACTCTGGCTAAGCTCTTAGAAAAATGCGTCCAATCGCAACTTTGCGCGCACATTGAGACTTTCAATCTCCTGTATCAATACCAATCTGGCTTTAGGAGTGGTCACAGTACTGAATTGGCACTCACTCACATCATTGATGATATCTTAAACATGCTAGACCATAATGAATCCTGCCTCTTAATCCTCCTTGATCTTTCTTCTGCATTCAACACGGTTAATCACGACAACCTTTTATCTATTCTGGAACACAGGATGGGCCTCTCCGGCTTCGTACTGCAATGGTTCTCTTCCTTCACAATAGATCCCAAAGAGTTAAGGTGAACCATACCTTATCCCATCCGTCTGCAGTTACCATGGGGGTCCCGCAAGGTTCTGCCCTTTCTCCTATGCTCTTTAATATTTTCCTGGAACCACTAGCGAATGTTCTATCATCCATGAACATTCTTTATCATATGTATGCCGATGACACACAACTGTATCTGAAAATCAACTCTTCTGAAGACTTCATCTCACTCAACTCCTCCTTGACAATTATCCAAAACTGGCTAACTGAAAACCATCTCCTGCTGAACACCACCAAAACAGAATTCCATCTCATTTCCCCTCCTAAGCACACCCTCAAGATTGACCTCTGGTTGAAACACCTCACTACCTTCAACTGCTCCCCGGTTATCATCGACTCAGCAAAATCTCTTGGAATCACCCTTGACTCACACTTAAACATGAAGAAAAATATTAGTAAGATGTGCAAGGGTGGAAATCACCAAATAAGGATTCTTAGAAACCTAAAACCATTCCTCCCTCAAGAGGACTTCAAGCAGGTGGTACAAGCACTTGTCCTACCGAGGCTAGACTATGGAGGTGCAACGCTCTGTGGCCTCCCCAAATATACCTTAGCCCCGCTTAGGGCTTCACTGAATGCCGCTGCTAGACTGATCACTGACACAAAAAGAAATGAGCACATTTCCCCAGCCTTAAGAGCTCTAAAGTGGTTACCCTACGAAGCAAGAATACATTTAAAGATTGCTTGTTTGACGCACAAAGCCCTCCACTTCAAAACACCTGGATACCTGGCTAAAAACTGGAATTATCAGGTGGTGGCAGACCTTCCAGAAGTGCAAACTCATTGCTACTCAAACCGCAGACCTTTCGCAAAAAGAAAACGAGACTCAGAGCCTTCTCGGGCGCGGCACCTAAGATCTGGAACTCGCTCCCACCGGAAATTCGCAGAATCCCCTACACGGCGGCGTTCAAACATGAAGTAAAAACAATCCTAATGAACAAGTTCCTGCCTTAATTGGATCATGGCTCGCCTGTTCTCGAAATGTCCTTTTTTTTTTTTTTTTTTTAACTCTCCTAACAATTGTAATGTCTATGATTATCTGCCTTACCTATTAAGTAACGTTTTGCCTTTCCTTTTTAAGTTATGTTATGCTCGCATTTATGTACAATTTTATTAGCTCAACATGTTAGCCTCTCTTACCTCAACGTTCCCCTACTTTGTTCCCCCTTCCATTATTGTGAAGCGCTCCGATACCCTTCGGGGTCTTGTTCGCGCTATACAAAACTTTTAAATAAATAAATGTCCAGGTAGAGCGCATTGCAGTGATCCAACCTGGACATAATCAATGCCAAGGCCGCTTGTTTGCATGCAGGGAAAGAGAGGAAATAAAACACCTTACTAAGAGTCTTAATGGACCAAAAACAGAATGATATTGTCCTGTTTACTTGGAGACTGAAGGACAGGTTGTTGTCCACCAGAACTCTTAAGATTTTTTGCTGAGTCAGCAGGGTTGGGAAGTTGACCCAGCATTTCCGGCTACCAGGTTTGGGTCCAGATGGATAGTTGGCTACCAAAGATCAAAACCTCAGTTTTATCACCATGGAGTCTGTGGTAATTCTTTACTATCCAGATGGCCACAGCCTACATGCAGTTCTTAAAGTTGGTAACAGATGCCTCTATGTCCTTCGTGATAGCCACAATTATTTGTGTCGTCAGTGTAGGATGAGGCCTGTAACCTAAAGGATCTAATCAGTTTGGCCAGTGGGGAAACATATGGGTTAAACAGTGTGGGGCTCAGGGAGGAGTCCTGGAGAACCCCACATAGAGCAGCTATGGGCTTAGAATAGAACTGGTCCATCAACACTGTCTGTGATCTATTCATGAGAAAGGATGGCAGAAGCTTCAAGGCTAAGTCTGTGATCCCAATTTCCTGCAGTCGGTAAACCAGCCAGGTGAGAGAGATGGTGTCAAAGGCTGCAGATAGATCCTGCAAGATCAGCACCACAGCCTGTGCAGCATCCACCATGGAGCAGATGTTATTGACCGCAGATATCAGTACAGTCTCATTTCCATGGTTACTCCTAAATCCAAACTGGGAAACATCCTGCAGATGTTGTTGCACCAGATAGGTCATCAGCTGGATATTTAGGTGTTTCTCCAAGATCTTAGTGGGAACTGGCAACAAAAAATGGGACAATAGTTTTCAAAATCGGACGGGTCCAGGTTAGGGTTTTTAGGCAGAGGCTTAATGATCAAATCTTTCCAACTCTGGGGATAACAGCCAGAATAAATGGCCTTGTTAAGAGTTGATGTGAGGTGAGCTCCCAGCTGCATCAATTTAGGTGAGCAGGGTTCGAGTGGGGATCCTGATTCCACACTTAGAAGATACTGCTCAGTCAGTTTGTGGGTCACGGGGGAAAAAGCAGACAAACAGGAGTCCCGAACATGGAAAGGAGACTGGGAGCTCGATGGTGCGGTTAAGGTGGAAAAAAGAGACCACCTTGGCTTAGAATTTTGGATTGGTTCTAAGAACCACTCTCTCCTAATGCACCTGGAAGAAAAGTTTCTCTAATGTGAAGGCCTGTAGTTCACTAATGCATCTGAGAGACATTATAACTACTAGGAAGGCAGCCTTCTAAAAGAGAAACTGCAAAGGGCATGAATGCAGTGGCTCCAAGGGGGCCCGCAACTAAATTGTGGACAACATTGAGATTCTAGACTGGGGCTGCAGGTACCCTTGGTGGGATGACACGCTTAAGGCCCGCCATAAAAGCTTTAGGTATAGGAAGAGTGCCCCCTGTTTTGCATATATGCAGCAACGGCAGTTAAATATAGCCAGATTGACGTGTAGGCTAACCCCGACCTTTGTAAGTGTAGGAGGTAAAAAATAACATCTTGCACCTTAGACATAATAGGGTTTATGTGCTTTGGAGTACAGTATTGGACAAAATGTTTCCACTTAACAGTGTGTAGTGGGCCTACGGGTATACCTGACTATAGACATGCACTCTTGGGGTATGTTAAGATAACCAAACTCTAAGACCTCAGGAGCAAAATCACCAGGTTGAACTGTCTGGGGTCCCGGTGTTTGACTTTGCTGTGATTTTGTGTGAGAAGGTCCGGCCTGTTGGGGAGCTCTAGTGGGGGGAGGAGAGGGCGATGGACATTTCTAAAAGGTTTGAGAACCATAGTTGTCTGGTCCATGTTGCAGCCACCAGGATAAGAGTGAGGGATATTTGCTTGAGCCTTCTGAACAGGTAAGGAATCAGTGGGAAAGGAGTAAAAGCATATGCAAAGATCCCTGACCAGTTTATCTACAGAGCATTGCCCATGGACTGGGCGTGTGGAAACCTGGCAAGGAAGTTTGGAAATTTTGCATTTCCGTGTGTGGTGACAAGGTCTATTTTTGACCCCATCTTTGGAAGTAAGGGACTAAGACTCGAGGGTGGAACTCCCACTCATGAACTTGTTGCTGAGTCCTGCTGAGCAGCTCTGCAAAGTCGTTGTTCACTCCCGGGGAAGATACTCTGCTAGGAGATATACATGGTGATAGATGGCGCAGCACCAGATTTGCTGCACTGAGGCAGATAGATGAGGGGAGTGAGTGCCTCCTTGCATCTGTAGGTAGAACATGGCGGTCATGACACAAGGACTACCTTGCGTTGAATCTGTTGAAGACCTTTGAGAGCTAGACAAACGGTTAACAGTTCAAGTGGTTGATGTGAAGGCTTCTCTGAGGTGGCCACAGACAATGGACTGTGAGGTGTGCTCCCAGCTGACTAGAAGTGCGTCTGTGGTGATGGTCACTTGCGGAACTGGGTCTGCAAAGGCATGTCCTGCAACAGATTGTTGCTGTTCCACCACTGCAGAGAGTAATGGGTTTTGGCCCTTACCAACACTAGATCCTCCACCTGACCCTCCGCCTGTGACCACCAACTTGAGAGGCATTCCTGAAGCAGGTGCATGTGTAGTCCATGAGGTTCTTTGGCAATGCATAAAGCCATAATTCCCGGGAGGCGCATTACTGTGCGAACTGGAAGTGGATGGATTAGCTGAAAAAGAGAGGTAAGCTGCTGGAATGCTTGTTGCCTTTGGGGTCTCAGTACGGCCTTGCCCACTACAGAGCTGAATACTGACCCTAGGAAGGGATGAAATTGAAGTGGCTACAAGTGTGACTTAGTAGCATTGACTGTGAATCCCAGGCTGCACAGCACCCAGAAGGCACTATGGCATTGCATGAAGCCATAATTCCCAGTATGTGCATTACTGTGAGAACTGGAAGTGGAGGGAGTGGCTGATAAACAGAGAAAAGTTGCTGGAATGTTTGCATCCTTTGGGGTCTCGAGACGGCTTTGTCCACTAGAGAGCTGACTTGCTTCGTAGAAACAAACAGTTGCTTCACAAGACTCAATCAGGGTTTTGGGCCCAATACAGTTCAGAATCAGCTTTATTGCTGGCTTCTGAGCTGTCAAATTGCGGCTTTGATAATGTTGGACCTCAGCGCAACATTTGATAACCGTTTCCTATTGCCTGCTGTTAGAATGGCTATGGAATTGCAGGGTCCGGTGTGCTGCGTTGAAGTGGCTGGCCTCTTTTCTCCAAAACCACAGTTCCAGGTAGTTCAGAGCCCTTTCGCTTCGGATGTGTGTATCTGCCACAGGGGGTGCCTCAGTGCTCTATGTTGAGCCCTACGTTGTTCAATCTATACATGCGCCCCCTGGCATATGTCATTGAACGACACAACGTTACCATTGTGTCTCATGCCAATGACACACAGCTTATGGTTACTCTGGCTCAGGATGAGGGAGGGGCTGCAATGCAATTTAAGTCTTGCCTGGTGGAACTAGCAGTGTATGAATATGAGTTGACTTAAACTTAATGCTAATAAAACTGGGGTACTCATAGTTGGCAAGCAATCCTCTGTGTGGTCATCCATCTGGTGGCCTGATGCACTTTACCCTATTCCTACCCCCAAGCCTAACGTAAAAAAAATTAGGAATCTGGTTTGATGCCAACCTAACTTTTGAGAGCCAGATAGCCTGTCTAGCGGGAAGATGTTCTGCCAGTCTTAAAATTGTAAAAATAATTGGACTTCTCCCTATAGCTGCCAGAAAATCAATAGTCCAGACTCTTGTGATATCAAGACTGGATTATTGTAACATACTTTACATTGGAGCTACTCAGCGTAGACTATTAAAGCTGCTGTGAGTGCAAAACACAGCAGCTCGTTTGCTATTGAACCTTCCGAGACTGGCGCCTTCTGCACCGGCCTTGGATAAATTGCATTGGCTGTCCCTTAAAAAAAGAAAATCTTTTAAGGCTATATGCCTCTGCCAGAAAATCTTTAATGGCAAGGATCCTCAGTATCTCTCTTCCTTGGTGAAACCTTATTCACCCAATCGAAGCCTTAGATCATCTGGTACTGAATTGGCGGTGGTCCCCATTGTGAAGAGAGTCCGCATGGGTGGCTGTTCCTTTGGGCTCCAAGCCTCCAAGTTGTGGAAACTTTGCCTCTCCACTTGAGACAGGAACCTGCAAAACCAACCTTTAGGAAAAATATTAAAAACTTGGTTGTTCAAGCTGATCTAATCTGGCACCTGGTGCAATTGTCATTAGGTTTCAGGTTTCTTTCCTTTCTGTTTAGCAGCTTGGGGGCGGGGGTGGTGAGTTTTCCACTTTTTTATGAGGACATTTTTCTCTGGTGTGTCTTGGGATATAGTTCCCGTTGTAGGGCAATCCGAAAGAGGGGATGCTCCATCTGGAGTAACTGGGCGCTTTAAAAAACTGTTGATAATAATAATGATGATGGTTAGGACCCACTGGTGTGTGATGATCTCTTCCCAGTGGGAAAGGAACCATGGATGTCTCCCTTCAACAGGTGCTGTAAAATTGGGAGGGAACCAGAGTAAGCCAATTTTTGAAGGTGGAGGCTCCCTTACTAGGGGTGCCTCTGCCTTGGTCCTTGGAACAATTTCCTCTAAAGGATCCCCGTTTGAAGCCCCTGCTGCCCTGTTAGCTGCCCTGGTGCTGCCTATGGTAGGCCTGAGTGGGTCTGGGGAAGTGGCTTTTAAGACCTCTCTTGGCTGCTGCTGCCAAAAGGAGTCCCTGCCAGTGGAAACATGTAAGGTGCCCATCACCTTAGCGGTCTCCGTGCCTTTCTTGATTTTTTCAAGCATGATTTCAACTTGCAGTCCAAAGAGGTGTTTTCCATTGAATGGCAGGTTGATGAGGTGCTGCTGCACCTTTGGCTTGATGCCAGACACTCGCACCCAAGAGTGGTGCCTCTCGATGACCCATGGCAGCTATATCCGCCACATACAAACCACACCTAATGGTTGCTTTAGAAACAGCCTTACCTCCACAAGCTCTTCCCCCACTTACAATATTGATCTGGGATGTGCTGCAGGAGCCCCTCCATCTTACTCCAGTGGGCTCTATCATATCTAGAGAGGAGGGCTATGGAATTGGCGATGCGCAAATGCAGGGCCACACCTACTGCCACTGTCTTTCCTGCAGCATCTATCTGCTTGCTCTCCTTATCAGGAGGCGGAGCATCACCAGTGGCCTGGACTGCTACCCTCTACCTAGCAGTAGTGACTACTACGGAGTCAGGTGGGACATGACCCCTGATGCAGAGTGGATCAGAGGGTGCTGGTTTGTATTTTTTCTAGATGTATGGTGTGACAGCGCAAGACTTAACCGGGTCATTTCAGGGGTGGACTTAATCATACCCTTGAGCATGGGGAGGTACTGGATTGAATGATCAATCTTCGAGGGCGTCCCCACCAAAAAGTCATATTCTTCGGGGTGGCATACATCTCTACCTTAAGGTAGACAGCCATGAGTTGGATAACGCAGTGATATGCCGTGGTGTCATCCATAGGGGAGGCCCTGACCGGCACATGCCTTAAGTTTGGGTCTGTCTGAGGGTCTACGTTGTAGTCCTTCCAGGAATCTTCTGAGACATCAGGGTAGATTGTAGCAAAGTCTTCAGCCAGAGAATAAGAGATAGGGCTTCCGGTATTAAAGTAAGACTCAAGGGACTCCTGAGGAGAAGGCATAGGGGGTGAAGGTGGGAGTGTGGGAGGTGGTAGTGGAGGTCGGCCTGGAGGAAGCAGAGGAGAAGGTGGAGTAGAAGTAGGAGGAGGAACCTTGTCCTTAAACCTCTTGGGAGACAAGATGGGCACAGGAGTGTCTGGTGATGGGACTTCCTCAAAGGCAAGCCTGAAATTCTTGGGTAGAGATTCCTCTGAGGCCTTTACTGTGTGTGTGTGGATGAAGAACCTCCTCTGCCGTTCGTTCAGGTCGTGCTGTAGCCTCTTGAGGATAGGGTATTCCTCAACATCAACAGCGAAAGGTTTTGAAGCAGATGATGGCTTCGGCGCCGACGACGGCTGCTTTTACGATGGTGGAGCGTACTGTGATGGGTCGGGGCTGACTGATGTCCTTTGGCTCGGGCTGGTCGAGGGTCAAGGCCACTGAAAAAATCTTTTTTGGGCTCTGAAGCCTCAGTTAGGTGTCAACCAGCGCTCAGAGGCGGTGGCGCATCGAAGGGTGGCAGCAGTTTTGGCACAGGGCTCAAAGCCCATCCCTCAAGGGGTGGTGCTCGGTTTTGGAGGGGTTGGGGCATCAACAATACTCAAGAGAGACATGGTCTTCAAGCATGGACTGGAGCGACAAGGTGGATGCAGTATCCTCTGGTGTAATTTCTTCCTCCAAGTGCTAATCCTTGTCTGACTCTGAGACATCAGAGTCATCAAAGACAGGACTGGGCTGGTGTGCTGGAAGGTTGGGTGACAAGCCAAAAGCTTCCTCTTCTTGTTCAGAGCTGAGGGGTCGGCTTTGCTGAAAATTTCCAGCACTTTAGATTAGGAATGTGCCATCCTTCTGTGGACCAACTACCGGTCTGGGTGCTGGCATAGAGTCTTCTTGCTGCAGGGCTCAGAGCAACAGTCGCAGCAGCTCTCGTCATGGTCTGGCGAGAGGTGAATATTGGCGATAGTGTGGGTTTGGCCCAAGAGGATTTAGAGTGACATTGGGAGTATCTCTGGAAAGACATCTGTTCCAGTGCTTCAGGTGTGTCTTTATTCTATGAACGGTAGCCTGGAAAATGCAGCAGCCCAAGGGCCGAGAGGCTCGGGCAGTCGATAACAACGGACTGGAGGAATGGAATCAGCACAGTTACCAAGGAATGCGTTAAAGAAGTCTTCTCACAACAGGGTGGAAGGCAATGGACTTCCATGCTACGATGAGAACCGACAAACTCAGCGAGACCGGGAGCACTCTGAATCATGTCTGAACTTGAAGGTGGCGAAAAATAGTCTAACAATGGAGGTGCTGCCCATGAGCATCCACGACCAGAGGAGTCACATGACTCAAAAGGCTTCTTCGAAGAAAAACAAGCTGTAATTGTCCAAGACCAACACTAGGTGGAAGGAGCACACAGAGCATGTGTTTCGACAGCCACACATGCTACGAATAACTCATTCCTCTTAGAGAGTAAGATCTAAGTCTATTATTGAAAAAAACCTTATTCTCACCTTCTACTCTGGATGGTGCTATTACTATAATGAACCAAATCTTTATCAGTATCTGATTCACACTGTTTACATTCTTCTATATTTTTATTTGTACACATTTCTCCATCATTATTTCCTTCATGTATATTTTATTAAACTTTATTAGGAAGACATAGTTAAAAAAAATATGAAGTATGAACAGTACAATATCATATTTTGTGTTGCTAATACATCTTGCTCCCTTTTCATAAATCTAAATGAAACTGTCCTTAGAAAACCTGTAATTTACTTTTTGTTGATCTTGGAAAAAGTCATGCATATGGATCAAGGAAAGAGACAGTTTTGAGGAGGTCCCAAAACTCAATTTCCCACTCTAATTCTGATTGAGAAACAAGTGAGGCTACAGGAAAAACACAAGACAGATAATTACTGAACTTGGAATGAAGGCAGACACTTCTGCCTTCTGGGTGGTTGAGAAATATGGGATTAAAAGAAATACAGATAGTGTAGCATGAACAATTGGCAGACTCAAAAATGCCAATCCAAGTTCTGATTCATTTTTACTCTACTATTTTTGAGCTGGACATCTGTGATGCAAGGACCTACTTTGAAAGCAAAATTGCTGTGCCTTTTGAAGGGACAGGACAAACACAACCCAATTCCTGAGAGGACTGGAGTGATGCCTGCTAGTTCTAACATGAGAAAGCATTCTCTTATAACCCTAACTATAATCTGTTCCTGGGTCCAGTATTTACAGTGCTCACACGGGACATGACCAAGGGCTACTCCCTGTCAGTTTGATCCAGTCCTCTTCCTGTGGTCAGGACTGTAGATAAGCCAGTGTTTGCCTTATTAGAAGTCCTATTCTGCATAAGCAATCGAGCATAATGGATGGGAAGAAACAGATCACATGCTTGTATGTATTTTGTAGATACTCCAAACATATACTGTAGACAAACCTTCTCCAACCAGTTTCTTGCGAGCTACTGGTAGCTCCCCACCTCCCCAGAAGTAGTACTCCTATGTACAGTCCAGCCTACTAAATAAGAAGCCTTTGATTGGTTGATTTAATATAAGTATAACAAAATCGAAAAGCTTACATTCAAGACGAAACCGTGTGTATTATTATACCTCATAAGCTGATGTTTGGAAACAAAATTGTCAAATTTCCAAAATATATTTAACGCTGATATTTTAGGAAACATTTTATGCAAAGGACTTATTCCTTCTTCACCGGAGGTACCTATCACGGTTGTTTATGGACCCTCACACACCCTATTGGTTTCATGCATTATCATTAAGTCACATCATGGTCCCTAATAAACTAAGGTGGGCTCAACCATATTCCAGGAAGCACTTTTAATATTCTTCTTTTTCTGACGTGGATTCTAGAAATTTAAAAATACCTAAAGGACACCCCTTTTTCACTTTATTATTGGGTGCCAATGATATGGTTAAAGAATGATTATTTATGTGCACACAAGGGGGGGGTAGTTACTACTCTTGAACCCTAAATCATCGTCAACATGTTTCAGCCTTTTACCATAGTCTGAAAAGGTCCCAGGCTTTCACCAGGACTCCTGTTTCTGAATTCCCAATGGATTGTCATCTGGACATTCCTACTATCCTATTGGTCACATATTTTATGTTCTCAGTCTTATGGCAAACATTGGACACCCATATAACATGAATTAGTCATGAGGACGGCCTACTTACCTGTCCCCCTGTTGAGAGGGCATACATTTATGCCTGCTTTGATCAGATTCATATGTAATTCAGAAACAGAAATAAAAACAAAAAGGAGTACATTAGAATCAGTAACACTAACTGTATTTATCAGAGAGGTCACAATGTAAATCCCTCTCCTACTGTACGTGTCATGGTGTTACACAATGCAAAGCTCCTTCATACTGTATTTGTCCATGTGTTACACCATGAAAATTCTCTTCCCACTGTATTTTATCCAGGGACTATGTTAACAGTATCTCTATCAATGTACAAATAAGGGAATAACTTCATAGCTGGGAAAACACAACTGCTGCCCATCAAATACCCACAAATAGAAAGATTGTAAAAGGGGTGGAGCCAAAGCTCTCCCTTACTACTAAACTCAAACTGTGGGCCAAGTACACCCCTTTGGCAATTGACCCTCTAGATAAACAGATAGAGGTATCCAATGCTTAATCATAGAGGTTGTGGGATTACAAACTCAGAACTCTGCTAAGCTCAATGTAAAAATAAAAAAAGCAGAGTGTTTTCACTTGCAAAATGTAATTCACATTAAATTGAATGTTAGCATAAAATTACAATTGTATCCAAGGAAAACAAGACTTCTGTAGCCCATCCTTAACTAGAGATTTTTGTAAGAAGGTCGCTCAGTGTTAATGTAAAGCCCTTCCTATATTGTTTTTCACAGAGTTCACAGTGCGAAACCCCTTCCAATTTAATTTTCCAGAGATCACAATGCAAAATCTCTGCATATTGCACTTGTCAGAGAGGTCACAATGTAAATCCATTCCTCTTTGTATTTGTCAGAGTTCACAATGTAAAACCCCTTCATAATGTATTGTGACAGGCTTACAGTATGTAAAGCCCCTTATTACTGTATTTGAGAAGGGGTCGGGGTTAATATCACAATTAGTTATGAGCAATAGAATACTTCATAAGTGGACTAACACCACTACTGCCCAATCAAATGCCTATGAAGACGAGCATTTACATGGGTGAAACGCCAAAGTCCCTCTTTCTTTACTGTAATGACAGTGATGGTTGAAGCCTATTCTGCTGTATGCTGTTTTTCTACTGTTGCTTTTACCTTCAAAAAAATAAAAGACAAGAGGCGCTTAGCAAAGCAGGAACAGTTGGTTTAATTAAACGCAGCAGCCGGGAGAGCACTGCTGTGTTCTGATTGGCTGAGCGTTCCTAACTTAAGGCCCGATTATGATTCGGCAGTCTGACCTCCGGACCGCTGTTGTGGCTGTTGGGAGAAAGCCACCAAGCCAGCGGCACCCTGACCGCCGTATTATGATTAAACCGCTGGGCTGGCGGTGTTGTGTCGGCAGTGCCACAGCGGTGGCATGCTTCAGCTCATAGAGAGCCTGAAGCATATGCTGCTGCGGTGGCAGTGCCAATTGCACGTCAGGTGCACTGTGTACCATGCACCATGTTGTGCATGGCACACATTGCATGCACGACAGTGCAATAAGAGGGGGGCACAACATGCACTTTGCCCAATGGGCAAAATCACCCTTGGGTCCTGTTTGGGGCCCTTTCCCTGCCTTTCCGCCAACCTTTTCATGGTGCGGTCCATGCCATGAAAAGGTCGTCGGAAAGGGAGGTCGTAATTGGGACGGATGGGCCGGCATCGGCAACGCCTCCCATCCCTGCCGTTTTCCCCACCACCGTGGGATCCAGGATCTTGGCAGTGGCGGCGGTCTTGTGATGGTCCAATCACCATGGTCATTATCAGGCGGTCGGACCACCACCGTGAGTACAGCGGTCTGTAGACCGCCGTACTCGTAATCAGGCCCTTAGTGTGGCATCTGACTTTATGGTGTTTTGGGAACGCGCACCCCTCCAGGCAAACATGTTTTATTGGGGTCAATCTCCTAAGACCATTTTGGGTTGCTGACTCAGGATTGAGGGGGAGGTCATATCGGGTGAATATACATACACATATTGTGATGTGCATTGATATCATATTTTATAATATTAACATTCCCCCCTCTAGTTGAAATTCCAACTACATCATTTACCCCATACTTCCTGACAGTCAAATTATTCGAGGTTTGCTGTGTTTATGCTGTGTCTATTACCAATTCCCTAATTACTTGCATTCTACCTAATTTGAGGACTGCGATTTTACAGCTAGAAACCCCTACTTGTAGGAGACCACACAAAAACAGCACAAGAAGAGCAATTGGAAACAATGACAGACAGTCTGGTCACCCATTGGGGAACCCGGAAAATAAGTCTATAAACCAGTTCTGCTCAGGGGCACCTCCCTCTTTTTTCATGTGAGCTTGTAGACTATCGCGTGTTGGATGGCAAAAGCTAGTGTCTCATTGTCTAGGTCGTTTCCGGGGATGAAAGTACAGCAGGATGCACCGATTTTGGCTCACACCCCACACTCCATCACAGTCATCAAGTCCACCACATAGTGATGTTGCATCACTATAAGGCTGATGGCTCTTAGGGGCTCATTATGATGGCGGGAGGACCTCCACCGCCTGGCCGGCGGTGCCGATCCTCCCGCCATCAGAATGAGATTTACCCACCGCCAAATTAGTATGACGGTGGGAATCAGAAAGGTTCCGTCGCGGACGGAAAGTCCGTCCGCCATGATTCCGCAAGGCGGTTCTTTTCCGCCCGCCTTGCGGAACCCGGAACCAGGGCAACATTGCGGCGGTGCCGTGCAGGCACTGCCGTAGTGATTATGATGTGCCCTTTAGCCTGTCTTTTCGCGACGGATATCCTGACGCAAAAAGACAGGCGGAGACTGGCTTTGGGGGCCCATTGTGGGCCCCCTCTGTGGGGGGGGGCAGTTGTGCACTGGGGGGGTACCCATGGTACCCCCCTCCATTTCCATGCAAAAGGTGGCAGGCAACGCGCGGTGCCTGCCACGTTGTGCAGGGAAATGCACAACATGGCCATTTGACATTTCAGCGGGTGCTGCAGCCAGCAGCACCCGCCGCAATGTTTAATTGTCAAATGCGACGGCCGCAGTGGCGGTCGCATCATAATTAGGGGTGCGGGACCGCCGCATGACAGGCGGCCGGTCCCGTTACCGCTAGGATGGCGGGCGGACTCAAGTCCGCCCGCCATCCTAATGACCTCCTTAGTTCTCCCTTGATAGCGTCTAGGCTGAGCTCAGTATCGTTGACCTTCTTCAGCATTTCCCACCTGGTTATTTGCAAATAGGGGGCGTTCGCCTTTGTTTGCAAGATGAAGAAGGGTATGGACCCTCCCACATTTACTTTAGTGTCAAAAAACAGTTTAAAGTTTTCCGAAATGTCCTTATCCTGAGCCCAGCCAATGTAATCAGCATTTCTTTTTCCTTGCCCTGATGCAATAGAGTTGTTTTCTTCTGTAGCGGATGTTTAAACAACTCGGACAGATCTTCTACAGGGATGACCAGAGTCGTGGTGTGTATGGTTATGAGGATGCAGAGGCCACACCATCCGGGGACGAGCTGGGTGTAGTCAAACTCGGCACATTGCCAGGAGGTATCCATCAACACAGAGGTGCTCCATTGCATATCTGGTACATGCAGTATTGCTTCACAATTCTCGTTTGTGCCAAGCGGTATCGCTCCTTTGCCTCTGAAACACAAGGAATAAAGTTTGAGTTTCCATACAATTAGGGGTTGCCCCTTCCTTTCTAGCCATGTGTACCTATCTATCTCAGTGTCCCAGATTTCCTGACATGGGGTATCTATGCTGGCATTCAACCCTTCCTATCTAGACTCATTTCCCCTTGTCTCATCGAGATGGACGGTCCAGGACTGGAACTCCAGGTCTGGGGTCCATTTGTTATTAACTAATACTGCCCCAGATACGGTAAGGGCCACCCTGGAACAACAGACAGAGGCGGGAGTGGACATGTTTGTGCACTGGTGCAGTGGCCTATTACTTCCAAGAACCTCTTCTCTGGCTAATCACGGGGCCAAACAGTGTCCTCCACTATAGTGCCTCACCTGCGCATCAAGTATAGTTCAGTTTGAATGTCGCTAGGCTTGGAAAAAAGATGTAGTGCTGTGGGGTTGGATTCATACCGGGTGATGTTTACCACTACTCTATGGGGTTCTACTCTACTGGGTTGTATCTTGGCCCTAATCCTACATAGGTAGAGGTGGATGAGAATTTGCTTTTTCAGGGGCTATTTCTTGGGACAAATGAAGTCTGTCTGTGCCCACGGGGTGGGGTATCAGCGAGCAGACATAGCACGACCTAGTCAACGTCTGGGCGCCCACGGCGGTCATGTGCTCGTACCATGTGTTGTGCAAGAGTGCATGTGGAATACTAGTTTTTGGTTCAGTGTAAGTATAAGGAGTAAGAAGGGAGAGGTCTCTATGCAAGTGCTACAGAAATACGACTAGGCAGATTTCTCGCTACGGATGGATGCGGCCACACCCATGCTAAACAGATGATGTACAAAGGTGCAATAATACATAACTTTTGTAACTTTGCAGGTCTTGGGAAAGTGTCTGGAGGGGTCGTCTGCAGCTGTCTGGCATCCGGGGTTGTATCTGCTTGGCACAGTATAAAGAGTATGTTGTATAAAATGTCAGTAAAAAATAGTCAAGGTCTTCGGCTTGAACAATTGGGCCACGTCGATGTTTGGGAAGTTGAGGCTGAAGAAATGGCAGGCTGCTGTAAAGGTGGTGCACTCGGGGCTCAATTGCAGACCTGTTGGATAAGAGCTGTGGGTTGTAGGTTAGCTTAGAGAAAACATATATCATCATGCAGGCTCTCAAAATTCCTGTGCCTTTCTTTTTAGGGGCATATTCTGTACATTCATTTTCCGCAACTTTTCAGTGGGTTACTGGAAGGTGGCCCTAGTTGGGGCAGAACAACATGATATATACCCTACTTTCCCTATTGTGTGTGTGTGTCATTTTATCCTGTGGATGGTACCTTTTGACCTCCAAATGCGCGATGCGCAGTGAAAGGAAGGGGGCATATCGCACTTTTGGGGGTTGTGGGTAATTGCAACATGTCCAAGAATACATGTATGTCCCTCTAGTCCATGCATGTGGCTTGTAGCAAGGTTTTTCCTAATGGAGTTGGGTGTTTTGACTACGCCCTTTTTCTTGAAGTTTCGTTTTTGGGCTGCTTCCTGTAGGTCATTTGGTGCCTTCGTAAGGTTTTCTGTAGTGTTGGTTTTTTTGTGGCTTACAGGTGGGGGTTGAGAAGTGCTCTGTGGTCCCCGTGTGATTCGGATGTGGCAATGACTGGGACTGGGCCTATTGCTCCCATGGACGATGTTCGTGAGACCTGTGTTATTTGATTCAACAAGCTGGGTGCGATGGTGAGCGTATCTGTGCACCTTGTGTGGGGGCTGCGATGGTCATCTATAGAACCCTTTTCCCTCCCAACGCCCCTCTCTCCTTAGGATCCAGGATGCTTTGGGTCTGCCACTGTTGGCGGGAATCAGGGACTTCTTACCCAGTGACACCCTACTTTTGCTGTTTTGGAGGGACATGATCCGATGAGCAGACTTTGGATGTTTGGAAGCATTAGGGGAGAGGAGCAGGCAAGATATCTTGCTTACGAAGGGAGTTAGGTGCGTGGCTGGGATTTGTCGTGCTGCGGGCAACTAACTTGGACGGATGATTGCCCTGGTGTATTTTCCTGCTGACTTGGTGCCAAATTGATGCTTATTCATGCGTGGACTACGGAGTTCTATGGGGCATCTCGACATTCCACCTATGTGGAAAACCTGGCTTCCGCCACTTGAAACGTTGCCTCGTTTTGGAACTGAAAGGGGGCCTGTATTAGCTGGAGGCCAAAATGTTGAAGAATGGGATCCTTTCGATCTGGGGCTCATCCTAGTGACTTGGATGAGGGGACATGGTTGCCTGTTTTTATGCACTGGTCGGGGGGCCACCCTGCCCCCTCGTCAGACAACTCCGCAGAGTGGGGCCTAGGCCCCCGCAGGCATCTGAACGGCGAACTCTGGCGTGAATTCCTGGTCGACATATCATTCGGCAGCCCGAAGTCCTTCCCAAATGCAAGTAAAGGCTTGAGTTTTTCTTCCAATGGTTGTCACTAGTTTTTATTGTTGGGTTGAGTTTTATGAAGTGAGTATGAAGTGGATGTGTCGTATTGGCATTTGTTTTTTTTTAAGGCTTACTGGGCATTTGGATTGTGTGATTGTGTAAAGGTATTGGCTCCCCAGACAGTCACCCCTCACTGCTGTGGCCCTGGTCCTTGCTGGGCTGGTTTCCCTGCCTGCAGCTGTTGCCATGTGTTTGGCCAACTACCTGGTCCGTGTTGCGGTGGTGTGTTTGCTGACTGATTTCCTTGTGGCTGAATATGCTGTGTGCTCTGGTTGATCTGGGCTTGGTTTTGTAGATGGGGATTTTGTGAGGCCTGGCACAGGCTTATTGATCTTTGCTCATGATAAGCTTTCAGGCGGCAACAGCCGATCATGTGGCCAATTCAGTGACAGTAGTAGCACTTTCTTAGGGCTGGCTGCTGCTAGCCTCCCTGACCTCTGCCATTAGGATTGGGTGGAAACCCTCTGGGGTTCGGAGGCGGAGCTCCCTTCAAGACTTGTGCTATTTGCAGGGTCACGGCCAACGCGGCCCCCTCAAGGATGGTCTTTTAAAAAATTTGTTGGCCAAGCTTGGCGGTGTCTCTTTGGGCTTACTCCTGCTTTTCCCTGTTCTTTTCCTGCTACTTTCTGTGGTATTGTAACACGTGGGCCTGTATTTTCGCCAAGGTTTGGTGTCTAATCCTACTACGTTATCTAGGACACTCTGTATTTCGGTGGGCAGTCCCTTTTTGAGGATGTTGTAGAAGAATGCAACCTAGGGGCCCATGTTGGTCCATGGCTGTCCTGTCCCCTATCCCCATCGTTCCCTCATTTTTTCTAGAAAGTCAGTCACGGTTTTTCCAGGATTCATGCTGGCTTCCTGCTCTCTGCCATCAATCCCCCTACATCTGAGATATCAGGGAACATTTCCGTCAGGGCCAGCCATATCAGGTGTCTGAATGAATTGAATGTGGTCCCGTCATGCTCGGTGTTGGTCAGCATGACTGCTGGGATGTGGTCTCAGGAAAACACCATGTTAGTCTTCTCTCCGATGAGGCTGCTTAGCAGACTATTGATATCCCCTATTGCTATGTTTATTCCCACTGTGTTTTTCTCAAAACATGAGATTCATTTTCCTGCCCTGTCCATCAATGGGGGCAGGTTTGTCCTGAGCCCTTCTTTGTCCATCTGGACCCATGGCACATAGACAGTCCCTGACGTGCCTTTCCGCAACAACGGGTATATTTTGGCTTGGAGCCGCTCCGCTGGTTTCTCTCCAACATAGCACTCACATCTTCTTAGCCATTCTGCATGTAAGGGAAGTTCTATTTGGGAGTTCCCCATGCGTGCCGGATGCAGTCTTCCGAGGTGGCCATGTCCTCTTGTTCGAAGGATCCCTCCTCCAGCCAGGGTCTATCGTGCTGGCCCTCCCTTTTGGTCCAGCGGGCGAGCAGGTGACAGAATGGTCGCGCAAAGACCTCGCCTTCTTCTCTCGACACTATCTCTCTAGGGGTCAGCTTGTTTGACCGGCGCATTTGGGGGGAGCCGCAGACATCCTCGTTGCTATTCTCCTCGTGCGCACGGAGAGGTGCCATTCTGCTTCTCCTATATCCTAACTGAGTTTGAGCTAGGCTACCCTGATCTTTTATTTCTTGGTCGGCCCTTCTCCTATGCTGATGATCTGGATTTGCTCGTGTTCCCGATAGGGACCTCCCTTCTAGTTCTCTTTCAGGCTTCTCTACGCATGGAGCCCAGGGCCTAGCTCCTCTCTCCTCTGGGGGAGGGTGCACGGTTCTGTTCTCCCTTTGCGCCTCCCGGGCAAGAGCTCTTTCTCTCTCCATTTTCAACCCGCTCCTCTCTTCCAACTCCCACCTAGGCTGCCTCCTTTGCTTGGTGCTGCGCACAGTTCTGCTTGGTAGGAATTTTTCCACCAGTTCACTTCCTGTTGTTTCTTACGCTGCCTCAGCATACCCTGTGGGAGTATACCCTGCGGCTACCCCCTCGTTGTTGGACCCCAGAGGGCTGGGACCTTTTTCCATCCCCCCTGGTGGTGTCACGATCCAGAACTGCTATGAAACTCCCAGTTACCTGAGAGCGATCTACTGGACAGGTTGGAGTGTATGATCCCCGTGCCGCTGGAGCTTGATGGGTTGGGTACGATGGATAGGGGGGGTTGAACTTCCAGTAATTCTAGCACCGAACTGGGACGAGGCTGGAATCGCCTGGGTTTGCTGATCTCGTAACCTCCCAGCCCTAGATCTAGTGGCTCGGGAAAAGCATGTGTCTTAGTGTGTGCATGCCATTCACGGCTCAATTTATCTAGCATTTTAGCGATGCGTGGGGAATTTAGCTTGGATGTGGTATAAAGGCAACTCCATGATGGCCTGGAAACTTTTTTTAAGTGATTTAGTGCACTTTTAGACATTTGTTTTTTTAAATAAACGTAAATGCTACTCTGTTCGTGGGGAAAAACTATGTACACTGGGTTATGCCGGCAATAATTATTTTTACTATGAGCTCAGCTCAGAACGAAGATGCATCAAACAAACTTAGTACATAAGACAACACATCTGAAAAATAATGACCTGTAAGAAAGTGCAATGGTTAATTCAAAACATTATAAATTGTTTTTTAGCACCGGAACAGAAAAATGTGAACAAATGACAACTTTTTCATACACACAGAGAATCGTTAACTGGACATAATATTCAACATAGAACACAGTTGCAATAATTTAGCAGTATCACAACATTAAGAAAAAATGCATCAATTAAAAACCATACTAGAAGTAAAAGAGAAAAAATGACAGAGGAAAAAAATGACCTTGTCAAAAAATCTTAGCCCGCACCAAGCACATGCTGCCCGATGACGAGGGGAGGCTCTGCCTGGTACACAGGACTAAGTGAGCCCGATAATCTGTCAATCTCGGCTCTGGGACAAAGATAGCAACAATTTATGTGGATAAGAAGGTATAACTTGACAATTACAGGCTCTCCTTGGCCAAGCACAAACTACACCTTAATCTCCAAGGTCCAAATCTTTCCCTAACATCCAATTTGCACCCTGTTTCACTCATAGGGGCTTAGCGTACCATCTGTGTCGTGCCCAGCGGTCCAAGTGAATAACACCTCTCACTTATTTCAGACACCACCAATGTTTAAGAGACAAGTAATACTGAGAAAACCCCTTTAGACTAAAAAATAAGATCGAAGTGCTGGCCCTACATCACACCCAGAGCCTATGCGTACCATCTGTGTCACGCCCAGCGTCCACGAAGTGAGGTCCCACCCCTGTATCACAACCAGGGATCAAGCGTACCATCTGTGTCATGCCCAGTTATCCAAGCGGCCCCTGCATCACACCCAGAGACAAGCGTACCATCTGTGTCTGCCCAGAGGTCCAAGCGTTTAACCAACCCTCACCTTTCCTCGCATGCTGACTATCCAGGGGGGGGTCCTGTTCCTTCGGCTGCAGTCGGGCACGAAAAACCAATCTCTCCTATCTGGCTAGCCAAAATGTTGCGAGAATGTAAATTTACCTCGAAAAAATCAAAGACAAGAGGCGTTTGGCAAAACAGCAAAAGCTGGTTTACTTAAACGCAGTGGCCGGGAGAGCAGGCAACAGAGTCAGGGTCTGAAGACTGTCTCAAAGCACATTGGTTTCGGCCGTCATTTTATACATTACATGAAGCGTCATAAAGGGGGAGTGGCTTTGGAGCCGATGAGGACGGACGCGTGAGCTCCGTGCCGACCCCACCGTTTATCCTGCACTAGGAGCCGTACGCCATCGCTGAGCCACACTGATCGGCTCCGTGGGGGCTGGAGACCGCTGGGGGCTAGTTTGGGTGCCCCCCCTCTCCCCACCGCGTTGCAGTGGTCGCAAAGTCGGAAGATCCCGGCCTGCGCCTTCACAAAATGGCGACCGCGACGGCCGTTCCTTCTTCCTGAGGGGCGCTGCCCGGGGCACCGGAGCGAGGTGCTTGAGCTGGTGAGGGCCCCTGCTGGGGTGCCGCGGGGTCCGGTCGCACCCGGAGTCCGCGAGAGCATTTTGCGGTGGGGGCCACGGAGTGACGCAGCAGTGGGCGCTCGGAGCCCCGTTCGCTCCTGGGGGCGTCTGCCCAGAGCGGAATTGGCAGTGGCAGCCTGCGCTGAAATACGGAGCATCTGTGACCGACCGCCGGTAGATTGCAGAGAGCGGGTGAGTGCCTCTGCCCTTGGGGGCCTGGGACGGACCCTGAGACTGGCCTGGGCCTGGAGTGGCCCTGCCCTACGGGGCACCCGGATGCGGCTTGTGCCTGCGCGAAGGGCCTGATCGGCGCTGGAGGTGAGGCGGCCTGACGGAACTGCGTTCAACTGCGAGAGGTCACTGGGGCCTGAAGGGGCGCCACTGTGGCCCTTGTCGTCCTGAGGAGATCGTAGCGAGGGCGGACATTGGGGGAGAGAGCCGTCGCGCTGGCGGCCGGGGTTTGGCTGGAGGTGCCCAGGACTGTGTCGTGCATGGGCTCTCCTTACGGACATTGCTAGCACAAAGCTGAAGACCGCAAGGAGTGAGAGCAAACACCTACTATTCCCCCAGGATGGCGTTGCAGCCTAGAGGGGCCCGGCTGATCGCCCCATTGGAGTACAAGAGTGAGGCCTGAGGGAGCCCCCTGGGGCGCGGCTGCCGCCGCTCCTCCCCGATGGTGGTGTGGGGTGCGGACGGGGTCGTGGAGGGCACGCCACGGGCACCGCTTGACCCCAGAAGAGTCTGGACGGCCGAGGGCAGACAGTGGGCCCCGAGGGTGGACCAGCAACGTGACTGAGGCCTGCCGCCGCGGTCGAGAGACGAGAGGGTGAGCGCCCTGTGGTTGGGTTCCTTGGATGGCGAGCACTGGTGCCGCTCGGGACCTGGTGCAAGGCCGACCGATGCGGAAGCAGTGGGCAACCTGCAGAGCAGAGTAGACCCGAACTGGTCGAGGGTGGAGAATCGCCGGGCGGGTCGCGCTTGGCCTGACGCACGGATTGGGGCCTGAGAACACCAAGGAGACCCCCTGAGTGTGCGGAGGATCGGCGGAGGGCGGCCGTTGCAGGGCAGCCAGAGGAGAACTGCGACGTGCCCGAGGTTGGCAACAGGTGAACATCCTGGGGACTGGGGGGCTCATATGGTGAACTTTCCGGCTATCCCGGGCCCAGCGCGCTTCTGACCTGAGGGGACTTAGTGCGGCGCTGAAACCCGACGATAGGAGCGGACCGGAGCGGGCGGCCGTGGGCGGATCCTTGCCCTGGTGGGGCCGCGCCTTGCCCTGTGTGAGACCGGGGGCCTGGGGGCAAAACGACTGCCTTCCCTATGTAGAGCTGACCTGCGGAGAGCGGTCATTGGGCAGGAGAGCGATTCCACTGGCAATCGTAGCCCGACTTGGTGTGAGGTGGAGAGTGCGGTTGGTGGCCTGACCCTGGTGCCGCGAGAGGATATCCCCTACCCGGTTGGGGTCCCGACGAACTGAGATCCATGGGGAAACCAAGAGGCAAGCAGGGGGGGGCCCCACCTGAGCCGGACACAGAAATGGTGGAGAACCGACAGCGGGACCTTGCGGAGCCGCAGCCAGAGGGCCTGATGCAGCAACAGGTGGACTAGATACTCAGGGCCATCACGGACATGAAAGAGGCGCTGCAGCAAGATATTGCGCAGGTGGCCCTGGGGTTGGGTCTTCTCCGAGCGGATCACACAAAGTTGGCTGACCGGGTGAAGCAGACGGAGACCACTTTGGAGGTCCTTGAGCCGGCGCAGAAAACGTTGGAAACACAGTTGGGAGATGTGCGTCGTTGACTGCAAGTACTGGAGCGGAGGGCCGAAGACGCGGAAGGGCGCAACAGACGGAATAATATACGAGTGGTGGGCCTCCCGGAGGGTGTGGAAGGGAACGATATGGTGGATTACTTGGAGACCTGGCTGCGGACTGAGGTTGCGCCGAAGGGACTGACCCCCTTCTACACCCTGGAGAGGGCGCATAGGGTCCCGGCCAAGCAACTAGCGCCTGGAAGACCTCCTAGACCGGTCGTGGCGCGCCTCCTCCATTACAAAGATAGGGATCTGCTCCTGAACAAAGCTCGCACAATGGGCCCGTTTAAAGTGGATAACAATAATGTGACACTCTTTCCGGATTACACATTCGAAGTCCAGCGTCATCGAGCTTCGTTTTTGGCGATCAAGAAGGAGCTTAGAGAGGAAGGCATCCAGTATTCCTTGATGTTCCCAGCACGCCTAAAGGTAATCATGGACGGCACAACGTACTTTCACAGTAACCCCGAAGAAGCGTGGAGTTGGCTGGAATCCTACAGAGCGGGATTGGGAAAAGAGGGACGTGGTGCCGGTCACCAAACGGAGGCACCTCGCCCACGCCATACACGGCGTGCCGGGCGGCGCCGCCCGGGAGCACAGCGCCTCACCACGACACAGACGGAGACGGAGAGACTAGCAGTATTGCAGGCTGTGACAGAGATCTCACAAGCAAGAGGCCGAGCGTCAACAGCGGCGACGGATTCAGAAAAGGGGTCGGTTGGGACTGACTCTGATGACACTGACACTGGGAGTGCTCCGCTGCCCCATGTCACCCCTGGGACTGCGGATGAGGTTGTCGATGCCTGAAGTTGAGTGACTAAATTTAATATTTTGAGCGGGGCGGTGCGGGCCCTGGCACCCTTTGGGGGGGTAGCCAGGATCGGGCGGGGGGAGGGCTGGGATGAGAGGGCGCCAGACTAGACCAGTTCTCCTTTAAATGGGATCCTCCCGATGGCACAGAGGCTACTCTGGAAGTGGGGTTCGGGGTTCGGAGGCATAGGGATTGTGACTTGGTTCTTCTCGGCTCTAGAGCACCCCCTCCGATTAGGTTTCGAGTGAATCCCTGGTAGATACCGGGGATAAAGTTAGTGGGAAGTTTGGATGGGTGCTAGCCTTTTGGAACCTATTCTGGGGTGGGTCTGTTGGGGAATTTTGGTTTGTTTTTTGGGGTAGTTAGAACCACTGGTGTGTCATTGGAGGGAGAATGGCTCGTGATGTGGGTTGGCAACCACCATGGGGACATCACCTGATCTAAAATGTATTACCTGGAATGTACGGGGAATGCACACGATGCAGCGCCGCCACAAGATACATTCCTTTTTGGCGCGTAGGGGGGTACAGATCGCTTTCCTCCAAGAAACTCATGTTGATCGAACTGAGGGGTTGGCGTTGCAGCGCAGGTGGAGAGGACAGCTCTTTTACACGACTTACTCTGCATTTGCTAGGGGTGCGTTGATATGGGTCAGAGCTGGAGTGCCCTTCCAGCCGATACAACAGTTGGTGGACCCGGAGGGGAGGTTTGTAGCGGTTATGGGTCGGTTAGATGGTAAGGAAGTGACGTTATGTAGTATATATGCCCCCAATCTGGATCAGGCCTCCTTTTTTGCCCGGTTGTCGGGAAAACTGGCGCCCTTCTTGACAGGCCCGGTAATAATGGGGGGGGGACTTTAATTCTGTCACTGACACTAATATGGACAGGTCTCACCCCCCGTTGCCCGAGGCTCCTATTCATAGACTTTCCAGGACCAGACAGGAGTGGCAGGACAAATGGGGGCTTATAGATTCCTGGTGGGCACAGCATTTGGGTGAGAGGGATTATTCCTATTTCTCTGCATTACACGACTTACACGTGCGGTTGGATGCAGTGTTGTGCTCTCCAGATGTTCATGCATCTGTCCGACTTAGTGAATATCTGGCAAGGACGATTTCGGACCACAATCCATTGCTGCTGATAGTAATCTGGACCAGAGAGAGGCCTTTAATTCCCTCCTGGCGTTTACGCCCGGAAACCCTGGAGGACCCTGTCTTCCGCGCAGAGGTACAGACCGGCATAGAGCGCTATTTTCATGAGAACGAGGGTACATCATCGAGCTTGGCATTGGAATGGGATGCTTTTAAGGTTGTGGTGCGGGGTTTATGTATATCTAAAATGGTAGGAGTACGGAAGACCCTCCTCTCTGACATAGAAAAAGAAGAGCTGCGGCTGCGGCAAGCCGAGAGAGCCAGATATGAGAATCCGGAGGCGCAGGGCGAAGTCATGGCAGCGAGAGAGGGAGTGGCGACTCAGGTGGAGAGACTGCGCTGCTTTGACCACAAGGCGTACTTAGTTCGGGCGCATGCGGAACGGGATAAGACGAGCACATTACTGGCCTGGTTGGCTAATCCGACCCCTAGGGGCACGCCTATATTGGCCCTGGCCTCACCCACGGGAACACCGGTCTATTCACAGCGAGAAATTAATGGATTGTTTTTAGACTACTACGCCGATTTGTATGAGAGCAGGCTCCGGACTCCGGGCGAGGCACTGGAAGATTTTTTAGCAGAAGTAAACCTACCAAGATTAGAGAAGATACAGGCGGACCTCCTGGGGCAGGAGCTTACTGAAGGGGAAATACGGGGAGCAATTAAACACATGGCACGCAATAAAACGCCGGGAACGGATGGGCTGCCGATAGAGTTTTATTCGACTTATGTCGATATATTGGCACCTAGGCTGCTGGCGGGCTTCCGGGAGGCCTGGGGCTTGGGACGGTTGCCTGCTTCCGCTCGTGAGGCCATTATTGTCCCTTTGTTAAAATCAGGAAAAGATCCTTTGCTCAGATCGGCTTATCGCCCGTTGTCCATGTTAACTACTGACTACAAGATACTTAGTAAGATCCTCGCGACGCGGCTTCTTCCATATATGGTGCAGTTGGTTCATAGTGATCAAGCGGGATTTATTCCGCAACGCACCACGGCAACTAATGTAAGACGCCTTCTACGCATTCTGGGGGAGGGCAATAATATGGCTCCCGCAGCGACGGTCCTCTCAGTCGATATTGAAAAGGCTTTTGATAGCCTAGAATGGCCGTATTTGTCCGAGGTGCTGAGGGTGCTGGGCCTTGGGGAATCCTTTGTGAGATGGACGGAAATCTTATATCAATCAGCGACAGCTCGAATACGAACGGGAGCGACGATTTCTCTTTCTTGTTCAGTGAGCCGGGGAATGAGGCAGGGGTGTCCGCTCTCTCCCTTGTTATTCGCTTTGGCTATTGAGCCGTTGGCTGCACATGCTAGGCGGGGGACATACTACTCTGGGTTGGATCTCCTTGGGGACATCCAATACATCTCCCTCTATGCCGACGATTTACTAATCTTCCTTGCGAACACGGAGGAGGCCTTACTGAGAGCGAAGCGATTGCTCCAGGATTTTAGCAGGGTATCAGGGCTGGGGGTGAACTGGCAGAAGACGTGCTTGTTCCCGGTCCGACCGTCCGGGGCAGACCTTGACCAGGTCGCAGACATTCGCTGGGAACCTAGATGTCTACCCTATCTCGGCACTAATATATATCACGCCCCGGAAGATCTGTTGGAGGTTACCGTAGGTAAGGTCATACGAGGCCTTAAGAGTAGTTTTGCTTTCTGGAGTACTTTGCCACTCTCAGTGGCGGGCCGGGTGGCACTTTTGAAAATGGTGGCGCTTCCCCGACTCCTATATTATTTTCGGACGTTGCCGATTTGGATCCCAGGCTCCATTTTTAAGCAACTCCGCTCCCTGGCTGGGGGATTTTTATGGGGAACTGGCAGGCGGAGGGTTGCGCTAACAACAATGATGCGCTTGAGAGTTGACGGGGGGATGGCAGTCCCGGACTTCGAACTATATTATTTAGCGGCACAGTTGCAGTGGCTCACCCAAGCGGTGACTCGGGAGTTCCGGGGCCCAGATGGCCCTGAAGGAAGGTGGGTCCCACGACATGTTTTGTCCTTTACTGTACTACGGCAGCGACTGCACCTTGGGCAGCTCACTGATAAAGAGCGGATGTTGAGACTTTGCTGGAACCGGAGCCAGCGCAGAGCTGGGGTGACTCGCCCTTATGCCCCAGAAATCCCACTGGGGATGTGTACGGCCCTCCCCCATGGTGGATATTGGTCAGCATTAGCAGAATGGGAGGTTTTAGGGGTACAGATGGTGGGCGACCTCTATGAAGACGGAGTGTTATTGCCGTTCCAGAGCCTGCAGGATAGGTACGGCCTCCCTCGGGGAGATTATCTTTTGCACTCAGCCCTCGTATCGGCAATGCAACGTTATTGGAAGGAGGGTCTATTGGAGCCACAGACATCAATGACTTCCCAATATGTGGTGATGGCCGCGGGCACCTTTAAGGCGATCACGTGCCTTTATAGGCGCATGCTGACTGAGAGGCTGGAACCGCTGCAGGAACTGCGAGGGAAATGGGAGGTGGACTTAGACAAAGAGATCAATGAGACGATTTGGGCCCAATTAATCAAGTGGAATTAGAAAAGTACTAGGAACGCTAGGTTTCAGCTGGTTAATTTTTTTATTTTACATAGGGCATATTTAACACCTGCTAGAATCAATCGGTACTTTGACACAGACGTAGCCCGGTGCCCACGTTGTAGTTTGGAGGGGGCGAACTTCCAGCACATGATGTGGGGATGCCCACAACTGGGTACGTATTGGGAGGAGGTGGTAGCCCAACTCCGGGGAGTCACTGGCCGTAATATAGAATCCGACCAGGGCACTTGTTTGTTGCACTGGTTTCCGCACACCTCTAAAACGAAAGTGATGAGTAAATTTATGGATTTAGGCCTGGTACTGGCTAAGAGAGAGATTACAGCACACTGGAAGTCAGCGAGAGGCCCCACTTTTGGGAGGTGGAGGGCAGAGTTCCACAAATGGGCGCTGAGCGAAAGCACACTCAGGTTTCAACAAGCCGCGCGTACAGATAATGAGAAAGCGTTGGAGGTAGCGAGGGCGTGGGAAGGGTTGGTAGCTGCATTGCAAACATCTGAGGCGGACGCAGCGGGTGGCTCGGATTCGGGGGCGTCACTGGGCTCACCAATCGCACAGTAGTAATGGAATGACGAAATATTTACTCTACGCCATGCTAGCTAGACTTCGCTGGGGGCGGGCTCACCTATATCGTGTTGCTGGCATTACAGGCACTATAATGGACAGGGAAGATGTTAGTACAATAATGAGCTGCGAATAGGTAAGGCACACCGGTGGTTAGGTGGGGGTGGGGAGGGAGGGGGGGGTTAATTGGGCCTTCATCTATCATTTAAGTTAATCAGTTGTGGTATTGGGAAGGATTGCTTCTGATAACAACTTGAAACTGACGTGACATTAAAATAAGAGATAAACTGATGTATGAGGTTAAGGACCAACAAGAACTTTTGATAGTGTGATTGTTGCATGATGTTTCCTTGAAACTCAATAAAAATTTGTTTTAAAAAAAAAAAAAAATGAAGCGTCATAAAATAATTTGTACAATCCTTTGGAGACAGAAATCTGTGCCTAGTCATGGGGCCATAAATCTGGCCATTTCATAAGAAGTGCAAGTGGGTTTCGACCTTGCGTGGACACAATGTGGGGCCAGTGGGTACATTTCCAGATGTCCGATTTGGGGAGCACGTAATCATTGCGTGTAGTGTGCGTTCTCTGTTCTGACTGGCGGAGTGTTCCTAACTTAGTGTGGGATCTGACTTTATGGTGTTTTGGGAACACGCGCCCTTCCAGCCAAACATGTTTTTTTTGGGGCCAATCACCTAAAACCATTATGGTGTCACTGCTTATCTGTGGGATCGATCTGGGTTTTGCTGTTCGCGCATTTGTCTAAGGATTACGTGTTACCCCATCTATGATCTGTCCATCAGTTGCTTTAGGCCAAGGTCGCAGGGCCTGCCCTAACCACGTACTTCTGACTCAGGGTTGAGGGGGAGGTCATATCGGGTGAATTCAACAACAGTGATGCAAGTTCGTTATTATACATACATATATCGTGACTTGCACTGATATTGTATTTTCCAATATTAACATTACTGCCCATGTATTGCGCCCTTTTGTGCATGTTCAAGTAGGTGCTCTTTGATACATGCACAGTATTGTGATCCTGCCTAGTGGCAAATCAGCAGCTCCTGGTGAGCTTTCTATACCATGCATGCGTCCTCTGCATGAAGGGTACTTTTGTGTACATTCACACTGTGTGTGTAGACATTCAGGGGAGATGGAGTGGCTTCAAGATTTGAGCACTGGAACCGCAACGGCTTAGAAAATGCTGTGGAGATATTCATGTAAAGCTTTAGACTGACCGCTAGAGCAGAGGGGTGAGTATCTGTAAGCACTAGAGGGTTCTGGGGAACACAGCTGAGATTATGTTTACTGCTGCAACAGAAGATTGGTGACACCAGTAAGCACAACCAGTTTTGCATATGATGCAATGGTTAGTGATCTTTGAAAGGGGAAGGGGTTGGAGGTTGGGGGCAGGAGCTAGCCAGCCAGCAGTCACTGTGTAAGGAGTCTCAAAAGTAAATAAATGGACTGCCTGGGTAATTAATGACCCACTAAACATTTGGCAACCTCAACAGGGAATGCAGACTGTCAAGGCTCATAAGAGGAGGAATAGGATTCATCCATTATTAAATAAACATACAGTGTGTTTTCACTGAATGTCTTTATTGTGATTCTCAAAGAAAACCTGATGGGAAAGGCTTAAGCACTTACATTGGAAAAGCAAAACACCCTAAATACTGACAGCACTTTAATACCGCTTACACACTAATAGTCCTGCACTACCAGGAGCATTTTCACACCCCTCACATAGTACCAGTCACACTCTAACAAAAGCATTCTTATACCCCTCACATACTAGAAGTCTTGCACTACTAACAGCACTCCCATACATATTGGAGTATTAGTCACATATTACCGGGCACACTGAAACACCTCTCACAGACTAGTAGCCACACTTTACTGACAGCACTCAATCCCCTTACAGAGCAGCAGTGTGGCACTACTAAGAGCACTCTCATACATCTCACAATGCACACTCCTGACAGCACTCCTCCATTCCTTACAGCACTCACACACTACCAGAAGCACAGCAACACCGTTTAGAGCCTACCAGCAAAGCCAATATGTCTGTCTCATATCTCACTCTGCCTCTTCATTGATTGGTGAGTTCATGCCTGTGGTATTGTAGATGAGTGAGTATCTGAGTTGAATAACGAGTCAATGGGTGGAAGAATAGATGCACGAATGAATAGAAGAGTGTATGCGTGATACTTGACTGAGTGCATGGATGGATGAAAGCATCTAGGCGCACGCACACACACACTTAAGCAGCAAGTGCATTATGTAATTGCTGCTATGATAACTGTGTAAGTGCTCTGATACCTTCGGGTCTGGTTTGCGCTATCGTCCTCATATACTACTGTCTATTGTATACGTCTTTTATTTACTGTTACTATGTATTATTATTTACTCCATATGTAACCTGTGGAATTGCTGCTGTGCTAACTCTGTAAAGCGCTCAGATACCTTCAGGTCAAGTTCACGCTATACAAAACTCGATGACTGAACATGTAATCGTATTGGCACTGGAGCAAGTGACCTGCAGGTTACACACACACATATCACTGCTTGTAAGATTCCTTATTGGGATTGGAGTCTTTAACCTGAAGGGCACCCTTTCCTTGGCATGTGATCAACTCATTGGTCTACTGCCAACTTTCGTCCAGCTCTTGTTATGCAACATTTAGTCAACTCAATGCCTGGATTGATTTACAGGGTTTCAAGAATGTTGTTTACTTTTCTAAATAGTGCCTTCCCGCCCACTGACACTCCTAACCGCCCCCATGCCTTTACTCCTAACACGCTTCAAGGTCTCCCAAACTCCTTCCTGCTTGTCGTATCATCTTTTCATCTATTTTATTGAGTTCGCCACAGTGATTGTAGGAAAATCACAGGCTCCCCGCCCTCCATCTCACAAAAATGAATCCTGAAAACGTACAACTACCCATCACGTGTTTATATGGAGCCAGCAAGTATCATTCTAAAATTATATGATATGGGAGGATTAACTCTGCAGTTATGTGGACTTTTAAATCATCACTAAAACCAAACGCTACAGTATCTTTGCATGTAAGAGAGTGTATTGTTGATTGGAGCAGCAGCCAAAGTAAGACCTTGATTGTGCATAAAATCCCCTATTTATGACCTGAGATAATAAATGGAGGTTGCAGACAGATGAGATACTGATTTCACTCATAAAAGGCCATCTGCCCTTTGGCTCATGTCCTTAGAATTCACACAGATTGGGGGTTGAAATTCATGCTGTTAAATTCTCGTCCTGTGCCCTGTCATGCAGAGAAGATGTATATTCTAAATGCAGCAGATGAGTTGGACTTGGTGATTGCTGGATTCTGGTTGTGGGATTTATCTCGTCCTGGAGTTGCTAGGTCGGTACCGGAATCAAATAACATTCTTAGAAAAGACAGAGAGGACAAATTGGATGAGATTAGCACTAATCCATCTGGCCCATCTCAAAGCAGAGGCACTGCAGGGCAAGATTCTGAGTTTGGACAAAGTGATGCGATTTAAGTTACGTGCTGCAGCCCCGATGGCCCTTACACGAATAGTGATCCATCTCTCTCCAGGCCTTAAGAACTCCATGCAAGCCCTAGTGGAACTAACATCTGACAGGGCATGTAACTTCGGAGATATTATGCTCTGGCTAGAGTCAGATAATAAGCAGGATATAAAACAGCTTAAAGAGACTCTCAATGCTATTGGCTTGCAGCAACGTATTCACCGAAATAATAAAGTAAATACTCCACAAACGTCCCAGTGGACAGACCTGGGATCATTTTTATAATAAAGCAGAGATGAAACCTAGTATCACACCTTGGTATGAAAATAGGAGACACAGCAACCCACCAATGGTCCAGAATATGAAAGCAGACATTCAACGTGGCACTTGAAAATGGCAGTTATGTGTAGGTGGGTGACGAGATTGAGACCCAAGCAAAGTAATTTGAAGGATGGGTTAATTCAGCCCTTAATATATTACCACTTTTGAAAAAGACTGATCCAACAGCTCCTTGGCATTTGCCTGAGCTAACTGATTTAAAACAGAACTGTAAAACCCTTGCGAGACAGTGGAGAGACAGGTAGTATACAGTTGACTTAAAACACATCTACTTATGTAGCACAACAAGGCTCCAAGGTCAGATGGAATTCCCTAGGTTTATTATAGGGACAGTTTGGATCTACTGCTTCAGCCACTGAGGAACAATGTAACTCTTTTGGCAAGAGTGGGAATGTGACTACCTCGATGTGCAGCCCTGAGATCACACTTTTCCCAAAACCGGGGAAAGACCCACGGGTTGGTGCATCCTATCTCCCCATAGCTCTCTCTTGAATAATGATGTAAGGAAAATGTTAGGTGCCCAGTAGACACTTGTTTGTGGCATATAGTGCTGTAGATTCACATGCTGTGCATACTCCTGCCATCTAGTGTTGGGCCTGTATGTGTGCAAGTTGTTTTCTCTGAAGAAGTCTTTCGAGTCACAAGGTTTGGTGTTTCCTCCTCTTGCTGATAACGTGCATGGGCATTGATTCCAATGTTAGATTGTTTTCTCTCGTAAGGCGGGTGAGGATGGAATGAGATGTGTAGCGATGTATAGTGGGATGTCCATGCAAAAGAGCAAAGTGAAATAGAAAGATAACTGCAACTGCCACATATGTCGGGGGAGGAGGGCGGGAGGCATGTGAATCTACAGCACTACATGACACAAACAAATGTATACTGGGTAAGTAAAATTTGCCTTTCGAGGCATGTGTGGCTATAGATACACATGCTGTGCCTAGACTGTAAAGCAGTCCTCCAAAAAGCAGTGGCTAACCTGCGGGTGTTGCAGTAGATTGGAAAATTGTGCGAAGTACTGCCTGACCAACTTTGGCAGGCTAGCACATCCACACATCCACACAGTAGTGTTTTGTAAAGGTGTGTGGTGTGGACCAGGTAGCTGCTTTGTATATGTCAACTATTGGAATATTTCCCAGGAAGGCTCTGGAGGCTCTCTTTTTGCGAGGGGAGTGGAGTGGGCTTTAGGAGGGACAGATAAGGCTCTCTTTAGTTTAGCTTAGCAGGTTTGGATGCATTTGACTATCCATCTGGCAGTGCCTGATTTGGAGAGGGCCTTTCCTTTCTGGGGTTTCTGGGGTTTTGAGAAAGCATTAAGTAGTTGCAGAGTCTTTCTGAAATGTTTTGTCCTATCTATATAATACATAACCTCGTTTGGCATCTAGTGTGTGAAGGGCCCGTTCTGCTACTGAAAGTCTAGTTGAGGGGAAAAAAACAGGGAGTTCTATGGCTTGGTTCAGGTGGAATTGAGACACCACCTTAGGAAGGAATTTAGGGTTGAAGTGGAGGACGACTTTGTCCTAAATGCACTTGAAAGAAAGGTCCTTCTAGGGTTAAAGACTGGAGCTCACTGACACGCCGAAAGGAAGTAATGGCAACCAGAAAGGCCAGCTTCCATGAGAGAAACTGAAGGGGGCAAGAGTGGAGAGGGTCAAAAGGGGGACTCATGAGTCTGGCGAGGCCGATATTGAGGTTCCATGATGGAGACAGTAGGGTCCGGGGAGGGATTACCCTCTTGAGGCCCTTTCTTTATCTGGCGGGGGCATCTTCAGTTGTTTGGAAGTTGGCCCTTTTCTGCACAGTGTGAACCACAACAGAGTCTGGGGGAAGCTGACCTTGAATGCAAGGGGGATGTGAGGGGCATGCCTTATATTTTTTATCAACTCGGGGAGTAATTACCCGAGCATGGACAGGGTCCTGGAAAATGGCAGCTGCATGAAGCAGCATACCTTTTAGCATTGGTAGGTATTGTGTATTGCGTTGTGTGGAGGAGAGGGTCTCAAATAGGAAATCCTCTTCTGCCCGATCTGAATGGAGGGGAACTATGGTAGGTCACTGCTCTGGCGAAGAGTTCCTGTTATGTGAAGTAATCATCTGGGGGAGATGGTCAAGCTGGGTAAAGATCAGGGTCAGTGTCTGCTGGGGTCCAGCATCATAAGTGTCCCAAGGGTCTGGTTGGGGATATGTAGGGGGGAGACCTACAGTGTATGGAAGTGGTGACCCCTGTGGAGTGTAGGAAAGAGTGTCCCCATGTGAAGAGTGAGGGGAAGGTGAGTTCTGCGTTGGTATTGGTGGAGTAGGTAGTGGACTGGTGGCCATGTCCATCTTTTTCCTTTGTTTAGGAACTGGGGCTATATCCAGAGCTTTTTGGAAAGACAGCTGATTTTTTGGTGGCTGTATGGCCATTCCAGGTTGGCAGGGGATGATCCGGCCCATCTGCAGATGGTTTGGCAAGTGTCTCTCTCGAGCATCAATCTCCTCTTGGAGCCGATAGAGGAGTGGTTCGACCGTTTCGTCGCTGACTATGACGGTATTCGACTTTGGTGCTGAAGGTTTCGGCACCAATGGTGTTTCCGGAGCCGATGGTTTTGGCTCCAAATGTTTACTCGATGCCAAGCCAGCTGGCTTCAGGTGTTTTTTCGGCGCTGAGTCGGAGCTGGGCATTGTGGCCGAAGCCAATGGTCGGTGTCGACCATAGCTCAAGGGCAGTGGTGGCCTGATGGTCTGCTGCTTGTGTTCCTGGATGGCTGTGCAGCATTTTGTGGAGGCCTCCGAGCTATATCGAGGAGGGAAAGGATCTGTACTCACGACCTGTTGAGCTGCTGGAACTTCTTCGATTTCCAGGTCAGAGCTGGTGCTGTTCTCTGGTGGGGTACGCCTCCTCGTCTGGAGCAGACACCTTGTAGTGGTGTTCCTGAAGCTCTTCAGTGGCGAAGAGGTCCACCTGTTCTTCACAGCTCCTCTACTACATCTCCAAGCGACAGGCCAGATGGTCACGGCGGGGGGTCTTCTTCTATCTGAAGGAGTGCAAGGCTTGCAAGAAAGCTCGTTAAGCTTGGGCAAAAGGCAAAGCTTACAGACCTGATAGTGGTCGGCTCTTGGATATTTTGAGTGCCTGCAAGGACAATATCTAAAAGGCGTTCATTTTATCACCTTCATGACATGGCATGGAACCAATCAGAAGACCTCAGAAAAGAAGGGCCCGGAGGGAGAGGCCCCACGAGGGGCCAAGATCAATCCGAGGATCAACGGGTGCAGCTGGAGTTGTCAATCTGGGACAGAAGGAAAATTGGATAAGCGATCAAAACAATACTGACAGTTAGGAGTTACCTGTGAGAACCCAAGAGAGTATCGACAACGGTCTCGAACCAGAGCACGGGAGCACACATCCGAACCCAATGGCAGAAAGACAATAATCTAACAATGGAGTTGATGCCCATGCACATAACCAGCAAGAGGAGGAGTCACCGAACCGTGTGGCTTGAAAGACTCCTTCGAAGAAAAACACCTTGCACACATCCAGGCCCAACGCTAGATAGCAGGAGTATGCACAGCATGTGTATCTACAGCCACACATGCCTCAATGGAATGTTTTCCAAAACCCTATCCAATAAACTGGATAAAATAATTTCATCGCTAGCAGGGGCGGACCAGGTAGGCTTTGTCCAGGGTAGACAGGGTTCTGATAATCTACACAAGAGAAAGGCAGCAGGGTTCGCGACAACTGCACCACCTAGTCTGGTCACTAATATTTTTAAGCACACGTATTGCCCACCTCAAATGGCCAGCTGCCACATGGCCACAGATAAATACAAGATACAAAAGGGCTGATGAGAGGCAATACAGACAAAAACAACAGTGGGTTAACACACAAAAAAGGGTTCTTTCGCATGTACTGTTGGTTGTACGTTGTTAATCCTTTATTTCAAATATCCTTCAAACATTTCAGGATACAGCCATCGCGTTTCACCCTTCAAGAGGGCTTCTTCGGGGCTGTAAATACATACAACATAACTTGTTTTAAAATACTATTGACCAATTTAGTCATGACAAGAGTACGCTACTAAACAGGTAAAGTGCACCTAGAATGTCATGTGCGAAGAAAAGAATAGAATCAGAGTTAGAAAGAAGAACTAACCGTGTAAAGTCAACTACAGATTTGTGAGCTCGTTGTGATCAGTGTGAAACCGCAAGATTGTGCTTCAAACAACGAGAGTTTGTTTGAAGACGTAAATATTTTACGAGCGACGTCTCATGGCGCTTGTCTCCGTTGGCGTTCTTTTGATCTGGACACGTGTACAGACTCATGAATATTAAAACTTTGGTAAGCTGCTGGCACTGGAGATTCGTGTATCTTTCTGGTTTGCACTTGGGATGCACTGCTTCATTTTGGGATCATCACATCTTTTAAAATATTTAGTTAGTTCTTCTTTCTAACTCTGACTCTGTTTATTCTCTTCTTCGCACATGACATTCTAGGTTCACTTTATCTGTTTAGTAGCATTCTCTTGTCATGACTAAATTGGTCAATAGTATTTTAGAACAAGTTATGTTGTATGCATTTACAGCCCTGAAGGAGCCCTCTTAAAGGGTGAAACGCGTTGGCTGTATCCTGAAATGTTTGAAGGATATCTGAAATAAAGGATTAACAATGCACAACCAACAGTAGCTGCAAAAGAACTCTTTTTTTGTATATTAACCCACTGTTGTTTTTGTCTGTATTGCCTCTCATCAGCCCTTTTGTATCTAGGGTTCTGATAATATCTACAGAGTGGGGAATCTTATCAAAAAGGTGAAACTGAAGAAGATTCTGCCTCTCCTGGAGATGCTGGACCCGAGAAGCTGTTTGACAAGGTGCACTGGGACTTCCTGAAAGATGCCCTGTTCATGGATAAGCCCTAAAATGCTAGATTGGATCCTGTCTAACTCCCTAACTCCTACAGCTAAAGTGCGGGTTAATGGCTTATGCTCTAATGAAATTAAACTAGAGAAGGGTACAAGTAAGTCTGGGCGGGGAACTCCGCTCCGCTCGCAGAGTTTGCGGAGATTTCTGCACTTCGCGTTACGCGGAGCTAGAGGAGTTCTGAACAACTCTGCTCCGCGTAGCATAGCGGAGTTTTTTTCCCTCGCTCGCGTTCGTCAACGTCAAGTTGGCGAGCACGAGCGAGGAAAATCCACCTCCTGGCGAGATTTTTCCTTGTTAGCGATCGTCAACATCAAGGTGGCGAGCGTGGAAAATCAACTTCCCCGCTAGATTTCTCAACGCAGGCGTTCAGATTTCTCATTCCGAGTAGTCCCGTATGCTCACGACCACTCGCGTTGAGAAACTGTCCGCTCGCGTTGAGAAAGCTGCCGCTCGAGTAAAAATCTACTTGAGCGGCAGAAAGGAAGCAGCGTCCCCTTGCACTGTGCATGGTGCCATTCGCGAAGATGGCACAGTGCTGACAAGCACATGGCACTGATAATCACCGCAAACAGCATTTATCCAACGCACTCCGCCGCTTGCGGAAATTCACGTAGCGTGGCAGAGTTTTTTTTGCACTTCGCGGAGTTCCGTGTAGCAGAACTCCGCGAACTCCGCCCAGGCTTGGGTACAAGGCATAGATGCCCCTTATCTCCTTTTTGTTTGGACAGGTAATAGAACCTTTAGCATTTGCTATTAAAGGGAAGCCCAAGATTAAGGGAAATGCGATGAATGAGATCAGTCTTTTTACTGACTGTGTTATTGAAAATCACAGAACCAGAGGCTAGTCTTCCAGTATTTATGGATGTGCTTGGTGAATTTGAGCAAGCATCTGGTTTTAGGATTAACATAGGGAAATCTAAAATACTTAATGTCAATGCGCCACTACACCAATTACAAGATCTGAAGACACTGACTCTGCTCGCATGGACCAAGAAGTCCATCAGTGTTAGAATTGGGGGTCTCTAGTTGGCACAGGTAGGTACTTGTGACAAATAGGGACCCTCGCCTCTAGTCAGGGTAAAGGGGTACACTCCTAAAATAACCCCTGCTCACCCCCTTTGGTAGCTTGGCACGAGCAGACAGGCTTATCTCAGAGGCAGTGTGTAAAGCATTTGTGAACACATACAGTAATCTAGTGACACACTACAGATGGACACCACACAAGGTTTATATCAAAAATAAGTATTCTTTATATAGTTTTAACACAAGACCATAAACGACAAAAATCCACAATACTGTACTTAAAATGGTAGTTTTAGCTTAGTTCAGTTCAGTTCTTAAGATGCGACACTTTAAGTCAATGTACCTTACGATGCGGGACGCTTCCACAACAAGCAATGTTGCAGCGATGGAAATGCGACAAAGTTCTGGTGCAAAGAAATAAAGACGTCAAGTTCTTCCTGATGCGGCACGCTTCTCCGATGTTGCGAGAAGTCTCGATTCGATGCGTCAACTGCAGCGGCGACACCCTTGTTCAGCGATGCGACGGCAACAGCTTCGGCTGCGACACTCTTCTCCAACGTTGCGAGACGCTTCCGCTCGATGCGACAACTGTAGCGGCGACACCCTTGTTTCGTGATGCGACGGCAGCAGCTCCGACGGCGGCACGCTTCTCCGTGGATGCGAGGCGCTTCTCTTGATGCGGTGCAATGCGACAGCTACAGCGGCGACACCCTCCTTCGGAGTTGCGACGGCAGCGGCTGCGACGGCGACACGCTTCTTCCTCGATGCGAGACTCTTCTCTTGATGCGGTGCAATGCGACAGCTACAGCGGCGACACCCTCCTTCGGAGTTGCGACGGCAGCAGCAGCGACGGCGACACGCTTCCTCTTCGTTGCGCTTCCAGCTCCTTGCGACACGCAGTCCCTTCAGAAGGCCCACAACAGCAGCAGGCACTTCCAAAGGATTCTTGGGGAGCTGGTGGTTGAAGTCTGTTGTCCCTGAGACTTCAGCAGGAGGCAAGCTCTTTTCTCAAGCCCTTGGAGATACTTTACAAGTTGAATAAAAGTGCACACAAAGTCCTTTCTCCTTCCTTTGGCAGTCAGGCAACCACTGCAGGCAGATCCCTCTAGCTTAGGGATAGTCTTCTCCTCAGTTTCTCCTGGTTCCGCTCCTCAGCAAAGGTTTCTTCTTGTTTTCCCAAAGTGATCTAATTTCCTAGGGGTCTGGGTCCCCTTTTTATGATGGCTGAACTTGGCAAAAATGGAACGTCCTAGAAAAACAAATCTACCAACAGTATGTGGTCGCGTTTTGGTCTGCACTCACTAGTAGTGTTCACCAATCACTGTACATGAGTCACAAATGCAAGTCCAGAATCCCCACCGCTGACCACCAATGTTAGAATTGGGGGTCTCTAGTTGGCACAGGTAGGTACTTGTGACAAATAGGGACCCTCGCCTCTAGTCAGGGTAAAGGGGTACACTCCTAAAATAACCCCTGCTCACCCCCTTTGGTAGCTTGGCACGAGCAGACAGGCTTATCTCAGAGGCAGTGTGTAAAGCATTTGTGAACACATACAGTAATCTAGTGACACACTACAGATGGACACCACACAAGGTTTATATCAAAAATAAGTATTCTTTATATAGTTTTAACACAAGACCATAAACGACAAAAATCCACAATACTGTACTTAAAATGGTAGTTTTAGCTTAGTTCAGTTCAGTTCTTAAGATGCGACACTTTAAGTCAATGTACCTTACGATGCGGGACGCTTCCACAACAAGCAATGTTGCAGCGATGGAAATGCGACAAAGTTCTGGTGCAAAGAAATAAAGACGTCAAGTTCTTCCTGATGCGGCACGCTTCTCCGATGTTGCGAGAAGTCTCGATTCGATGCGTCAACTGCAGCGGCGACACCCTTGTTCAGCGATGCGACGGCAACAGCTTCGGCTGCGACACTCTTCTCCAACGTTGCGAGACGCTTCCGCTCGATGCGACAACTGTAGCGGCGACACCCTTGTTTCGTGATGCGACGGCAGCAGCTCCGACGGCGGCACGCTTCTCCGTGGATGCGAGGCGCTTCTCTTGATGCGGTGCAATGCGACAGCTACAGCGGCGACACCCTCCTTCGGAGTTGCGACGGCAGCGGCTGCGACGGCGACACGCTTCTTCCTCGATGCGAGACTCTTCTCTTGATGCGGTGCAATGCGACAGCTACAGCGGCGACACCCTCCTTCGGAGTTGCGACGGCAGCAGCAGCGACGGCGACACGCTTCCTCTTCGTTGCGCTTCCAGCTCCTTGCGACACGCAGTCCCTTCAGAAGGCCCACAACAGCAGCAGGCACTTCCAAAGGATTCTTGGGGAGCTGGTGGTTGAAGTCTGTTGTCCCTGAGACTTCAGCAGGAGGCAAGCTCTTTTCTCAAGCCCTTGGAGATACTTTACAAGTTGAATAAAAGTGCACACAAAGTCCTTTCTCCTTCCTTTGGCAGTCAGGCAACCACTGCAGGCAGATCCCTCTAGCTTAGGGATAGTCTTCTCCTCAGTTTCTTCTTGGTTCCGCTCCTCAGCAAAGGTTTCTTCTTGTTTTCCCAAAGTGATCTAATTTCCTAGGGGTCTGGGTCCCCTTTTTATACACAGTTTTCCTTTGTTCTCTGAAGGCAGAGAGGCCTCTGCCTAGTCCAAAACCAGTTCTGGTCAGTCCTGGAGCACTTTGTTTTTCTGACTCCTTCTTTCCTTTGTGAGTGAGGGGCAGAGCCATCAGACGCCCGGCAGGAGGTGGAGCCAGCATTGTGGAAGGCAGGCACAGCCCTATTCAGACCCAGGTGCAACTCCTCCCTCCTCTCTGGATGCAGATCTTTCTATTCAGCCCTGTGCTGACTCACCCTGTCTCCGGTAGCCACCCCCAGCCCCTGTCACTCAATCTCCAGACAAGGAATACACAACCTAGCAGATGCAGGCTTGGAAGTTTAGGCAAGAAAATACCCACTTTCTAAAAGTGGTATTTTCAAACACAGAATGTTAAAACCAACTTCACTAAAAGATGTATTTTATCATTCTGAGTTCAGGCATACTAAATTCGTTTTTCTACCATGTTCCCTGGGTCAGTTCTGACTATAAGGTGTAATAGTCAGTCTGCCCATTCTGGCCTATGGGGAGCAGGTAGCCTTGCAATAGTGAAAAACGAAAATGGCTGTAATTCACTATTAGGACATGCCACACACACCAGGGCATGTCCTACCTTATACTTACAATGCACCCTGCCGTAGGGCCTACTTTAGGGGTGACCAACATGCAGTAAAGGGAAGGTTTAGGGACTGGTAAGTGGGTGCACTCACCAAGTCGACATGGCAGCCCTAGGCTGCACACAGGCTCTGCGATGGCAGGCCTGAGACACATTTTACAAGCCGCTCCTGTGGGTGGCACAACCAGTGCTGCAAGCCCACCAGCGGCATTGGATGTACAAGCCCTGGGCACACTCGGTGCACTGTACTAGGGACTGACAAGTAAACCAATCATCCAATCATGGAGTCACTAATACATAACACAATTTTATCATAGGGAGCACTCGCACTGTGGCACTGAATAGCAGTGGCACAGTGCCCAAAGCATCTAACGCCAGCAAAACGGATCGGTAACATAGGAGGCATAAAAAAAAATGGAAGGGAGACCCACGCCAAGGATGCCAGGTCTAACAATCAGATACTTGGGTCTCAATATTTCAATATTAATAAAGGATTGGTTAAAACGTAATTGGTCCATTTTGAAAACACAAAGCCTTAACAACTCGGGTCGATGGAAAGGGTTATATGTCTCATGGTTGGGCAGAATAAACATAATCAAGATGAAAGTCCTACTGAGCCTCTTGTATTTGTTTTAATTAATGCCCACAGCCATTCCGATAGCAGAGCTTCAGGCCCAAAGGCAAATTGAGACTGAGTAAAAAGGTGCTTGTGGGCCTGGAAGACTGAAGGGGTTGGTGTGTCCTAATATCGTACACTATTACAGGGTAGCACATTTGTGCGTAATAGTAGAATAGTCCATGTGTGAATCCGAAAAACATTGGATATGGAAAGAGCCCTGGCTCACCAGACTCTATGGAGTACACCATGACTGTCCAAAGTGCACATGCCACCCAACCTTTAACTATGGGAGATTACTAAAACACACCTTGAGATATGGGACAAGAACTGAAGGGAGGACTCACCATGTTTCCATCACCAAATGCCCCGCTACACTACAATTACAATCCACATTTCACCTCTGCTCTAGACGGAAAGCAGTACACTTAGTGGAGATCCGGAGACTGCCTGACTCTGAGTGACTTATTTCATGGGAACATGGTCAGGTTTTTTCTGAAGTTTAACCATTATTTTGGGTTAACTGAACAGGACAGACTCATGTGCCCAGTTGAGACACTGGATATTAAATTCAAACGAGAAAGCTGCAGCCATTTGACAGCTCACACCCTTTGAGAAGTAACGACCGGTCTTTGACTCTACGAAGGGCCTGATCTCTACACTATCTAACGTAGTTAGCTCGGGTATTCACACAATCCAGAAATGGAAATTCCAAGTACAGTGGAAACCTGAATTGGGATTCGAATTTGGGGAAGACATATGTAATAGGAGGCATCAGACCTCTGTGAGGGGGTACGCAGCCTTCTCCATAGGGAAATTGAGTATAAACTACAAATGAGATGGTACCTGACACCATATAGATTATATTGCATTTATCAAGCAGTTTCAGACAGGTGCTGGCAGTATGGGTTGAAAATGGGCAGAATATTCAACATTTGGTGGAGTTGGTTGAAAATTCAGATCTTTTGGAAGGGAATGCTCAGTCATATTAACAATATTGCAGGGTTCCCCACCTCCTGCACCCTGGAATCTATACTGTTACTTTTGGGTTCAACAGGTGCATCAGGAAAAGGGGGACTTTGATATTTTGTGCTCCAACACATGCTGGGAGCAGCAAGTCGCTTAATTGCTATGGTCTGAAGAAAGGAAACCCTTCTGCCCTGGTCAGGGGCACTGTGGGTTGTTGAACTGTGGCATACTATGGCTCTGGGAAAGCTGTCTAGTGATATCCCGCAATCCCAGAACGTCTTGGAGGATACATGGGGGACAATCATTAGATATTTTACATATCCTCTACTATGACACTTTCCACGTAAACTGAGAGTGTGGGGACTATTTAATATTTGATCTACTGCATCATGGGAGAAGATCTTATAGTTTGTTATGTGACTGAAGTGCATGTGTAATTAAAAGAGTGGAAGAGTAGGCGTACCAAGGGGTCGGGGGGATGGTTGGAACTAATAGGGAGGGTAGGAAGGGAGGTGGAAGGAGATTTGTTTGCATGTGTCTTTGTAGATGTTTGTTCTAATACCTCTGGGCAGAGCTGTTTTCCAACCATTAAAAACATCTATGTAGTTAAGCTAAAAATGTATACTAACAAATCTGAACAAGCTAAGGCAGAATACTATGCTGTGTCTATTCAGACAGCTGGAAATTCCTCAAGGGATGTTTAAACACGTTTTGCCCCTTTCTCTCTTTCTCGTAGTTTATGCTACGCAATGTCCTTCATCGAGGCAAAGATAGCGAAACTACATCAATCAGTACGGTAGTACAAAGGTGTTCCCCAGTAGAGAAGATTAGGGAGGAAAGGGAGAAACATCCCAAGTTGTTTGGATTTAAATAAGTTAGCCCGGAGGAGGTGGTTTTATGGGAAATGGTGATTCCGGCTCCCCGAATGGTTACTGCTTGGCCTCAGTATTTAATACGGGTGCTAAGTTATGGTATTACAACTCGAGGATCTATGTAATTCCATCCTAGGGAAAGCAGTGATTCCTAGACAATAGAAGTAAGCCCACAGCAGATCCTAAAGTATTAAATAAATATCACCCAACATCACTGTTGCCCTATCTAGCTAACGTATTTGAAAACGGAGTAACTCGCCAATTACACATGGATGCTTACCAAGTCAGCTTCACGCCCACTTCATTAGACTAAGGCCACATTGTTGGCTGTGACAGATGAAATTCGGATAGCACTAGACCAACATGGCAGCACTGAAGTGCAGCGTTCACCATGATCTCACATGATCTTCCATTTGACAGATTGGTTGAAATAGGAGTCTGTGATCATGCACTAAAATGGTTAATATTTTACCTGTTAGGTAGATCTCAAATGGTAGCTGTAAAGCCCTTTCAAACAGAGGCTAGGAAGCTCAAGTGTGGGGTCCCTCAAAGATCGGCTTTGAGTAACATCGTACTCCATTATATATAACACCTATTACAGAGCTTATCCAGTTTGGTTTTTATGCTCATTGCTTGTGCAGATGCCATTCGTGCAAAATAAGGAAGGCCCCCAGAGAAAATTTACGGGAATGTATGCGATCTGTAGCTGAATGGATGGGAACCAGTTCACTAAAATTAAATGGAGACAAGACTGAAGTGATCCTGTTCGGAAGTGCCTTGCTGGTTTGACCCCTGAATGGGGGCCAGCTGAATGACACCCACCCCCACTCAAAAAAAGTCATAAGGAATTTAGGTGTCAAGGTGGAAGAGGACACTGACATTCAATCAACAGATAAAAGCCATTAAATCCTCATGTATTTATTATTAGAGGATGCTTTGGAAATTTCTGCCTGTGATACCAGACAGTACTAGGAAAACAGTATTGTGTGCAATATTATCACACATTTATTATTGCAATGCACTTTACTTGGAACTCCCAAAGAGAACTATCGAAAGGCTACATCAACTTCAGAACGCAACAGTTAGGGACCTGCTAAAGCTCCCATGCAAATGCACCCCAACCTCAGGGTGTTTGGGAAAGCTCCACTGGATGCCAGTTCAGCAAAGGATCTATTTTAAAATGTTATGTATGTGTCCTATGGCCTACAAGTATGGACCGAAGTTTCTTCAAAATAAGTTGATTCACTTCAACCCGAACTGCCCACACCCAGACCTCGATATGTCAAGTGAGGTGGCAGGTCCTTTCATGCTTAAGACCTAGGCTCTGGAATGATCTTCCGTTGGTTTTGACTAAATAAAAGGTGATTACGGTGCTCAGACCTATGGATTACTGTGCTAATTTAGTGCCAGGACGCCCGCTGTTTGTGCTTAATAAAAGTTAATCATCACCATTAGTATACTCCTTCAAGCTATGTATTACCCCAAACAACACTTTACCTGGCCTCTCCTCTAAAGAAACAAACGCCAACATTTAGTGGCTAGTCAATTACCCGACCCCACCACCAAAAGAGAAAAACTGTGTATATTTCTGAACATGTGAGTAACATCTTCTTCTGCCTAAAACACAACTCCTATCAGGAACTGCTTACTGGTGCAGCATGGATGAAGCTGTCTCTTACCCATGGTTCCTCCATGAACCACGTTTAAGCGCAGAGCTGGAGCAACTCTACAAGAGCAGTCATTTAGCCATCACACATGACCCCAAAACACTTCTCATACGGGCTACACCATAAACTTATTTTGAGTGACAGGTTCTGAGTGACATCACCGACAACTCGAACTTCGCTTTCGTCTATGATGTCACTCAGAAGCCCTCGGTAAAAAACACCCAAGTAATTCACTCTTACCCATCTATCAATCTATATGTTATCTATCGTTTATTTCAGTTTCTGAAAATCATAACTCCTTGCTGTGACATCACAACAGTTGATAACAAAACTGGTTACCCACTGTTGTGATGTCATGAAGGCCTCCCAGGCCAGATGACAGGGTTTTTAGAGTGCCTGTCAGTGCAGCTCCGCTTGTCTACTTTGGCTGAAAGCACAGCTGCAGGAATGGGAAGGAAGGCAGGGAAGGTATTGGGTTTCGGATAAATAGATAGTAAGGGAGGTGAGGGCATGTTATGTTGAAGGCAGACGCAGATGATATTGGAGGCCATACTTAACATAAAATAACAGATGGGTAAAAAGTGAATTACCGGGATGTTTTTCACTTCTGGATTCTGAGTGACATCATACACAACTCGAGCTTTGCTCTCGTTGTTTACTTGACGTTAATCTGAACCACTCGGTGAAAAACATCCCCGTAATTCACTCTTACTCATCTATCAATCTATATATTATGCATGGCTCTCACCAAGCCCCTCTAGCGTATATGCCAGACTATAAATCTGCTAAATCTCTGCTATAACAAGGCAACAGTAGTTAAAAAAAGCTGTTACCCATTGTTGTTACATCATAAAGGAATTCCAGGCTGCTCTGACAGGGCTCTCAAAACAGAGAGCTCCTCAGTAGGATAGGAGGGAGAAGGAAGCCACAGAGGGTGGTGGAGTTGACTGGCAGAAGGTCAGGTGTTTTTTGCGACACAGAGGAGAGGAAACGTTATGTATCCCCATTACCCCGCTGTCCCTTTTTCAGTACTTGAAAGCAGGAGCAGATGATTTGGGTGGGCCATAATTAACACAAAATTATAGTTTAGTAAAAATGTTACTATTGGTTATGCTATGATACATTTGTTCTTTGTCCTCCTTCCTCAAAGCTCAGAGTGCATGGTGTGACCACTCAGTGGGTCTGAGTGCAAGCATTTCATGAAATACCCTGGGCTCTTCTGTTACAAGTCATTCATAGCAGGTGTGCCAGTCCAGTTGTCTAGTTGGAAGCCAGTTAAGGTTACAGCTCCCAAAACATGTTAGTGTGTCAGATGAAAGCCCAGGTCTGGAAACGTAGTGCCCTGACAACACGGAGAGAGGCAGTCTACATATGGTGACCAGTCATCTCAGGACGGAAGCGGAGTGCACGTATGTGTGCATGTGTCTGTCAATGAGAAACATCATCTCTGTAATAAACACACCACGAAGTCCAAAGAAAAGCTCCATGGTGGAAAAGAATGCTTTTCCTTCGAGAAAGTGGATTTAATGCAAGTACATGTCCATTTCTACATAGTAAGCGATATATAAATGCAATTACAATAAAATACCATACATAAACCCTAACCCTAAGAATCGCTTACTTAGATCATCATAACCAGTGTTACTAATGAAACTCCCTCTCCATGACCAGAAAGTGACCCTTGCTGCAGTACCCACCCAATCCTGAAAGCATCTTCAACCCTCATCTAATAATGCCTCATTCTAATGTCACTCTTATTGTCTCTGTAACACACGTTGCTCTTAGCCCCTTTAGGTTGTCTGCCTGTGTTGTAGCACGAAGTAAGGTAGAGTAACAAAGGGTTCAATGTTCACACAATTTGTTTGCGTTTTGATGGAGGAAGCAATACCACTAATGTAATTTGCGGGATCTGCTTGGCTGTCTACGGTCTTATAGTGCAGTAATTACATTCTGTGTTTATCTAATCTAGTCACGTCATACAAATACTCCAGTATTTAGAATCTATGTGTCTTAAAATACTACCTATGTTACACTTAAGCTAAACACATGGTACAAGTAGTGCAGTGCAAGCTGCATAACTATAAGCTAGACAGACCAGTGTTTACTGTCTGTACCTGTCTCCTCTAGACACAAGATATAAAGCTAACTGTCCAGTCTGACACACGACTGACTCCGCCCCAGCCCTTCTAGCCTTTTCCAAGACTTTCCTGAAATCTCTGTTGGACCGTGACCACAACACATCAGCCAGCGGCGAGTCAGGGCGCTTGGCGTCTCCGAGTCTGAATAGGGAGTTATATTGTACCCATAATATTTCGTTTTTATTTTCGAGGGTTGGCAGCTTCGTCTGGGGAGTGGAGAGAAGTTAAGATGGAGATAACCTCTCACTTTTCGCTATACCTCCTTGGCCTTTGACCTGCTGTTTTTACGTCAGGGCAAATGTTGTCAGCTAGGAACCTGAGCCTCTGTCATGAGCTATTAGGTTCAGACAGGTTGGAACATGTACCCGTCAGACATGTTCCAAAACACGTAAGCGGCTGCAGCCAATCAGAAAGCAGCTTTGTAACAACGTGCACCAGGATACAGAATACTCACCCAGAAGGAATTTTCATCTGGATAAAGTTTGACATGGGGATCCCGGCCATGTGCATATCATCTACGTTTCCCAATCCGGCTCCCTATCTGCACACAATCTCTAACAAAGATTAAGCTATGTTATGCAACACGCAGTCTGCAGCGAGCCCAGTCCTGGCCACTGCAGATTCAGCATAACTCCAGCATATATTGAGCCAAACTCTGGAGGGACAAAGCAGGTTTCAGTGAAAAGGGATATGGCGCACGCCTGTTCAGGGCAGCACATAGGGAGCTGTTCACAAAATAACAATAATTTAAAAAAAGAGGTTTGAAAGACATTTTGATCTCTGCCTGACTGTAGTTATACTTTTTTTTTTTTTACTATTCATATCAATCCCAGTAGTTCACCTGAAAAGCTGTGATAGGTGCAGGTTTCCTGGCGCACTGCTGAGATAGTCTTTTAACTATTCCTGTGCGCTTCTCTTCCCACTGTGCAGAGTTCTATAAAGCATAGAACTCCGCACAGGGGAATAGAGGCCCTTGTGCAAATGCACATTTTGTTCTTTTTTTCTCTGAGAAGAAAAACGTCACTCCATGAAGAAAGCACTTTTTTCTATTCTATTGAACTGCAATTGAATTTATATACCGCTTACTACCCATGACAAGGCGTTGAAGCGCTTTACGGCGAGTACCACACTACTCCGGAACCCAAAGATGGATTAGTGGTGGATTAGCAGAAGGTAATATAAATTGTTACGTGAAGTGGTAGACATGTTGATTCTTCTAGTTGGATAAACCGGATAAAGGATGGATAGAGGAGAGAAGAGTTTAGAAAGGATTATTTGGGAGTTCATAGAAGTAAAGAGGTTTGGGAGGAGTCAGAGAGCCTGTTAGTTGGATGAATAGAATAAAGGATGGGTAGAGGAGGGAAGAGTTTGGAAAGGGTTGTTTGGGAGTTTATAGTAGCAAAGAGGTGTGGGAGGAGCAATAGAGTGGAGGTAGGGGTTATTTTGGAGAATAGGATGAGTCACAGAGCGGTGGTTTGGTGACATTTGGGGAAATCGGTTAACTTTTTTTTCTCTGCAGTGGGAGGAAAATATGTAGATACATAACTAAACATAAGAGGTATACATATATAGAGATGTAAATATGAAAAATAATCAGGAGATGTAAAAATGTGCTAGATAAAGTCCCATATGTACATGCATGGATAAATATTTACAAACTCAGGCTTTCCATTTCTTGCTGTAAATTAAGTTTTTTAAATTTGATGTATTATTATTTTTTTGCATTTATATTTGCTCCCTGGTATTGCAGTAGTGAAGTCCTTATAGACATAATTGGTATCATCTTATTTACAGATTGTGACAGATGTGTTATTATAGGAAAATAAACCCATACATATACACTCATCACCTTATGTGTTATTAATGTATTGATCTACTTATTTATAGATATGTTGATAAAGTTATATATATATGTATATATAAAATATTTTTATTTTTTTATTTCTTTGTTTTTCTATTTTAAATATATTTATTTTCATTCCTCTAGTAAAACAAATATATATATATATATATATAGAGAGAGAGATACATACTCATATTATTTTTGTTTGTTTTTACCATTAATTAATATTATTTGGTTTTATTTTATTATATTTGATTTATGTATTTACGATGTTCAATTCCAGATATCCGGAAAGGAAACTTGCAGGACAGCAGGGGTCATCGCAGGCCTTGGGATGGAGATGTTGGGCAGAGTATGATTGTCTCACTCTCACTCCCAGCATGCGCTGGGTAGTTATTGTGACCAAGTGCCACCGAGCTAGTACACATCCTGGAAGCTTTCAGAGTGAGAGCTTTGTGTATCCCAGTCTGAGAGACCCCAGGCTAAGTAGGAGGATAAAGAAGTGGGGTATGAGGTGACATCGTGCTTTACTGTGAATTGCAATTATCAGCCATTTTAAAGAAATTTACGTTTGTAAACATTCATTCGAAAAAGTAACAAAGTGATCCTCAATATTGATTGCAATCATTACATCCTCACACCACTGCTTATAGTAATTCTACTGTTCTTGATTACTCTTTGAGGAAAAAGGGTCATGAAATACTGGAGGTATTTCTACTGAGGAACAGTAAACATCACCTATGTGGTGCCTCACCATACATTTTGGAAAGAAAGTGAAAATATGCTTTCCTTTGATTATTTATCTAAAACCTTAATTATAAATTACTTTTAACTCTTTGTTGAGCCCTGCACTATTTCAACAATGTGTTTTTGGGCCAAATCGATTCCCTTTTTCCCCCTGAATACCTCAAATCTGAAATCTCCCACCTTCAACTCACCACTGAGACAATAGTTTCATCCAACCAAATTGTTTGACTACACCGGTTTAGCCGATCAGTTAACAACCATAGACAAAGTCAGGTATCCCGCGAAGTTGGGGGGAGGAAACCCTGTCCTTGTCTGCCAACAATATAGAGGATGCTTTAAAGAGAGCCATGGTGATGTGGATTTTCATAAGAGTCCCTAAATACGCATTTCCCATTCACCCATAGGGATGTTTGCTTTCCGCTACAACAAACCCACTGGCAGAAAGCATACCAACCAAGCAGAGGGGAACTACTATGGGGCCTTGAGCCAGCTCACCCTGTTTTATGAGCCCCTGGTTCATGAAACCCGCTGTGGACACAGAGATGGAAAATGGCTTTTTTTCTCCAGATAATGAATGTATACATATGTATGTGTGTGTGTGTATTAAATATATATATATATATATATATACACACACATACACACACACACATCTCTCGACGCAAGAGTAGGAGTGGGCACTTCAGACAAGGTAATTGCTCATAGATTCTTTATTTTTTATTTTTTTTATTAAATCTTTTTTATTCAAACATAACAAAAAAGCCACACAATACAATAAAAAACAGTACATTGCAGCAATTTAGGCTTCTATGAATTACGACATACAGTACAAATTCAAGTTCAGGCGACGGGATATCGTACAAAGGGCACACAGCATTGTTCCACAGTTAAATCACTTAGATGTCTTCCTCATCCGCCACACATAGATTCTTTATTGTATCGTGTCCATACTGACGCGTTTCGGCTGATCCCAGCCTTTTTCAAAGTTATACTCGCTTATGGCCCAAACAGATTTTAAAGGCACAGCAATGAATGAAAATAGAAGAAATACCTCCGTATTCTTTCTTTCTACCCCCATCTCTTTACCATAAGTCAAGAAACGGATTAGTAATTTGACATTCCATTACAATATATTTTTGGGAGAAATTTCATATTTTTGCTGTTTTTTATATTTTTCTATAAATCATTCATAAAAACAGAATCTTCTGCTTTTATCAGTATGCAATTTATTATGCATGGTACTAAGACCTGGGAAATCAGAGGTTAGCAACGTACTATCTTGGGCCAGTGCCCAAATTTGATACTATCCAATTTCATTAATCAAATGATACAAAGTCTTATAAAGCCCAATGGGGACCACTTAGTCATATATAATCACACCCTTTTCCCCCAGAATGTTCAAGCCTATTAAATATTACAAATTGATAATTATGAATAAATAAATAAATAAATAAGAATCCTTGTCAATACATATATAAATATATATCCGATCAATTATCCACAGGCACATCCAATGTTTCATAATATAAGTAAATATATAAATGGATAAATATCTTCAATTTACTATATAGTTAAGAATTTCTTATCAAATATAAATACATAAATACTCATTATATCCATAGAATCGCGCCTAAGGGTATACATATATCATAAATATCCATAAAATTAGCAATAAATAAGTCTGCGTTGTAAAGGGGAAAGTATATACAGGGAGTGATTAAATAGCGATCCTAGAGCAGGCATTCAGGTCCATCTACTTTTTTATCAGCATACCCTTTTATGTAGTCATATCCCACAAAAAGAAATCAAACGATCATGACCACTCAACCCAGATGAACTTCCAACTCCTCATCCTTATTCAACCCAGCAGGGAATTTAGTATGAAGGCAGGATATATCTAGACCCTAAACGTCTAAGATTCAATACTCTGTTACCCCCTCTTATATTCGGGGAGACTCTATCTACCGCAAAATAATTTAACAATCCTGGATCACTTTCATGTTGGTCATAAAAATGCCTTGCCACTGAGTAAGTAAAATCATGGCTTCTAATGACTCGTTGATGTTCCAATATCCGCTTCTTCAGTGGGAAGATGGTACTCCCTACGTACATTAGGGGACAAGGGCAGGACAGCACATAAACGCAATGATCCGTATTACAGTTATAGAACCCATTCACCCTCTTTTTTTGCCCATCTGAGGACTGAAACACAGACATTTTTGACCATCCTATAGGCTTTGTAATGATTGCATTTAAAAAATCCCATGGTGGTAGATAACCAAGTACCTGGTTCACGACTATTTGCAAAGTAGCTGTGTGTTAAAGTATCTCCTAAAGTCCTGCCTTTCCTATATGTGATTGGAGGTACCAATGGTAGATCTTTCTCTATTACTTTGTCGCTCTTCGCTATCTGCCAGTACTTTCTCATTATTTGATATACTTTAGGGGACATAGAGTTAAAACAGGTAATAAATCTGGTCACTGCATTCTCCTTGTTTGGTTTGTTGTTCGGATAGAGTAACTGATTTCTAGTAATATTTTTTTATTTCAGTTTTGCCGTGTTTTAAGTTCTAGGGCAATATCCTCTCCTTCGAAACCTCCCATTCATTTTCAGCAACTGGTCCTCAAACTCTTGTTCCTGACTACAAATCCTTTTTAGTCTCAGTGTTTCCCCATAAGGGATGCTTTCTTTCAGATTTTTTGGATGCTGACTTCTAAAGTGCAAGGTGCTATTGCTGGCTGTCATTTTACGATGAACTGTGGTATTGATTTTGCCATCCCTTACTTGCAATATAATGTCTAAGAAGGTGATCTCACTGGAACTTATGTGTGAGGTAAAGTGCAGATTGAACAAACTCTCATTGAGAATCTCTGTCTTCTTCAACCTTGGATTTGGGCCCATTCCATAGTAAGAAAAGATCGTCAATATAATGGGTCCAAATCAAGGTGTTCTGTACGTATTCAGAATTTTCATCAGCCCAGGCTACCTGCTTCTCCCACCAGCCCATCACCAAGTTGGCGAAGCTGGGGGCGAAGCAGGTGTGCATGGCAGTGCCCATTTTTTGTCTGTACATGGTCCCATAATGTATGAAGCTATTATCCTTCAAACATATGCGGATCATGTCAATAAGCATGTGATTATGTCCTAAAAAGCATACTTGTCTTTTAAAAAAAAATATTCACATGCATGCACCCCAAATTCGTGATCAATGGAAGTATACAGGGTGGTGACATCTTATGTGATCATGATATATGAATCAGCCCAAACGAGATTATGGATCTTGGTGAGAAAGTCACCACTATCCTTGCAATATGAGGGGAGTGTTTTTACAGAGTGGAATAGAAACGGAATTAATATATATAGCCGTATTTTCTAGGTAACTCTCATTGGATGAAACAATTGGTCTCCCTGGGGGATTGTTCAATTTTTGTGCACCTTCGGCAACAAATAAAACGAGGGAATTCTAGGATGCTCAGATCTTAAAAAGTTAAATTCATCTTGTTCTAGAATGGTTTCATCCTACCAATTCCTAATCTGTGACTGAAATTCATTCACACAAGCCTTATATTCATCCATTGTGATCACCTCATAACAAGTGACATCCCCCAGTTGTCTCATAGCTTCCTGATTGTACTTACCCGAATCCATAATTACGACATTCCCTCCCTTGTCACTGTTTTTAATAACAATGGAGGTGTCATCCTAAAGGGATTGTAATGCCTTCCTAAGTTCCGGTGTAAGGTTATCAGTAAATACGCCACCCATCTTTCTCAGCTTCATAAGGTCTTTGATCACCATTTCATGAAAGACATCCAAATTATCATGGGCAGTTAGGGGAATGGAACGTGACTTTGATTTAAAACCACTCCCACTAGCTGATCTGATATCAATCCCCAAATTCTCCATTAGATGTTCTATCTCAATATGGAGATCTCCACCCTCACTTATATAGTATATATAAGTGTATATATATTACCCAGTGGTGGGCGCTACTGGGCAGTTATAGTTAAATCGTATTTCCATAGGAAATGCCTTCTTTGTGATGCTAATAACTTTGACGCCATTTGCCCGATCTTCACGAAACATTCCAAAAAAGTGCTAGTTCTTGACTAGTTTGTGCATGGAAAGTTTTGAGGTGATCCATCAAGCAGGGGCCCAGAAAAGGGGGGGTCCCAAAACGCATTTTGCCCATTTATTTTTCAATAGGAACTTTCGGCACAGTTATAGCTCAAACAGCTAAATGGATTTACACCAAATTTAGCAGAAAGCTAGATCTTGGTCCAGAAAGAGTGCCTTTTGTGTTTTGGTGTACATCCGTTCAGTAGTTTTGGAAAAATTAAGGCAAAATTCTTTTATAAATATCAAGTCACAGAGGATCTATGGATCATGAAATCTGACTGGCTGTCACCATCTCAACCAGGAAGTCCAGACCGAGACCCGAGTCCTAAGAAAAATGCCAAAAAAAGACATAAGGGGGCATGGTGCAGATACCATGACCCCCTAGGCCTAGTGGTGGGGTCCCTCTGGGAACCAGCCTGGGGCCCAAAACATTTTTTTAAAGTTGCCAAAATCTGCAGAGGATCCATGCTCTAAGGTAAATATAACTCGTGCCCTGCCATGCACTGCTAATTACCTCACATATTACCTGACTCATGACATCTTCTATGGCATCATAGATAATATCACTGTAACATTTGCAATTAAATTATTGATGAGAAAACTGTGCTTGGTAGGGGTGTGAATTATAGTTACCTTAGGGCACAAGTTATAGTTACATAAGATAGGTATAACTTGTGAATTTCTGTGGTTTTTAGAGTTTAAAACGTTACGTTTCAAGTAACTATACCTTTACTTTCACCGTTGTATTTTTCAGTTAAAAATATATATATATAGATGTATGTATATATACATATATCTATATGTATATATGTATATATATATATATATATATATATATATATATATATATATATATATATATTCCGATGTAATCCTCGACGAGCGCGCATCAAAGGAAACAGCTGCTCCAACGTAGTGATGTTAATATCGGGTGTTTATTAGGCAAAAGAAACAGACGCATTTCGATCTTACGATCTTGATCACATAAATAACCAAAGAGAACTATATATTTTTATGGGGGTCGCCACTGAGTAGTTATAGTTAGGTCAGCGGTTCCATAGGAAATGCCTTTTTTGTTTTGCTAATAATTTTAGCACCGTTTGATGAATCTTCACAAAACTTACCAAAAAAGTGCTCTTTTTTTACCTCATTTGTGTATGGAAGGTTTTGGGGTGATTCATCAAGCAAGGGCCGAGAAATAGTGGGATTCCCAAAATGCAAAATCCCCATGCATTTTTCATAGACTTTTTTGAACAGGGCTACAACAAAAACTGCTGAACGGAATTAAACCAAATTTGGCAGGAAGCAAGAACTTGGTTCAGAAAGTGTGTTTTTGTTTTAGATTTGGTGTAAATATATTCAGCAGTTTTTTACATATTAAGCGACAAAAATATTTGTATACCTGGACGTTTGGTTTCGAGGGACTCTTGTGAGAGTCACTTGAACCCAATTTTAAAAATCCAGGAGTGTTCTGATTGGCCCATGTGGCTTTTTTTCCCTTGGGCCAATTCGCTCCCACTGGAGATACGCTCCTGTGGGAGCGAGCGCTATGACTGGCTGCCTGCAAAATGAAGAAAAATGTTGCAGGCAGCCATTAGAGGACAAGGGGTCTTAGTCTCCTTTGATGAGTTGTGATTATAGCCTGCCTTCCTAGGCCTTTGGGGGGGGGGTCCCAAACAGACCCTCCCTGGGGCCAAAATAACATTTTCTTTTAAAAGCTGCGATCCCATGGGAGTCCCGCAGGATCGCTTCTTCATTAAAAAAAAAAAAAAAAAACCTGTTGCCGTTTTAATTCAAATAAAATTTGACCCCTAGGATAGGCCAAGGCCCATTGGTCTTTACTAATATATATTTGGGAAGGGGATATTAGTGGGGCCCACCTCCCCAAGCCAGTGAGGAACCTAGGGACAAAATGTTATTTTAAGGCAAGGGGGTCATGCGGCCCTCCTCCTTGAGCTGCAAATGGGCCCAGGGTGAACCCCATCCCCGGGCAAAAACACTAATAGAAAGGGGAGGGGTGCCCCCTCCCATGCCTATATTTTCCGCAGGGACCTCATCCCCCAGGGTGTGACAATCAATAGTGTCCTGGGGAGCCCATCCCCGGAACACTCTGGTTCTCAGTCTGGGAGAGTGCAGGCATATCAGCAGGGAACTCCCCTTTACTCCTGCCCGGTGGGATCAGATTAAAACAGCTGCTCCCACACAGCGGGAGCCAAGACAAAATGATGGCTCCCGACAGCATCCCGTATGGTGCTAGCTGGGGCCGCAGATGCCCTGGGGCTCCCCCCGCAGCCCCAACATAGTAGTATGTGGGTGCCCCAGGTGGGCACCGGGTCACCAACTAGAGGCCCCGGGGATGGTGTCCAAGAGGCCCTTAAGGTTCGGGAGCGGGCACACACCTCTACTCCATTAACTGAATGAAAAAGGACCCCATGATGGGATCTCAGGGGCTCTTGGTGGCCGTGGGAAGGGGGCCATGCACCCCCTTCCATTATTTTTTTTAAAAGGCCCCAGGGGATGGGATACCCGTGGTCACTTGGGTCTCAGGGAGGGGGCAGTGCGCCCCCCTCCCCTTATTAAACAATTACGTACTCGGGATGGGGTTCTCAGGCATTGGAAAGGCTGGAGGAGGGGTCTGTACGCCCTACTCCCCTTATAAAAAAAACTATATATGGGTGTCTCGTGTTGGCATTGGAGCGCCCACACTAAACATAAAAAAAAGTGAACTATAAATGAGCAGCAGGAGACCCTCATTTAATATTCACTGCTCCTTTAAAGGATCGCCCCATAAAGTCATGTAAAGGCTTTATTTTTTAAATACATTTTTTAGCTTGGTGGTGCCTTTAGAATAGGGAGGGGGCACCACCAAGCCTTTTTATGGTCAGGCTTGACAGCTCAGCTGCCACCAGACAATAATGAGAGCATCACTAGAGAAGGGCTTTGGCTTCGCTCACATGTTTTGATTGGGCCAAATGTGTTCTTGCACAAAAAAGTGCATCCCTTCACGTAGCTGTGATAATTTTATTTATTTATCCAGGTGGCTGTGTTTGAACTTTCAGGGGCACACACATGATATATAATGCTGTAAAGGTGTCTTAAATAATTTATGATGTTTGTCTTTCTCTGGCAGCAGCTCAGATGGGAAGAGGGCAGCCATTAAGCTGCATAGATGTTTAAGTATGTTTGACACCTGACCTTTTAACCTACACCAATATTATTCTACAGTTTCTTACTTCCTCACAAATACATATTCATTCCCATGCTATTTATTGGTAATGCTTCACATTACCAAACAACACTCCTATAAAGCCAGACCTATTGGCATTGTCATTGCTTGTTTTTAATGTTGTTGGGGGCTTCAGGAAGTCCAGCAGCCCCCCAGCACCATTAAAAAAGTAAGTCTCCAGGGTCATTAAATCCATGACCCAAGGAGAACTTACCATATTTTGTAAAAAAACTCCTAGCTTGAGCTCTATGCTCTTTGGAGGGTGGCCGCAGGGTGTGGCCTGCAGCCAACCCTTGCTGAAGGGGTTGGCTTAAGGGAATGCGCGCCGGCGGGTTGGCTGTATGCAGGGGGTTAGCCGCAGAACCTGGCTGCAGCCCCCCACCCTGCTGTGCACGGCCAAAGGCCGTGCCCATCGGGGAGTTGCCTTAATGGATGGTGATAAAATATTACTTTACATTAAAAAGCCTTAGAAATTCACTGGAAAAAGAAGGTTAAAGTGATGTTATAGTTAGGAATTGTTATTTCAGTGCCAACATAATATTTTAAACATATAAAACCACTGAAATTCATCAGTTATATTTAGCTCTGGTAACTATACAGGGTAACTGTACCTCGTCATGCACTGCTAATTACCCCACTATTACATCACTCATGACATCTTCTATGACACCACTGATAATATCACTGCAACATTTGCAATTAAATTATTGATGAAACAACTGTGCATGGCAGGGGGCGCGACTTATAGTTACCTTAGAGCACGAGTTACAGTTACCAGAGCTCATTATAACTGGTGAATTTCAGTGGTTTTGTACATTTTAAAAGTTACGTTGGCACTGACATTTTCACCTAACATTAAGATCGCTTTAACCTTTATATATATATATATATATATATATATATATATATATATATATCATTAAATCCTCACACTGACGCAAGGAAAAGTCGCACTCAGGATTCTTAATGGAGTTGAAAAGTATTTATTGACTTGACGCGTTTCGACACCACGGTCTTTGTCAAAAAGTCATACAATGACCCGGAAGTGGCAATTCATTATAAAGCATTTCCTGTGTACAACAAACATAGAAGAAATATGCACGAAAGCAAAGTCATGATAGAGATTAGAAAACAGACTTTGAACACCTAATTAACGTGCAAGAATAAATACGCTAAAATTAGTGCAAAACACATTATAATAGTGCACAAATATTTAGAAGTAAAAAACACCCAAAGTGAAAAACTTGGTCTTAGTGCAAGCAAGTGCTGCAGCCTATAGCGATTTAGTGAGTAAGCGTCGTGCAAGATTAAAATTAAACAAGCGCGGCGCTGGTGGCTGGGAAGTCAAGGTCAAGTGACCTAATAGTGAATTCTCCAGCCAGAAAACTCATACTGCCAGTTTCTAGGCCTATAGGACCAATTAAAAGGGCTCACAAGACAAAAGGAAATGCGCTAAAGAAAATAGATGCCAGATATGGGTCATACCAAAAAGGGGAAAGGTAATAAAGGATAATGAGGAGGAGAGTAGGCTATAACAGTGTGTCAGAGCAGCCGCTCTAGACATGTAGACTATTCCCTAAGTGTCACTGGATCACAAGGAAAAAGAAAGGGCAAAGAACGTTAGCTGGAGCAGATTGATAATGATACAGAAGCAGACAGTACAAGGGCAAGGATTGCAGAATACTGCATTTCTCATCCAATTTTCTAACCCAAATGTACATGAAGATCTTCTTCACAGTTAAGACCCCCAGGTGTTTTGCTTTGGAGCTTAATAATATATTCAGATTCCAGGCGTCGCAGATGACGTTCCCGATCTCCTCCACGTTTTGGAACTGGAACCATGTCAATGCCAAAGTACAACATTTTAGTACTGATATTCAATACATTCCTATGTACTGCACTACAGTGTTTTGCCAATGTATAGGACGTCTCCATTTCTGATCGCGCGCAAGTGCTCTAAAGTGCGTTTTTTTACGGGAAAGATTGTGCTCCCCACATACCGTAGCCCACATACACGTTATCACATACACAACAAAATCTGTATTACAATTGATGAAGCAGTGAATCTTCCCGATTTTACCATTTGCTAGATCATACATTTTCACATTAACACTGTTACTGCAGGCTTTGCAGTGTCCGCATTTATGGAAACCTGGGAGTTCCTCAACCAATTGCCCTGTGTTTTGCTTCTCTCAGTGAAGTGGCTGTGTACTAACATGTCTTTGAGAGAAGTACATTTCCTGTATGTGACACGTGGTGTTGGACTAACCAGTTGGCCAATAATCCTATCATTCCTCACTAAGTGCCAATGTTTGCGCACTATCTTGTTCACTGCCTGTGAGGCGTTATTATAAGTGGTTATTAGCCTAACTTGTTGTTTAGCATCATCTTTAACTTTAGGGACAAGGAGGCTATTTCGTTCTCTGATGGCTCCTTTCTCTGTGGCTATTCTAATAGTTTTACTGGAATACCCCCTTGTTTTAAAACGGCCCTGCATCCTAGATCTTTCTATCTCATATGCTACCGAGGAACTGCAGTTACGTTTAGCCCTGAGAAGTTCACTGTAGGGGATACTTCTCTTGAGCCCGTCAGGATGGTGGCTGCAGGCATGGAGAATACTGTTGCCAGAGGTGGGTTTTGTAAATAGACTTGTATGCAGTATCTCACCTTTGGCTTCGACCAGAACGTCGAGGAATTCAATAGTGTTCTTATGTATCTTACTGGTAAAAGTGAGATTAAGGTTGTTTTCAGCTAGCCCTGTGATAAAACTCAATAGATTCCCTTGTGGCCCGTCCCAAATAAGAAAAATATCGTCAATGTAACAGGTCCATAAAATGAGATTGTCACTAAAGGCTTCATTCCCACTGTGCCACAGGTGCTCCGCCTCCCACCACCCCATGAACAAACAGGCGTAACTGGGAGCGAAGCAACTTCCCATGGCAGTCCCAGTATATTGCTCATACCATTGATCCTCAAACAGGAAACAGTTATTGTGCAGACAAAAATGTAACATATCAATCAACATCATAGTGTGGTCATACATGGATAAAGGCCTATCTCTCAGATAGTATTTGCAAGCCTCAGACCCAAACTGTGTTCTATGCACGTATACAATGCTACCACATCCACTGTAGCCAATACATATGTATCCTTCCAGGGGATCTCCTGAATCTTAGACAAAAAGTCCATCATATCCCTACAATAAGAAGGTAAATTGATAACATATGGACAGAGAAAATAGTCTAGATAAATCGAGGTGTTTTCTAAAAGACTCTGGTTAGCCGAAATAATGGGTCTCCCCGGTGGATCAGTTGGATGCTTGTGTACCTTTGGTAACATATAGAAAACCGGAATTACTGGTTTCTTGACCAAAAGGAAAAGCAATTCATTCTGGCTTAACATATCTTTACCATGCCAGTCACTCAAAATGTTATGATATTCAAAAATAGTCTTGTTGTGACATTACCCCCCTTATCAGAAGGTTTGATCACAAAGGTAGCCGCTTTGTGATCAAACCTTCTGATAAGGGGGTAATGTCGTTCTTTGGGACATTAACAAATATAGACTAGAAGCACGACGACAACTGGAACTTTCCGGCAGTTATCTCAGGTCCACTGCGAATAGGTACAACAAGACTATTTTTGAATATCATAACATTTTGAGTGACTGGCATGGTAAAGATATGTTAAGCCAGAATGAATTGCTTTTCCTTTTGGTCAAGAAACCAGTAATTCCGGTTTTCTATATGTTACCAAAGGTACACAAGCATCCAACTGATCCACCGGGGAGACCCATTATTTCGGCTAACCAGAGTCTTTTAGAAAACACCTCGATTTATCTAGACTATTTTCTCTGTCCATATGTTATCAATTTACCTTCTTATTGTAGGGATACGATGGACTTTTTGTCTAAGATTCAGGAGATCCCTGGAAGGATACATATGTATTGGCTACAGTGGATGTGGTAGCATTGTATACGTGCATAGAACACAGTTTGGGTCTGGAGGCTTGCAAATACTATCTGAGAGATAGGCCTTTATCCATGTATGACCACACTATGATGTTGATTGATATGTTACATTTTTGTCTGCACAATAACTGTTTCCTGTTTGAGGATCAATGGTATGAGCAATATACTGGGACTGCCATGGGAAGTTGCTTCGCATCCCAGTTACGCCTGTTTGTTCATGGGGTCGTGGGAGGCGGAGCACCTGTGGCACAGTGGGAATTAAGTCTTTAGTGACAATCTCATTTTATGGACCCGTTACATTGACGATATTTTTCTTATTTGGGACGGGCCACAAGGGGATCTATTGAGTTTTATCACAGGGCTAGCTGAAAACAACCTTAATCTCACTTTTACCAGTAAGATACATAAGAACACTATTGAATTCCTCGACGTTCTGGTCGAGCCAAAGGTGAGATACTGCATACAAGTCTATTTACAAAACCCACCTCTGGCAACAGTATTCTCCATGCCCGCAGCCACCATCCTGACGGGCTCAAGAGAAGTATCCCCTACGGTGAACTTCTCAGGGCTAAACGTAACTGCAGTTCCTCGGTAGCATATGCGATAGAAAGATCTAGGATGCAGGGCCGATTTAAAACAAGGGGGTATTCCAGTAAAACTATTAGAATAGCCACAGAGAAAGCAGCCATCAGAGAACGAAATAGCCTCCTTGTCCCTAAAGTTAAAGATGATACTAAACAACAAGTTAGGCTAATAACCACTTATAATAACGCCTCACAGGCAGTGAACAAGATAGTGCGCACACATTGGCACTTAGTGAGGACTGATAGTATTATTGGCCAACTGGTTAGTCCAACACCACGTGTCACATACAGGAAATGTACTTCTCTCAAAGACATGTTAGTACACAGCCACTTCACTGAGAGAAGCAAAACACAGGGCAATTGTTTGAGGGAACTCCCAGGTTTCCATAAATGCGGACACTGCAAAGCCTGCAGTAACAGTGTTAATGTGAAAATGTATGATCTAGCAAATGGTAAAATCGGGAAGATTCACTGCTTCATCAATTGTAATACAGATTTTGTTGTGTATGTGATAACATGTGTATGTGGGCTACGGCATGTGGGGAGCACAATCTTTCCCGTAAAAACGCATTTTAGAGCACTTGCGCGCGATCAGAAATGGAGACATGTCCTATACATTGGCAAAACACTGTAGTGCAGTACATAGGAATGTATTGAATATCAGTACTAAAATGTTGTACTTGGCATTGACAGGGTTCCAGTTCCAAAACGTGAGATCGGGAACGTCATCTGCGACGCCTAGAATCTGAATATATTATTAAGCTCCAAAGCAAAACACCTGGGAGTCTTAACTGTGAAGAAGATCTTCATGTACATTTGGGTTAGAAAATTGGATGAGAAATGCAGTATTCTGCAATCTTTGCCCTTGTACTGTCTGCTTCTGTATCATTATCAATCTGCTCCAGCTAACGTTCTTTTGCCCTTTCTTTTTCCTTGTGATCCAGTGACACTTAGGGAATAGTCTACATGTCTAGAGCGGCTGCTCTGACACACTGTTATAGCCTACTCTCCTCCTCATTATCCTTTATTACCTTTCCCTTTTGGTATGACCCATATCTGGCATCTATTTTCTTTAGCGCATTTCCTTTTGTCTTGTGAGCCCTTGCAATTGGTCCTATAGGCCTAGAAACTGGCAGTATGAGTTTTCTGGCTGGAGAATTCACTATTAGGTCACTTGACCTTGACTTCCCAGCCACCAGCGCGCGCTTGTTTAATTTTAATCTTGCACGACGCTTACTCACTAAATCGCTATAGGCTGCAGCACTTGCTTGCACTAAGACCAAGTTTTTCACTTTGGGTGTTTTTTACTTGTAAATATTTGTGCACTATTATAATGTGTTTTGCACTAATTTTAGCGTATTTATTCTTGCACGTTAATTAGGTGTTCAAAGTCTGTTTTCTAATCTCTATCATGACTTTGCTTTCGTGCATATTTCTTCTATGTTTGTTGTAACACAGGAAATGCTTTATAATGAATTTCCACTTCCGGGTCATTGTATGACTTTTTGACAAAGACCGTGGTGTCGAAACGCGTCAAGTCAATAAATACTTTTCAACTCCATTAAGAATCCTGAGTGCGACTTTTCCTTGCGTCAGTGTGAGGATTTAATGATTGTTTAGCGGGTCCAGCGCCCGCCTGTCTGCACCAACTCCAATTGGTGGACGCGATCGGAAGAAAGGCTGGACTACGTCTGCGATATATATATATATATATGTACAAATCCTTCAGTCAGACAACAGAAGGCAAAGTCGCACTCTGGATACTTTTCAAAAGCAAAAGTTTATTGACTGACGCGTTTCAACCTCACGGTCTTTGTCAATATATATATATATATTTATATATATATATATATATATGTGTATATATATATATATATATATATATATATATATATATAAACACACACACGCACACATATATATATAACATGCCAGTGTGTAAACCAGTTTTCCCAGTTGATGTACCAATGTGCACATTTTTTACATTGTTTTTACTTTTATCCTTACAAGAAAAAGTCATTAAGGTTCTGGATAACAGGGAAAAACCACAGAAAAGACAGAATAAGGAGTACTGGATGCTGCATACCCTGTAACCAGCATTTAACATACCCTACATGCTGGGCACAGGATATGCATGTCGTTCCAATGTGATAGCAGCATTGGCCACATAATGAGACTGAAGACCAATCGCTATGCAAAGGATGAAGACAGAAAAACACGACAGAGGGCTTGGCTAAAGGCCACAGTCTATTCCCAGTATACATTGCGCTGTAGGAGCAGAAGACTGGGGACAGGGGTATTGGGCACAGGGCATGGCAAAAAGGTATGGCATTTGCCCATTACATTCATTGCACAGCCAGATGACGTGCCCCATAGCTACTAAGGCCAGATATATTGGCCACAGTGTGTAACTGAAGGCCACATTTGTGCGCAGTACCAGCGGGCATGGCTGCAGAAATTAGTCCGTGGTTACTGGAGCTGTGGATACTCGACGTAAGACGTGGCTGAAAGGCACAACCTGTGCTTTGTGTCTCTTGGTCATGGCCATTTTTATTCCCTTTTTATATAGCGCTACGCTACTCAACTAGGGTGTCAGAAGGCTTTACAGTTAAAGGAAGATAAAGTATAAGTGCAGCCACTCAAAATGTACAGTCCGAGATTATGTGCAATATTAAAAACAGCATGTACGATGTGAAAATGTTATATCAGTGGGTCGTGAAGTTAAGCAGCACATACAGTCAGGGCCCAAAAATTAATTTAAAAAAAACACTTACCCTTTGCCAGCAGCTGTCTCTCCTCAGCTTCTGTCCCTTCTCACGCTGCCTTCTCTTCAGCTTCGGAGGAAGCAGGAGGCACACAGGCTCCCTCCCCTTGGGTCCGAGCGTCGTGGTTCGGCGCTCAGACGGGGACTGGCAGCCTGGGCATGTTCCCCACCAGGCTGTGAAATGCAGCCTGGTGGGGAACATGCAAAGTGTGCATGACTGTTTGGCCGGCACAAGACGGCCGGCCAAACAGTCATGCGCACTTAGAGTGTGCCACCACTCCTCCCCCCGTGACCCCAGCCCGGTCCCGTCCTAACCTAGCCCCATAGTGAAAAATTAAATGATAATAACTGGGTTATTATCATTTTATTTTTCCTTTCTCCTGCTCTGAGAGCAGTGGGGCAACGCTCCTCCTCCTTAGCGGAGGAGCCGCCCCTGCATATAGTGTGAGATTATGAGCAACATCAAGGAGGAAATGCCTGAGCTTTATATTACTGTTGTGACTAGTTGGAAGGGTGTGTATTGTGAGTGTGGCCTATATGGGAACTCTTTTGGAGTTGTGACCAGTGCTTAATTTGAGCCGGTGGTTGCAGGTGGTGTCCACTGTCACACATTTTTGTGGACTGGCACTTTGTTCCTACATCAGAATCTGACCCAGATCAAGAAAATGAAAAAAACAAAAGGGAGAAGAAAGGAGGAAGAGACAAATGAAAAACCAATGACAAAGAAAGAAAACGGGGATGAAAAAACCTGAAAGAGTGAGCTAAAAGGCCACGGAGTGTCTGGTCGTTGGTGAGAGAGGAAGGAGGTGAAATCAAGTCTATGCAGCCTTGGTACTCAGCAGCCCCGACATTCGATAGCACTGACCGTGGGCTTCTAAGCAAAACTTCGGGCCCCAGCACTTATTCTTATACAAATTAAGCACTGGTGATGAGTAGTGTTGGGGGGGTAGTCTCATTTCTTGGGAGGGTGTATCCATGAGACATTGGTTGTTCCTTCTTTCCTTGTTGGGGGACTGGTTCTGCATCTTGGAGGTGCAATCTTGCAACATCTATTTGGGAAGAGTGAGGTCTTTACATCCTTCCTGAATTATAAGTGCTCCGGGTATTTCAGCACTTTCCTGGGAAGGAATTGCATATATTGCTGCTTGTAGTGAGAAAGAGGTTCCACCACTATATGCGTCTTTTATGCAAGTAGTGATGTGGGGTTGGGTGGGGGAGGTTAATGAGCTGGGATGCCAGCCCAGAGCAAGGCTTCTGTTCTGTGAGTCCCTTTGAAAGTTATTTGATAAAGCATAGGTCTTTGCCATAGAAGGAAATGTGGGCAATGCAGAATGCCTTTAATGTGGAACATTTAACCACACCTTGAAGCATGGTGTGATGTATTCCCATGGACGAAGAAGTAGGAGTACACAGATAGCAAGTACAACCATCACTGTTTTCTACCCCTCTGCTAATGCACTTCGAAGCCTAGCTGCTGCATTTTGGATCCTTTTCCGTGTTTACAGCAGGAAAAATGCCCCCCCCCCTCTAAGCAGAGACAATTTGCATAGTCTAGACAAGACATGACAGGGATGATGGGTGTCTGAGGCTTCTGTGGGAAAACTAGATAAGAGAAGATGTGTCACAGACCGGTCATTTGGAGAGGGCAGGGATAGGAGTGTGGTAATTCTTAGAAGAAGAAGGGGCCACAAAGAGCCAGAAGGTAAAGTAAGTGTATTCTTACGGAGGGAGTCCCCAGCACGCAGCTTCATCTAGAACAGCTCCAACAGAAAATAAGCAAAAACAAGCATTTCCAGAGAAACAATATACTGGTTCTAAAGCACAAGACACGACGACGTGACAGCACAAGACAAACAAACAGAGCCCTGAGACACGCATGAGTGGAATGTAAACAAGATGACATAACACAAAAGAAACAACAACAACGGGCACTGGCTGTGGGGTCGAGGCCCTGGAACTTGAAGGTTGCAAATAGTTCTAGCATTCTCTACAATTTAGATTTCAGTTTTGGAAGAATTACTTCTAAGATGATTGCACAGTATCCATTAGTTAAAGGCTTAAAGATAGTGCTCAAATCCTTAGGTGTAAAGAACCTCTGGATTTTCCAGTTTTAGTCTGATCTCAATGTCATTGAGTAGTTGCAGCAACTACTGATGTAGCACTGAAGTGGTCTGGTAGTGCGCTGAGGTTGAAAAGGACTGGTAAGATATTCGAGTCTTGAGGCAGGTACACCAGGCTCGGAGCTAAAGAACATGTGGGGAAGCAATATCATGCTAGGACTGCTGTATAGATTGACGTCTAGGATGCGTATTTGGGTGCCAGGCTTCTCTATCCTTAGCAGTAGCATCTGCTGGAGCAGCAAGTCAAAGGTGGTGGACAACTCCAGCTAGGCTAGTGAAGCCACTCCTTTTCAGTGGCTCTGCTTTATCAGGAGCCCTTCTGATGGGTAGACAGTAGGTTGGGCCCTGCTATGAAGTCAGAGATCGTAGTGAAGTAAGCTCTTTCCATCAGTAAGTATTGGGACAGAGAATACTTGGACTCAGGGTGTGGCCAATTACCATGCTTTATGTCAAATACCCATAGGGCACAGACAAAGGTCTTGCCCAGTATGTACTGGAGTAGCGTGAAGATCATGCCCTTCAGCCAGTACTCTCTGTGAATGACCACACGAAGAGGACATATGTGAAGAGCATGACTTAAAGCCATACCTTGTGCCAGCATCCATTGGGCTCAGCTTCAGATCATGCCCCAAAGGTAATGGGGCAAGGACACGTCCCAACCAGTTGTCCAGTACCCACTGGGCACGACCTCAAAGGTGGCCAATAGGTACAGGTAGTATGAGGCACCTGGTACAGTGCTTGGCTGAAGGCCAATCCTTGTCCCTAGTACCCACTGGAGATGGCCAAACAAAGTGGCCAGGGGTGCTGAAGAAGGGGATGTATATAAGGCTGAGGCCCTGGCCAGATGCAATTACTCTGCTGAAGCTGTTCCAATTAGATACTAGGTTCAGAAGTGTAGGCAAAATAAGGAAGCTGCAACCATATATAATAACACAACCCTCAAAATGTTAAGCAAGGTTATGGTTGTCTACTAACACCAGTAACTTACCAACAATATCAAACAAATATCTTTACACCCTTCATTATATGGTTCCCCGTTAGGTGATCCGTATGTTTACCAAAGGTACGATAGTGTGGGTGGTGATTGCTCTACCGCCACATCAAAGGCCCAGCTTGGCTTAAATAGTATTAAAAAATCTCTTGAATTAGCTAGGCTCGAATTAAGGACAAGATTGATGGTCGCACTAACTGTGGTGTTGCATTGGAAATTACATCTATAACTAAAGGAGAATCAGTAGGTAAGCCTCCTTTTGTATGATGTCATTGACGGGCCTACGTCTTGCACAATCAGTTTGATGACTCTGTTGTCCGTTCTACCACAATTAAGATCTTAATCAAACTGTAGGACGTAATTTAAATGGTAATAGGAGAGCCGTGGTTTTCCTTTCTGCAGTATACTGAGATGTCTCTCACTGATGAATAATGTATGCCTATTAGGTTTCAACATTTGCTGTTGCCTGGCGTTCTAGAAAGTAGATTATGTAGCCACAGTAGTTAGAATTTTTGTACTGTTTCAATGTATATTAATGGTATATTTCCTTTGTTATTTATGTATGTTTCATATGTTGTTGACAACCACAGATAAACATAAATGGATGTATAGGGATGTATAATAGCTTGGCTGTAGGCCAGGTGCTGTGCCCAGAGCCTGGCGCTCGGTGCCGAAGTACAAGCCCTTCACCCAGAGCCCTCGGTGCAGAGCTGAAGCCCCACGTGTAGTTTGTTTGTGTGGGAAGAGATTGGGTACAAGGCTTTGCTGTAGACCAGGACCACCCTGCACAGAGCTGAAGGCCACTTGCAGCTGTTCTGTGTGGGATAGGGATGGGTGTAAGGCTTGGCTGGAGGCTAGGTCTGCGTCAGAAGTCTGGGGCTGTGTTCTCTAGTAGAGGCCCTGTACCCAGAGACTCCAGAGGGCAGCTTACGGCCACTTGCAGCTGGTTTGTGAGGGACGTGGATAGATGCAAGGCTTGGCTGTAGGCCAGGCCATAAGCCAAGCCTGGGGCTCTGTGCTGTAGTACAGACTTTGCATCTAGCGCGTGCTTTGCACAGCTGGTTTGGGTATAATGGGTCTAAAGTACCCATAGAAATTTCCATAAGACGCTTCGGAAGAAGGGATGTTACCATTACATTTTTCATTCTAAACCACTGAAATTTAACAGTTATGAATTCAACCATAACTCACCCCCCCAAACTGCTCCTCATCACCTCACATGTGCCAGATATACTACAAATGATATCACTAGTAATAATACATATCAACTTACTCCTCACATCATCAACAGCATCACTATGGATGACCAAGGCAATGAAATTCCAGATCAACAACAGAAAATTTAATACAAAATGCATCATCCTCTGGCACAGTTAATTTAACTTTCTGGGGTTCTACACTAAGGGCTCGATTCCGACCTCGGTCAGAAGGGCTCCTGACGGGATCCGGAACAACCAAATCCGATTCGGAGCCACTGTTTCCGTCCGAATCGTCCCCCATTCCGAATGACCAAGTACGATGCGAAGATCACGTCCGCGCCGACCGAATCGTTTCTGAACCCGAATCGGTCCGTCCGACTTGTCTGGAGCCGAATCATGCTGCGCAGGGCCGGCTTTAGTGCTAGTGGCGCCCGGTGCGACAGACTTTTTTGGCGCCCCCCCACACCCATGACCTCTTGCTCCACGGATTCTCGGACTACCACCCTACAACATTTCCCCTCATCTCTCCATAGCCCCTCTCTTACATACATTTTGTTTTATAGCACTACTCATACCAGTGTAGGATGTCAGAGCACTTTACATCACACACACATTATATAGAGACAATGAATCATATGTGAGGAATTCAGGCTATAGGAAACGTCACATAACACAATGAGGATTACAAGATGTAGGAATCAAATGTGATCCATACCAGTAAGTAGCATATTTTAAGATCATTTTGTCTAGAGATTTAAAACATAACACAGTGGTTGGGTTGGCTTTACTAATAAGAATATATTTCAACCAAAACGAACCCTTTTTAGCAACATTAGGATAATAAAAGACTGGTGGAAAAAACAATGTTCTAACCTATACCATGCAGCTCTTCAATGACAGTTCATTGGTCACTGTGCTTTATTAGGATTGTAACCTATGAACTCAAGTAACAAAAGGGTCTCTGTGACAAAAGCAGTAACCCACTGAGCTATCCACCTTCAATACAGTTCAGTAATCTGCATTGTATGGTTCTTTGCAGCAGGCATAACAGCAAAAATAAACTTTAGGAAGCAAACTTTTATTGGTGTTTGGAAGTTCATATTTATTGAAATGTTTTTGAAAGTAAGGGAGGCAAAACTTAATGTCACCATACCATTCATCAAGATAGAAATGTTAACGTTTTTAGTTCAATTATGCAATTGCAATCTTCCTGTTCTGTGTGACTTTAATTCACAGGTCTAACCTTTTACAGCATGCAGCAAATCTGAAAAACTACACCAAGTTGAATGTTGCTTTCTGTACAGCTTTTAAACGCTGTACCAAATAAAATGTTACTTTATGGCTTTTTTCGAGCTGACTTCCAATTGCAAATTTTAAAAATGAAACAGGTGGACGTCACGTAAAACACTTTGATGGAACAATTAATGTCACCAAACTGACCTTTAATGCACCACCAGGAACGGAGTTCACTATGTGTGCCACTGCTAATCCACGACAAGGAACCCAACTTTTTTTAGTCTCCCGGACGGCTCCAAGCAGTTGTTCTGAGAAAACAAAGCAGTAAGGGTGGGGGCTGGCAGTAAATCTCTGTAATCTGCAATGGCATGAACACAGGTGTCCTCCTTTTATTTCCACGAGGACCCACGTTGTGGAAATGAAAGAGCGATCACGGTGCGCACTGCAAGCTCTTGGGCGATGCGAATGGAGCCGATTTATGAGCAGAAATGGCGCCTCCCTGAGCTTGACGCCCGGTGCAGTGGCACCGGTCGCACCGCCCTAAAGCCGGCCCTGGTGCCGCGCAATGGACCCGGCTTCCGAACGAGCGAGTACGATGCACGATTCGGACAGCTGTATCGACTTGGTCTCAGCGAGATGAAACGGCTGTCGGAATCGGACTTCGGGGGGCCAGAACAGGCACCTCTTCACCCGGAGCCCTCCGAATCGGTCGCAGGGGGGGTGCGCATTGGTCCCCCTGATCCAAGCATGCACAGTGTGACCGGCAACATGGGGTGCCCACCACAGGGTGTACGCTTTTCCCCACCCACCCCCTTTTTTGCTATGGGAGCCTGTGTATGCATCGGTATACATGCTCCCACAGAGTTCAATGGGAGTCCGAGCGAACCGAGTCCGTCAGCATACGGCTGCATCGTACTCGTTCGGTCGGACTCGCAAGCGTGATTCGCTAGGAAAGCCCTCCAGATCCGAGTCATACGGAGGGCTTTCCTAGCGAGATCGGAATCGGGCCCTAAATGTGAAATGGTTATAGAATAAGAAATAATTATTGCATTCCAAATGGACCAATCATGCAAAGTCTGGCTTTGAACCTTCAGTGTACTAGGCAAAAGGAAGTGATCTGGATGTAAAAGCCTATTCTGGACATTGTGAATGAGGCTTATGTCCAAATGGTTACTCGTCGCAGGTCTCTGAGCTAGACCCAAGAACATGGAGTTGGCACAGAGCTTGATCAAAGGGAATAGAACTACATAGCGCAGGGGCTGATCAAGGGGCATGCAAGGACATAGCAAAGGGCCTGACCAAAGGAAAGAGTCACTCTCAAGCCACTTAGTGTATGGTCAAAGGCTATGCACGAGCTGTTATATCTATAGGGGTCTGGGTACTGCACCCTTAGAAGACCGACCCTTCCTAACCGCTGCTGCACATGGTTCAAGCTGTGCACTGAGGAATATGTCCATACAGGTTCCTGGTGCAGAACCACGTCAAAGACAAGACTCTGTGCTCAAATCCTGCTGTGCTTGGCTGAAGACCATGCTGAATGTGTTATGTCCACACATGGGGTGGGTGAAGGGCCTGGCCCCAGATGAGGTGAAATGTGATGTTGCTACTGCATTATTTGTATGACATGATTTGTTTAGGCAGACAGATCAACTGTAAACACACCGGTTTGGGTATCGTGCTGAGGCTAGGCATACCATCAGGCTGCAGTAGAGACTGCACTCTGTACCCTGGGGCTGGTGCAGTTTTCCAGGTTATACTCCTGGAACATTTTTGTGTGTTCCATTTTTGTATTAGTAAATATAAATGTGTATATTTGCTCAATTAAAATTACACCAAGCATATGCAAATGCATTTATTATGTTTTCATTTTTGAAGAAACCATTTTCCCTTTCTCCTCCACCAATTCTGAGAGCGTTGCAATCCCCTTCTTCTCTTCTCACCTTTGAAAGAAAATTATTCTTGCCCTTTTCATGAGTACATTTCCACAAGTTTCCATGAAGGTGGAAGGGGGCTAGAAAAGAATGGGTGAGAGTGAAGGTTTCGATTACCCACAAATGTCTAAGTTTGTAAGTTGCCACAATCTCACAGGTCATTCCAGCCAAATCCCTGCTCTGTATGTAGATGTGCTCGTACAAAAATATTTGCGAGTAAAGTCTTTTACAAGGAAAAAACTAACGTACGAATTCAAAAAGTGGTTTTGCAGTTCTACAACAGACAACTTGTGTATCTAATCTTACACATGTAGTTACGTTTTGAGGGCTTCATTACAATTCGTCCGTGATATTGGGTGATAAATGCACCCCTTGCAAATACTGGTACTGTATTACAATATTCACTGGGTGAGCAATTTCAACACAATTCCAAGTTTTCCTGATTTGCACATCTTTAGTGTATTTGTTGAGAGGTTTTTCCCTTTTACATTGCATAAGGTTTTCCTGGAACAACGTGAAAGGGAAATAATTTCAGCTATGTGGTCATTACAGCAAAACTTGGAATTCTGATCTGTTCACAAACTAAAATTTGCATCTGAATCTGTATTTACCGGACAGTGTAATTAAGCATCCTAAGTGCCTCTACTGAAGTTATGCATACGATGCCAATGTAGCAGGGTATACAATCTGTCTATCTGCCTACATTGAGCACACAATAAAATAAATATTCTGTGTGCCTATCTTCCTATATTAAGCATGCAATAAAATAAATATTCTATGTTTGTACCTAGATTAAGGTTACAATACAGTGCAGTGTTTACATTGCGTGTGCACGGTGTGCCTACACTTAGTACACAATACAGATGGCGCAATGTGTGCATTGTGCCTCTGTAAACTAAGCCTCTACTCATATAAATAAAGTAATGATTACAGTTTATGTGTATTTGTCTACACTAAGCAGATGATCTAAATATTGGTGTATTTACAGGTTGTGTGTAAACAGCTACTTGAAGGACATGAAACAAATAAAGCAGTGTTTTACTTTCTAGATGTATCTTGCTGCACAGGTGTACAAATATTGCAGGATTTACACTATGTGAGCCTGATCCTTAAGAACAAATTGAAAACTTGCACCCAGATTTCCAAATTTTAGGAATGTTCACAGGTTTCTAACAGTACTACTAGAAACAAAGGACTGAGGTTATGCACATTTTTTAAATATGACAGCCTTGTTGCGCAGCGTTCCCGATTATTACTCTACCAAGAAGTTTGTGGTATGTCCACTTATCCCATGCCTAGGCACTTGCATAATTTTCTCTCCTAAATGTTAGATCGCACTGGTAATTCACTAGCATTTTGTAAACGTGTGCATACCTGGCTTAGGTTTTTCTCAGGAGCACTCTGAAACTGTGCCATGATAGTATCTTTCCAGCATTTGTACGTGCATGCTTAGCTTTTCCTCAAACGTGACTAAACACATATTATAGTCAGGTACAAGTTTGTAAGAAAAAAACTTTGCCGCTTCACACTTTAATGAACTACTTCTTGAATGCATGTCAGATATCCCACATACACATATGTACGTATGGTGCAATGGCGCATGCGAAATTCCTGGGAACTGTATTTTTCCCACCACAGTGAAAATATTTTCTCGAGGAGAAACCCCTTCTCTTACACCCTGAATAATGTGAGGGGTGTTTCGTGCCTAATCACACCCCGGCAAAGGGATTCTTTAGTGTACCCTTGACAGGACTATATCTCTGAGCGTCGAGGGTGAGAAGTGGTCAAGAAAAGCGTCCGTTTATGGGTGTGCACAAGTTTTCAGGGCATTTCTTCCCAAGAACACCCACTCTCCAGCCCTGGGAGTAGTTTACTCACATGAAAAATGTTGTGTAAGTAAATATTTGTACACGTTTAAAACCATATTGCATGCATGTCAACTATGGTTTAAAATTCGTCAAAAAGATTATTAATGCATGCAAGCTAAACGTTTACTGCCTATACTAAGCGTGTGACACAAGGAGGCAGTGCTTAGGGTCTCTAGGTCTTTATTAAGTGTGTGATACAAATAGCTGGTGCTTAAAGCCTTTCTCTGTGTCTGCCTGTACTAAGAGTGTGATACAAACAGGCAGGACTTTGGGTCTGTCTATCTGCCTGTACTAAGTGTGTGAGACAAATTGGCAGTGCTTAGAGTCGCTCTGTGTGCCTGCCTATACTAAGTGTGTGATACAAATAGCTGGTGCTTACAGCCTTTCTCTGTGTCTGCCTGTATTAAGAGTGTGATACAAACAGGCAGGGCTTTGGGTCTGTCTATCTGCCTGTACTAAGTGTGTGAGACAAATAGGCAGTGCTTAGAGTCGCTCTGTGTGCCTGCCTATACTAAGTGTGTGATACAAATAGCTGGTGCTTAAAGCCTTTCTCTGTGTCTGCCTGTACTAAGAGTGTGATACAAACAGGCAGGGCTTTGGGTCTGTCTATCTGCCTGTACTAAGCGTGTGAGACAAATAGGCAGTGCTTAGAGTCGCTCTGTGTGCCTGCCTATACTAAGTGTGTGATACAAATAGTTGGTGCTTACAGCCTTTCTCTGTGTCTGCCTGTACTAAGAGTGTGATACAAACAGGCAGGGCTTTGGGTCTGTCTATCTGCCTGTACTAAGCGTGTGAGACAAATAGGCAGTGCTTAGAGTCGCTCTGTGTGCCTGCCTATACTAAGTGTGTGATACAAATAGTTGGTGCTTACAGCCTTTCTCTGTGTCTGCCTGTATTAAGAGTGTGATACAAACAGGCAGGGCTTTGGGTCTGTCTATCTGCCTGTACTAAGTGTGTGAGACAAATTGGCAGTGCTTAGAGTCGCTCTGTGTGCCTGCCTATACTAAGTGTGTGATACAAATAGTTGGTGCTTACAGCCTTTCTCTGTGTCTGCCTGTATTAAGAGTGTGATACAAACAGGCAGGGCTTTGGGTCTGTCTATCTGCCTGTACTAAGCGTGTGAGACAAATAGGCAGTGCTTAGAGTCGCTCTGTGTGCCTGCCTATACTAAGTGTGTGATACAAATAGTTGGTGCTTACAGCCTTTCTCTGTGTCTGCCTGTATTAAGAGTGTGATACAAACAGGCAGGGCTTTGGGTCTGTCTATCTGCCTGTACTAAGTGTGTGAGACAAATTGGCAGTGCTTAGAGTCGCTCTGTGTGCCTGCCTATACTAAGTGTGTGATACAAATAGCTGGTGCTTACAGCCTTTCTCTGTGTCTGCCTGTATTAAGAGTGTGATACAAATAGGCAGGGCTTTGGGTCTGTCTGTCTGACTGTACTAAGCGTGTGAGACAAATAGGCAGTGCTTAGAGTCGCTCTGTGTGCCTGCCTATACTAAGTGTGTGATACAAATAGTTGGTGCTTACAGCCTTTCTCTGTGTCTGCCTGTATTAAGAGTGTGATACAAACAGGCAGGGCTTTGGGTCTGTCTGTCTGACTGTACTAAGCGTGTGAGACAAATAGGCAGTGCTTAGAGTCGCTCTGTGTGCCTGCCTATACTAAGTGTGTGATACAAATAGTTGGTGCTTACAGCCTTTCTCTGTGTCTGCCTGTATTAAGAGTGTGATACAAACAGGCAGGGCTTTGGGTCTGTCTATCTGCCTGTACTAAGTGTGTGAGACAAATTGGCAGTGCTTAGAGTCGCTCTGTGTGCCTGCCTATACTAAGTGTGTGATACAAATAGCTGGTGCTTACAGCCTTTCTCTGTGTCTGCCTGTATTAAGAGTGTGATACAAATAGGCAGGGCTTTGGGTCTGTCTGTCTGACTGTACTAAGCGTGTGAGACAAATAGGCAGTGCTTAGAGTCGCTCTGTGTGCCTGCCTATACTAAGTGTGTGATACAAATAGTTGGTGCTTACAGCCTTTCTCTGTGTCTGCCTGTATTAAGAGTGTGATACAAACAGGCAGGGCTTTGGGTCTGTCTGTCTGACTGTACTAAGCGTGTGAGACAAATAGGCAGTGCTTAGAGTCGCTCTGTGTGCCTGCCTATACTAAGTGTGTGATACAAATAGCTGGTGCTTACAGCCTTTCTCTGTCTCTCTGATTTAGGTCTGTCTGCCTGTACTAAGCGTGTGAGGCAAATAGGCAGTGCTTACAGTCTCTCTGTGTGCCTGCCTACACTATGAGAGTGATACAACTAACTAGCGTTTACTGTCTTTCTGTGCGTCTGCCTGTACTAAGCGTGCAATACAAACAGGCAGTGCTTAGGGTCCCTCCTTGTTTCTTTATGTAGTAGGCGCCTGATACAAACAGGCGGCGCTTAGGGTATTTCTATGTGCCTGCCTGTACCAAGCAACTGATACAAATAGGCAGTGCTTACGGTCTTTCTGTCTGCCTGTTAAGTGTGTGATACAAATAGGCAGTGCTTATGTGTGATTCAAACAGGCAGTAGTTTTGTGTGTCTGCCTGTACTAAGTGCGTGATATAAACAGGCAGCTCTTAGGGTCGCTCTCTGTGAATACCTATACTAGGCGAGTGATATAAAGAGGCAGTGCTTAGTGTCTCCCTGACTGTCTATACTGAGTGTGTTACACAAAGAGGAAGTGCATAGGGTCTCTCTGTCTGTCTGCCTGTTAAGTGCGTGATATATACAGGCAGTGCTTATGTGTGATAAAAATATGCAGGGCTTAGACTCTCTGTCTGTACTTAGTGTGTCTGTCTGCACTAGGAACCTGATACAAACAACTGCCAAGGTTATTGTTGTGTGTCTGCCTGTACTAAGAGTGTGACACGAATAGGCAGTGCTTAGGGTCCCTCTCTGTGTCGGTCTGCACTAGGCACCTGATACAAACAACTGCCAAGGTTATTGTTGTGTGTCTGCCTGTACTAAGAGTGTGACACGAATAGGCAGTGCTTAGGGTCCCTCTCTGTGTTGGTCTGCACTAGGCACCTGATACAAACAACTGCCAAGGTTATTGTTGTGTGTCTGCCTGTACTAAGAGTGTGACACGAATAGGCAGTGCTTAGGGTCCCTCTCTGTGTCGGTCTGCACTAGGCACCTGATACAAACAGGCAGTGCCTAGGGTCCCTCTCTGTGTCCGTCTGCACTAGGCACCTGATTCAATCAGGCAGTGCGTAGGGCCCCTCTCGGCGACTGTCTGCACTAGGCACCAGATACGAACAGGCAGTGCCTAGGGTATTTTTGTGTGTCTGCCTGTACTATATGTGTGACACAAATTGGCAGTGCCTAGGGTCTTTCTTTGCGTCTGTCTGCACTAGGCACCTGGTACAAACAGGCAGTGCCTAGGGTATTTTTGTGTGTCTGGTGTACTAAGTGTGTGACACAAACAGGCAGTGCTCAGGGTCCCTCTCTGTGTATGTCTGCACTAGGCACCTGATACAAACAGGCAGTGCCCGGGGTATTTTTGTGTGTCTACCTGTACTAAGTGTGTGACACAAAAAGGCAGTGCTTAGGATCCCTCTCTGTGTCTGCCTGCACTAGGCACCTGATTCAAGCAGGCAGTGCCTAGGGTCCCTCGCTGTGTCTGTCTGCACGCTCTAGGCACCTGATACAAACAGGCAGTGCCCGGGGTATTTTTGTGTGTCTGCCTGTACTAAGTGTGTGACACAAACAGGCAGTGCTTAGGATCCCTCTCTGTGTCTGCCTGCACTAGGCACCTGATTCAAACAGGCAGTGCCTAGGGTCCCTCGCTGTGTCTGTCTGCACGCACTAGGCACCTGATACAAACAGGCAGTGCCTAGGGTATTGTTGTGTGTCTGCCTGTACTAAGTGTGTGACACAAATAGGTAGTGCCTATGGTCCCTCTTTGTGTCTGTCTGCACTAGGCACCTGATACAAACAGGCAGTGCCTGGGGTATTTTTGTGTGTCTGCCTGTACTAAGTGTGTGACACAAACAGGCAGTGCTTAGGGTCCTTCTCTGTGTCTGCCTGCACCAGGCACCTGATTCAAACAGGCAGTGCCTAGGGTCCCTCGCTGTGTCTGTCTGCATGCACTAGGCACCTGATACAAACAGGCAGTTCCTAGGGTATTGTTGTGTGTCTGCCTGTACTAAGTGTGTGACACAAACAGGTAGTGCCTAGGGTATTTTTTGTATCTGCCTGTACTGTGTGACACAAACAGGCAGTGCTTAGGGTCCCTCTCTGTGTCTGCCTGCACTAGGCACCTGATTCAAACAGGCAGTGCCTGGGGTATTTTTGTGTGTCTGCCTGTACTAAGTGTGTGACACAAACAGGCAGTGCTTAGGGTCCCTCTCTGTGTCTGCCTGCACCAGGCACCTGATTCAAACAGGCAGTGCATAGGGTCCCTCGCTGTGTCTGTCTGCACGCACTAGGCACCTGATACAAACAGGCAGTGCCTAGGGTATTGTTGTGTGTCTGCCTGTACTAAGTGTGTGACACAAACAGGTAGTGCCTAGGGTATTTTTTTGTATCTGCCTGTACTGTGTGACACAAACCGGCAGTGCTTAGGGTCCCTCTCTGTGTCTGCCTGCACGAGGCACCTGATACAAACAGGCAGTGCTTAGAGTCCCTCTCTGTGTCTGTCTGCACTGGACACCTGATACAAACAGGCAGTGCCTAGGGTATTATTGTGTGTTGCCTGTACTAAGTGTGTGACACAAATAGGCAGTGTTTAGGGTCCCTCTTTGTGTCTGTCTGTACTAGGGACCTGATACAAACAGGCAGTGCCAAGGGTATTTTTGTGTGTCTGCCTGTACTGAGCGTGATATATATGTGCAGAGCTTGCGGTCTCTCTCTGAGCTATCACCCAACTCTAAGAGTGTAATACAAACAGGGCAGTGTTTACAGCATTGTTAATCGTTTCACTTTTACATATGATACATTTTAACTCATAACACCTGGATTCCATCTCTTTTTTCCTTTAAATATGGCACGGGTATGGCCTTGCGGGGGATTGTCACAAAGAGGCTATTTCCGAGCGACCTGAGGCCTCGTCACCCCCCTCCCAAAGCCATGCGAGTCTCGTCACTGGGTTTCTGCCGCGTGCCCCAGCCTTCCTACCCTCTGAACTAATGGGTATCCCTTCGATAACCATCGGAAGTGCATTGGAGATACAGAGAGTCGTATCTGGGCCTCCCTCGAATGATTAGCTTTTATGGCCTCGCTCGTTGTGACGTGCCGAGAGCTCTTGGCCTGTGCCGAGTAAACCTACCTATCAAGGTGGACAGAGTCTCTTCACCTGAGAGGCGAGCCGAAGCACATGTCCCTGTTTTCTCTCTGGCGCTGTTACTTTGCACTTGCTCTGCTTGTTGCAGAGGCGTGAGCCTGGGGAACACCAGAGCACTCTGAGGATCGTCCAATGGCGTCGGTTCAGCTGACACGGTTCTTACGGAGGCTGCTGGAGCGATGGGACAGCCGGTAGGTGAGGGTGAGAGGTTTGTGTGCATGGCAGCTGTGTTGCATTGGTGTGATTGACTCCTTATCTGGAGGCCGGCACTGGACCTTTGCTCCTGTTTATCTGGTGGTGCGAGAGCTGTGGTACGGATTGGGCATATGACGTGACGCCACGTTTCCAGTTCTGGGCTTTCATTTGACAACCTGATGTGTTCTAGGAGCGAATTTGCTTCCATTGGACTAATACATGTGGGAGCAATGATTTATAACAAAAAAGATCAAGACTGTCAGAATGGTGCGCTGCCACCTTGGAGTGAGGTAACAACTCTAGTGATGTTAATAACTTGGCACAATCAAGCACTGCACCCACTTCTCACCAGCACTAACCCATGCCAGTGTATCCTGGTCTTCAAGAACTGCTTTCTTTCATTAATATGCATGCTTGTCTTAGCTCATAATGCCCCGGGATGGGGTGTGCAAAATTTAAGATAGCCTTGCTCTTGCACTCTAGTAAAAAGCAAAACTCTTGCATGTTTTGGAAGATGGTTAACAACATCGGCAGGACACTTATCTTGAAAATTGCAGCATCAGTGAAGTGACCTGGGCTGATTATCTAACTTAGCATCTTGGATGTGGTGCTAACAACCAGATAACACCCACACGGTGGCACCCCGCGCATTGTGTGCACCTACACCACTAGAAGATCAGCAAGGCTGTATCAACTCACAAGACAACATGTAATTTACATTAAGCCAGACTGCCAGAATTATCCCCGCAGGCGGGTGCAATGGGGCACCTAGGCCCAATGGGGTACCTCAAGTAATTTTTAAATAAAACTCACCCTACTGGGGCGAGAAAATGGAGCTTGTTTTCAACAATGTACTTTTGCAAAATTGAATTCCCGAGTCTTGGAAGGGATCAATCCTATCCCTAATATTCAAAGGAGGTAATAAAAATAACCCTGCAAATTAAAGATTACTTGCGCTGCTTAATAATGACTTAAAATACTTTTCATTTTTTCTGCTAAAAGAACTGACAACCAGAGCAATGAAAATCAGATCATACCGATCAATCAAACAGGGTTCAATAGAGGCACTTGCACAATCACCAACATAATGGTCCCATCAATAATCATTGGTCGAGCAAAGTGTAATTCTCCACCTCTACACTCTTACATAGATTTTAAAGCAGATTTTGACAGGATTGATCACCCAAAACTCTGGGCAAAGTTGGTTAAGTGAGGAATTCTAGCCATCCAGATGCTGCACGAAGGTACTTGGGTGAGAATAAAGCTGGCAACCGGCACACACCTCTTGAGGAAAATAAAAACCAACCAAGGTTTCAAGCAGGAGTGTGTGCTGGCACACCAGCTTTTCAATGTATTTATGGCTGATCTCACCCCATTGCTAAATGGAGCAAATGCTCATGCTCCTGTGCTCGGAGGTCTGCCATTAAAGCCATACATATGTTATATGCGGAAGATGTTGTCCTACTGAGTCAGCCACCCATTGGCCTCCAGAGACTGCTCACAGCCATTAAAGTACTTTGTGACCCGAACGGCCTAGAAATAAAGCATAAGAAATCAAAAATAATGACAGTCAATGGTAAAAGGAAGTACAGCTTTAGCTGGCACCTGGGAAACGAGCCTCTTGATGAAGTAAGCGATTGCAAATACTTTAGGACTGCGTACGATTCAAAAGGAAATTTCAACGCACAAAAGGAGCACATCAAAAGAAAAAGGATGGGGCTAGCTGTGGCCTTAAAGACCCTCTATAAAACACTGAGAGGTCCAACTCTATCACCGCTAATAAAAGTGATGGAAGCCAAACTCGCCCCAACTATAGCTTATGGCAGTGAACCTTTGAAAGGGAGGAACAGTTTACTGCTAAAATAAATAATTTCTAAGATCCTAAGGTACATGTTCCGCTTACCAACAAACGCCTCACTGGTGCAGCTTCAGCTTGAGCTGGGAATCAAGAAACAATCCTTAGCTAGACAAGCAGCCTTTGTAAAAATGTGCCACAAACTGAAAAATACCATGGTAATGTCACTCAACCAGCTAATATAGAAGGAGATGTCAGGTCACACTAAGTCTCCAGCATGGCAATACCTAATCCAGGCACTGAGATCCCTAGGTGCCATAAAGCTCTGGGAAGCTCCGACAGGTCACTCGGTCTTTAAAAGAATGATCAATAGATCAGTCAACGTACAGTCACTCATTGAAGACAAAGCCTCCCTAGCTAGCAGACGGCATGGATGGATGACTTTGAACAATTACAGTCTCCTGAGACCCCAGCCATACTTAAAGACTGGCTATCCCATCCACATGAAAGAAAAATTCTTAAGCATTGGTATGACATATTATCTTTTTCTGTCCACAGGCCGACCTGGAGCACAGTGTTCAATTCGCCACTGTGTCGGCTCTGCAGGGATGCAAATCAGGACATAACACATATTGTGTGCTTTTGTCTCAAACCAGTTTATGAGAGACGGCACCTACTCCACCACGGCCTAAATCAACAGGGATAAGAACAAGGCGTCAAGCAATCCTCACATGTTTTACAACTGATGATGCGGTGTTAAGCTTCCAGCTGGTAACATTTGTGATACAAGCTGAGAGGTTGTTAAACACTGGTGGTGGATCAGAAGGCTTGACACCTCAAATTGAGCAGAACGAGCAACCCGCTGCAACCAATAGTCTGTGCACGATGTCAACGACCTTTCACTGTAGTCTTCACTGTAGTCGCACCATTAAGCCTTAGGTTTGTGCAAGGGACCTGTGGCTCTCAAATGCAATGACCTTCAAGCCGAAGTGCTGAAGAAGCATTGTGGCACACTAGGCACACAGTCGTCAGATTTAATCACTGTACTGGCCTTAAAAGGACTATCACTAGCATAACGGCCATTATGGTGACAAAAGCATTTTCACTATGTCGTCAAAGGGTGGAAATAAGCATGTGCAAGTGGCCGCAGCATAGTGGCTTAGAGAGCCGCACCGCTGACATTGGGATGCTCCAGCAAAAAACATTGTATTGCAGCCTGTCACAAAGCACTTTATAACATAACACTGCCAGTAACCATAAAATCTGATAATGGCTACCTCTCAGCCATTAAGTCTGGTAATATTTTATTACTATGGCTCAGTACATAGCACTTTGGAACAGAAATGAACCCAGCAATTCAAACTTCACAACTGGATAGGCAATCCTTTCAACATCATTTAAAAGCATTGTACTGTGCATGTCGTAAATATTTGTCTCGTTTATGCAATGATTTTAATCAATTTTGTGCATAGTAAACTACTTAACTTGAACATTGCACTAACCCCACTTTCAAACTCCGCAATGTAGAAGTGGCAACAAGGTAACCGTGGACTACTCCTCTTGGCACTTTTGTGAACAGTGAGACTGACTGGTTTTCTATTCCATCCAGACAAAGCCAGGTAGGATGGAGCCTTGTGAAAATACTGCCAGTCTCATACAGAGATGTTTTGAGCCATGGGCAAAGTGGGCAATTTCCCAGGGCCCCCACTTTTCTAGGGCAGCCCTGCTAATAAACTGGGATATTACCATGGTCATGTTGCTGTGATAAACTGTTATTGTCTTTTTTTCAAGACAAACTGATTGACTGACATTCTCAGCCTTTGTACAGTTAGCTGGAGCACACAATCATTAGATAAAGGCTTCCTAGTTACAAAATGGGAGATCAAAACAAATTAACACAAGCATGTGCAAACCCAGAGAGATCTGGCTCTGAACTAAGGGTGACAATAGAAAAATATAAGTTGAGAGACATTTTCTCATACGCTCTATAAGCTAAGATAGTTTCAAAAAAACATGCATTACTTTCTTAAGTGATCTGAAAATAACTTTAAAAGAAAGTTAATGAAAAACAGCAGCATCCTAAAGAGAACTTAAAAAATCAACTAAAATAGCTGCAAGGTATGTATCATCCTGTCATCAAGTCACACCTGATATAAAACCCCCAGCACGACAGTCCACAAAATGTATATGTACACCAGTGCATGAAAACTGAATAGCAGCAATGTCCAGAACCTGCTGATGCATTCATTGGTTTTGTGGCAAAGTGGTTCTGTATTAATTTTGGCAATATTGGTGTAATTTGTCTTGCCAGTAACCTTCATTTGAATTTTAAGTAGATTCATATCCGATTAACAGTGTGGGAAACCCATGTGTGACCCCGCGCTCCCCCAACCATAAAGAACCATTGGCAAAGCCAATAGGTCTGTACTGGTAAGCTTGCGCAATGTTTTTTTTTTTACTGCAAACACATGCCACAAAAAGTAAAAGAAATGTGCAATACAACATTTTAAATTAATGATAACTGTAAGAAAGTGCCCTCTTTTTGCATAGTTGCCCCCACTTTTTGCTAAACTGCTGATGTACTTTGACTGAGTGTGCCCTGGGTTCCTGCCAAACAGGTACCCAGGGCCTAAGTTCTCTCCCTAAACTGCATTGAAGACAAAACCCAATTGGCACCCTTTGGCCACAGGTCAGTCCCTCGTAAATGGTACCACAGGTACCAAGGGCACTGTGGCCTGGGAAGGCCCCTAAGGGCCACCCTTAGAGGCCCTGTACCTTTACACACACACACATTGCCTTTGAAGGCTGTGTGATTTGGTACAGAACAAAGTGAAGAGTCGACATGGCACCCATCCCTGTGTGCCATGCCTACAACCCACTGCCCTGGCATAGTTCAGACACCCCTCTAGCTGGGTGCACTATACCAGTGGTGAGGGTACAACAGTTGCATGAGCCCTGTACCCCTACAGTGTCTAAGCCAATTCTTAGACATTGTAAGTGCAGTAATGCCATTAAGAGTATATGGTGCAGGGAGTTTGTCATTTCGAACTCCACAGTACGATAATGGCTTTACTGAAAACTGGGAAGTTTGGTATCAAACTTCTCAGCACATTAAACCCACACTGATGCCAGTGTGGGATTTAATGAAAAATGCACACAGAGGGCATCTTAGAGATGCCCCCTGAAAAACGACCTAACACTAGTGTCCAGGCTGAGTGGCTGCTCGCCAGCAGCCACCACCAGACATGTTTCTGGACCCCTGGGTCGAGGACCTGCTTCTCTCGGGGTCTGAAACAATGCACATCCTGGGACGAGGTGTCAAGCCTCCTCCCCCAGGATGGGCAGGATCCACGAAGGGGAAAGCTTCAAAGGCTTGCCGCCTTTGTGAGCTTCCCCAGGCCTTTGCTGCTTCCAGAAACTGGCCCCCACCGGTTCTGACCCCCACTTTGGGCGGGAGAATCGGCGGGAAAACCAAGTGAGGGTGTTCCCACCTTTGACAACCCCACCCCTCAGGTGGGGGAGGCGAGGTGAAGCACAACTCTCAGTCCCCACCATCTTGCAGATGGGGGACCCAGCCAACCAGAGTGAGGCATATGCACCCTCCCACTGGAGGGTGGCATAATAGGGGGTGTACCCACCCCAAGGAAGGGACCCATTGGTCCCAACCTTTACTTACCTGTAACGCCCCTAAATCTAGTATTTAGGGGCACCCCTGAACCTTGCCTCCTCAGACAAGAACCGACCAAGAAGAAGAGAAGAAGGACCGAAGAGCCGTCCTGAAACTAAGAAGAGGAGGACGCCCACTGACTTGGCCCCAGCCCTACCAGCCTGTCCCCACCTCGAACCTGCTACAGTGGAATCCTGGTATGTCCTGCAGCCAGCAACCTCAAGAACCCCAAGGACCTGCCCTGCCTTCCACAAGAAAGACTTTGTCTCCCGTGAGCACTGGATTTGCTCACCCACAGACTCTGGCTCCGGCCAAATCCACGAGTCTGCACCACTCTGCTACCGAAGCCTACGGCCCGAGTTCGAGTGGCCCAACACCACGAGGAGGTCTCCCCGGTGATCCTGACCTGAGATCTGGTGATCTCTGACCGCCTCGAATCTCCAAGTGAAGCCTGCAGCCTTTTTCTGGAGGAACCCTCCGTCCGCGACCGGAGCTGGTAAGGAAAACCCAACGCCTAAAGTCACCCCTGCATCCGACGTCCCACGGCCTTGGGCCCAACCGCTGGTGTCCCAGCATCCCCAGGCATCCCAACTTACCTCTCCAATTGATGGTCACCTCCAGAAGATCTTCGTCCCCGAGCCTGCAGTCTTTGTTGCAACCGGAGAATCCCCATTGAAACCAACAGGGCACCCAACGCCAAAACAGCACCCTGCACCCAGCCGCCGCTGCGGGTGTGCTTTGGGTGCTAACTCGGATCCCCCCTTGCCCTGAGCCCAACACCAGGAGCTTTGCTCCCACAACCTTGTGGCCTGCTCGTGAGCAGCCACCAACCGGAGGCCCCCTATCCCCCCTTGGATAACATTGGGCGTCAGCACTCTGCACCTAGCCGCCCTAGTGCTACTGAGGGTGTTTCAAGAGTGCATCCTTGACCCTGGGGGAACCCTGGTTTTAACCCCAGAATATAAACTCCCCCAAACCTGTACTTATCTGCAAACCGATAACTTCATTTTTCTCCATAGGAATACATTGACTGTTTCTCCTTAAATTGTTTTAAGTGTGGAGTGGGTTTGTATGGAACATTCAAAAACTGTCTATGTACTGAAAGTGACTTACCTTTTGTCTAGGACATGTCTCAGTGCGATATCTAGGCATATCACACTGATTAGCAAAAGTAATCTGAAAAGTAATCTAAAAAGTAACGTACATAGTAATCTGAAAAGTAATTTCGAAACAGTGACTTACCTGTAATTCATTCAACTGCATTTGAACCTGCATTCAATTGTAAAACATTGCATAGATTTTGCAAAGCATTTATTTCACTTACCTGCACCAGGCTTGGCTCGGTTCTAGAAATAAAATAGCTTAATAATATTTGTATACAAATCAATTGGTCTGAGTTCAGTCTTAGAGTGTGTGACATCATTTGCTGATTGAGTGTGTACAACGAATGCTTAACAGTACCCTCTGATAAAGCCTTACTGCTCGCCCACACTACCACAAATAGAGTAAGGTGAAATCTACTTTTACCTCCGTCTACCTTTGGGGTATACTGCACACTATACCTCAGTGTGGTATAGTATATACAGAGCCACCTTCCTACATTGGTGGATCAGCGGTGTGATATACAACTTTGCATTTGTTGGACTGACTTGGTCACCACCTGATCACACAACAGAACTCTTAAATTGTCTTTAGAATTCTGATTTTTGAATTGACACATTTTTCCAAATTATTAAAAGTCTTGTTAGGGCCTTGGTTAAGTCCCTTTAGAATTTTAGAAAAATAAAAGCTCACTTTAGTTAGGGTTAAGAGGGGTTAGAACTTTTTGTTAGAATGTCTCTTATCAAGAACCCTGCTGTTAGTGAAGAAAACCACAATGGCATAGAGAACCAGGTTGAGGAGCTCGACCTCACCCCTTATCTCCACTTAGAATTTAGGGAGTTAAGGTCTCTATGCAAATTTAAAAATATAATGATGGGGTCCCATCCCTCCAAACAAAAGCTCCAGGAGCTGTTGGCAGGGTATGCTAAGGACCATCTTTCTGAGAATGGTGAAGACCTCTCAGATGAAGAAGTAGAGGGAGGGGATGAAGATAACTACCAACCCCCCACCCAACACTTCATAGGGAGAGAAGGGCCCCAGTGGCCCTGACTCTAAGAATAAACCTCTCAGCACCTAGATCCCACACAGGTGAATCAGGTGCTACTGAGGACATTGAGGACAGCCTCAATGAGGAGACCAACCTTTCAGTAAGGTTGACAAAAAGATTGGATCTAGAGACCAGACTCCTGGCTCTAGAGAAAAAGAGATCAGAGATGGGCTTAGCTCCCATCAATGGTGGCAGCAATTTACTAAATAAGGATAAAGAGCAATCTTATGATCCTAAAATCCCCAAAGGGATCATCCCAAAATATGATGAGGATGATGATATCACAAAATGGTTCACAGCCTTTGAGAGGGCCTGTAAAATGAGAAAAGTGAGGAAGTCACACTGGGGGGCACTCCTTTGGGAACTGTTCACTGGCAACTGCAGGGACAGACTCCTGACGCTTACAGGGGCAGATGCTGGGTCTTATGACCTCATGAAGAATTCCCTGATTGAGGGCTTTGGACTCACAACTGAGGAATATAGAATTAGATTCAGGGGGGCTCACAAAACCCAAAATCAGTCCTGGATTGACTTCGTTGACTATTCAGTTAAGAAACTAAATGGTTGGTTAACTGGAAATAATGTGCTTGCTTTCAATGGACTTTACAATTTGTTTATGAAAGAACATATTTTAAGTAATTGCACTAATGAAAAGTTACATCAGCATTTGGTAGACCTAGGTCTAATCTCTCCCCAAGAATTGGGAAAGAAGGCAGACCACTGGGTCAAGACAAGGGTGACAAAAACAGCCACTAGGGGTGACCAAAAGAAAGGGGTTACAAAACCTCCCCTGGGGAAAGGTGGTGAGAACTCCAAAGATAAATAGCCTGAGTCTTCAAAAGGGCCCCAAAAATCTGCACAGGGGGGTGGGTCCCAAAACTCTTCCAGTCCAATAATAGGTACATTGATCCCCTAAAGACCTGGTGTCACAACTGTAAGAAGGTGGGACACTTAACTGGAGATACTTCTTGTCCTAACAAGAAGCCCCCTAGTACTCCTACAGCTACTCCTGGTGTAGTCAGTCTCCAGATGGGATCAACAGTGTGCCCAGAGCAAATCAGGGTTCACACTGAAGCAGTTCTAGTCACAAAGGGTGAGGTTGAGTTTGCCACTTTAGCTTTGTGGCCTCCCAACTTAAAGAAGTATTTGCAATACCCCTGGATCAATGGGACTAGAATAGAAGCCCTGAGGGATACAGGTGCCAGTGTCACTATGGTGAGAGACACACTGGTTTCCACAGAGCAATACCTGATTGGGAATACGTACCCAGTCACCAATGCTGACAGTGTTACTACTAACCATGCCATGGCGAAATTAGACTGGGGAGGGGGAGGGGGTTACTGGCCTGAAACAGGTAGAGTAGACCCTCCAAAGCACCCAGCTGCCTGTCTGCTTGGTAATGACCTGGAAACCTCAGCATAGGCTGAGGTAGAATTGAAAACCCATGCAGCAATGCTGGACATCCTTGAGATTGTGTGTGTAAAGACTAGAGCACAGAGCAGTGACGGTTCGCAGAGGGAATGCTGTGGGGCGGTGGGGTGGGGCGGGGGCGGGGCAGGGTGGGGGGGTAGTGGAGTCGGACATACGACGGCAAGGAGTAAAGTAAGTAAATAAATAAATAAAACTATTTACCTTGCGCTCGCTGCATCGCCAACTCGGCGATGCATCATTCATTTGGATGTCAGTGGGACCGCCACCGACATCCAGGCCATCCGTTTGACCGCTGCATTACGATGCGGACGGCCGGACCGCTGCCTCTGACAGGATCAAGGATCCCGTCGGGCGGCGGTCGGACTCCTATCCCTACCATAAAAGGTGGTGCCTGCGCAGGCATCGCCATAGGGATTAGGATGTCCCTTTCCGACTGCCTTTTCATGGTGGTTCCACCGCCTTGGAAAGGTAGCCAGAAAGGGACTTTGGGGGCCCCAATCAGGGCCCAGGTTCCCCGTGTATTACCCCCCACACAAATCCATGCACCGTGTGCCAGGCACCACATGGTGCTTGGCACACAGTGCCTGGATGTGCACACAGTGCCTTTTAATACTAGGCCTTGTGCTGCGGCCCTTTTTCTGCAAGCCGCAGTAGAAAAGGGCACTTCCCGACTGCCTGCACGGGGGAAACAGTCGGAACAACGCAAGCACTACCATGCTTGCCTTAACCACGCATATGTGCAGATTTTGGGGTGTGGGGGGTAGTTCTTAAGGGTTGGGAGTAGTTTTCAGGGCTGGGGGGTCGGGGTTATTTTCAGGGCTAGGGAAGTTTTTAGAACTTGGGGCGAGGGAGTTCGTTTTCAGCAGGGAGGGGGGTAATTTTTTGGTCTCAGGGTGGGGAGGGCATGAATCGGGGGTAAGACTTACCTGATAAGTCTTAACCAAGCATATCTCTTTGCCATACATGCCTTAACAATGCATATTTCGTGGTAAAGGCATATGCGTGGTTAAGACTTGCGTGGTTAAGACCGCGTGGAACCGGCATGCATGGTAAATGCATGCGCGGTTCCGTCACACAACCCCTGCACAGCAGTCTCATCATGATAGGGTGGGTGGAACCGCTAACTGATTGTCAGGTGGTTTCCTGCTTGCAGCGATGGCGGGCATCATAATCAGGCCCTAAGTTAGGTGCTGCAATGTGATCTCTCTGCTTAAGGAGATGACATTTTTACACAAGAAAAATGCAGTAAAATCTAGCCTTTTATGATATTTAATTGTGTGAAAACGTTTGGGAAAGCATTTTACAGTGGTTGAAGTGGGGTGAAGGTACTAACTTAACTGTGGGATGCCATCTTTTCGGTTTTGAGCTGTACCCAATGTTTACATCCAGTCAATCTTACCCACACACCCTTACATTTTTCAGAGAATTTCTCTGATATTTCAACATTTACAGCTCTTATAATGGTTTTGGTAAGCATCATATTGTTATTTTTTTCATACATTGTTGTCAACGTCATACAGCATTATGTGGCTACATTTGCAAATATCAAATTTTGTCGAACCTATTTTAGAAACTGATGCACACTCTTGTGATTTCATGAGGTTCTTTAATCCAAATTCGCACAACTCCGTTTACGAAATTGTTTTGAAAAACAACATAATTTGTCATCTGCATATATCTATATGCAGTAAGTGTAACAGTTAGGCGGCACAACCCGATGGCTTCAGATGCTGAGCTTGTTCATGTGTTATGTAAACACTACTTTTTACTTTTTGGTCTCCAACCGACTTGTGAGCAGTGTGTATGTGGTATGGTACAGCTGGGTCCGCTAAGGCATGGTCAAAGCCCACCTTAACTTTGTTGCGTCAGGGTGGAGTTTGACCCTGACTATGTTTGATTTTTATGTTTGATTTTTAATCCATGAGAACATCTGGCCTTTGTGTTTGTGGTTTGTGTGACAATTGGGTCTGCCAGGGCAGGCACTTTGCACTGGTCAACTTTGTTTTGTGTTTTCTTTGATGTTTGAGAAGATTGGTTTATTACACAGTTTTAGCTCAACATAACTTGATCCCTGGGTGTGTATATGGTAAATGTTACAACTGGTCCTGTCAGGATGTAGGGGGTTTGCACATGGCTTTGTCTGTAATATTTGTATACAGCCACATCCTAAGACTTTTACAGGAAATGTAACAGTGCTTTTTGGGAGCAAGGCATAGGTGCCAGCGCCAGCTGCTGCCTTCAGTGGCAGGGGACCTTCTACTCTGAGGCCTGCAGCTTTATGCAGGCCACAAAGAAGTGGTTGGGGAGGTTGTCATCTGCACCCTGTTGCAAAGGGGGAAAAGGCACAAGGGTGGGTGTCAGCTCACCCACTCTTTTTTTCAATTTTCTATGCTCCCCTCATCCTGGGGTAAGGCAATAGACACACGGAGGCATTTGCCCCCCCATCTTTGGGCAAGGCAAGGGGTGTAATTATTAACTGGCCCCTCTCTCTTGAGTAAGGGATAGGTAGGAATTATTATATGCACTTCTTCAGGCTTTGGGCGAAGCAGCAGGATAGATGCCTCTAATACCCCTGTCCCATGGCAAGAGGGGGAGCTGTATGAAATCACCTCCCCAGCAACAATTTTAACTCTCTCACCATATTTAAGAGCACTGTGTGAGATTTGTTTTTCAAGCCTTGAGCCTGGGATCGTGACTCTTAAAGAAACGCCATAACGATTTCCAGAGTCAGTCTCTTTAAATAAATGTTTCCAGATGAATAGAGATTAAATAAAACATTGACAAAGCCAATAGATGGTGTTTAACCTTTTTTTTTGTTTAGGAAAGCTAAATATCCTGCAAATGAATTCAGCATTGTGAGTTACGGGAAATAGTTTACAGTCAAACCTCTTTCTGTGAAATACGAGCTCTAAAACCACTGGCAAACATTCAATAAGCAGGCTTACCCTGGTAAGATATATGTGTGTGCATACATATATATATATATGTATATATATATATATATATATATATATATATATATATATTCACTGAAAAAAACAAAGGTTTTAGGGCTCTTATAGTTAGGAAATAGGTTTAATAAAACCTTGAATATTCACTGAAAAAGCCAAAGGTTAGAGGTACGTTATAGTTAGGCTGATATTTCACTCGTGCAAAACCAGAGAAATTCAGCAATTATAGTTAGCTGAGCTAACTATAACTCGCACCTCCGCAATGCACTGCTTATGACCTCACATATTACATCACTCATGACATGGTCAGTGACATCACTGATGACATCACTGCTGACATCTCAAATGACATCACGGATGACATCACTCTTGACATCATCCAGTGACTGTGAGTGTTTCTAAAAAGTTTATGAGTGTTAAGGATTAGTTACTTACCTGTAATCCTAGTTCTCTTCCAGGGGTATACTCATCAAAGTCATAAGCACTGAATTATCCCCGCCCACCTGCGGGATTCGGAGCATATAGAAATATACATATATATATGTGTATGTTGGGGATCACAAGTGCATAGCACTTCCGCGACATACATATATACATGTATATAAATACAAAATATATGCAGCCTAACATAATTCCAATAAGGCAAAATGCCAAAATTACAAAGGTTTTCCCTGTACAGACAATCTCCTATATACACTCTGTAATAGAGAACATACACTGTAATAGTGTCATACAAGAAAACCTTTATTTTCAGAAAAGGATAAAGCATGTAATAGCAGGCAGTTGGCCCATAGGCTGCATAGCTGAATAAATATCACCGTACAGTAAAACACTGGCACCTTGCCTTTAAGGCTTCCAAGAACTTGGACACTTTGCCTTTAAGGCCTCCAGGAGACCCTCTGCTCCCATCATGCACCACAGGTGACAGTTAGGTCAGTTCTTTTTGCACGGTGTACTAACTTGTAGCAATCTGATTATAAAATGCAATCACTACCGAAATATATACTAAAAATGCTCGTCCGGGGAGGAGGGAGGGTTGCTTATGACTTTGATGAGTATACCCCTGGAAGAGAACTAGGATTACAGGTAAGTAACTAATCCTTCTCTTCCAGGGGATACTCATCAATAGTCATAAGCACTGAATAGAGTAGCAAGCCCATACCCACTACCTCGCGGACGAGCAAATAGTATTGAAAAACAGATCATCTTAACATGACATTAAGCGAATAAATTCCTCAGTGAGGCTTGACCCACTTGGGCATCCTCCTGAGCATCTGAATCTAAGCAGTAATGGCGAGAGAAAGTATGAACAGACCGCCATGTAGCTGCTTTGCAGATTTCTGCTATAGGGACGTTCCTGAGGAGGGCCGTAGTAGAGGCCTTTCCTCTGGTTGAGTGCGCTTTAGGCTTTCCCTGAAGAGACTTATTAGCTAATTGATAGGCTAGAGATATGCAGGAGACTATCCATCTTGCAATAGACCTTTTAGAAGCTGCCAATCCTGTATTAATGGGACCGTAGTTGACAAACAAGCGGTCCGTCTTTCTTATTACCTTGGTCTTATCCAGATAAAACTTCAACACCCTCTTAAGGTCTAACGAGTGTAAGGCCCTTTCAGGAGGTGTAGAAGGATTAGAGAAGAAGGTAGGCAAAGTGATAACCTGATTAATGTGGAAATCTGAAACCACTTTCGGCAGAAAACTTGGATGAGTTCTGAGAACTACCCTATTTGAGTGAAAAACAGTGTAGGGTTCCTTACAACATAATGCTTGTATCACGCTGACTCTACGAGCCGACGTGATAGCAACCAAAAACGCCACTTTCCAGGACAAGTGCTGCAGGGAGGACTTGTGTATTGGTTCAAAAGGTGCGCCCATCAGTTTGGTAAGGACCACGTTGAGCTCCCAAGGAGGAGAAGGGGCTCGTACTGGTGGGTATACCTTTTTTAACCCTTCAAGAAAATCTTTCACCACTGGCATTTTGAAAAAAGAACCCTGTGAAGGTGATTTTCTATATGCCGTTATTGCTGCTAAGTGTACCTTGATAGATGTAAACTGCTGGCCCGACTTAGCCAGGTGTAAGAGATACAGCAAAATGACCTGTTCCTGTCCTCTAACTGGGTCATGACCATTATTCAAACACCATAGGTAAAAACGTTTCCACTTGAAAGCGTAGGAAGCCCTGGTAGAAGGTCTTTTCGCTTCCTTAAGGATGTTCATACAGTCCGCTGGCAAGTCTAAGTGTCCATACTGCAAGACTTCAGGAGCCATGCTGTCAGCCTGAGGGAAGGAAGGTTGGGGTGAAACACTCTCCCCTGGCTCTTGGATAGAAGGTCCGGACGGCAAGGCAATCTCTGTTGCGGAACTTCGGAAAGTTGTAGAAGATCCGGGTACCACCACTGGCGTGGCCACTCCGGAGCGATCAGAATCATCCTGGAGTTGGTCTTGTAGAACTTCGTGATCACTGCTGGAATGAGAGGCAGTGGAGGAAAAGCGTAGAGTAAGCTCTGAGACCATCTTATCAACAGAGCATTCCCGCTTGAACCTGGTTGGTGATACCTGGACGCGTAGACGGGGCATTTGGCGTTTGTTGCATCTGCGAACAAGTCTATGTCCAGCACACCCCATCTTTGAAAGATATCCTGAGCCACTCGGTGTTTAGCACCCAGTCGTGCGCTTCTACGAACTCTCTGCTTAGGAAGTCCGCCTGTACATTTAGGACGCCCGGCACATGGACAGCCGTGATGGTGAGATGCCGTGCCAGAAGCCACTTCCAAATGGCTTGTGCCTCCTGGGACAGAATTCTGGACCTGGTGCCTCCCTGCTTGTTCAGATAAAACATCGTGGTGGTGTTGTCTGTCTGAATCAAGAGGGAGTTGGACTGAAGAGACGGAAAGAAAGATTTGAGGGCTAGTTGGACGGCCCTCAACTCCAGAAAATTGATATGGTATCCCCTCTCTGTGTCCGACCACAGCCCTTGCACTTGAAGGTGATTCATATGAGCCCCCCAACCTTGCAGGGAGGCGTCTGTCACTATAGTTTGAGTCGGAGTCTCTTGATGGAAGGGAACACCTTTCATTAGATGTGACCGCTTTGTCCACCACATGATGGAGTCCCTGGCAGACTGGGACAGAGTGATCCGATCCTCCCAGCTGCCTGACGCTTGCACCCACTGGTCTTCCAGAGCTTGCTGCAGGGGACGCATGTGCAATCTGGCATTGGGAACTATGAAGATGCAGGAAGCCATGGACCCCAGGAGAGAGGACACTTGTCGGACTGTTGGGTGGTGAGTCTGCAGGAGTTCTCGGCATTTGATCCCGATTGATGAAAACCTCTCCGCCGAAGGACACACGCTTGCCTCCGCGGTGTCCAGCGACGACCCTAGGTAGTGAATGTTCTGGGTCGGATTGAGAATCGATTTTTTGAAATTGACTCGTAGACCCAACTTGTTCAGTAACTGGAGACTGTAGGAAAGATGAGACTGAAGCAGAGATGGAGTTGAACTCTTCAGGAGCCAGTCGTCCAGATACGGGTAAACGAATATTTTGCGTCTGCGGAGAAAAGCCGCCACCACTGCCATGCACTTTGAAAATGTCCGTGGGGCTGACTTCAGTCCGAAAGGTAGGACTCAGAACTGAAAATGACGTAGAGCAACTTGAAAACGGAGACATTTTCGATGTTTCCTGGACACTGGAATGTGGAAATAAGCGTCCTGCAGATCTATGGAGCACACCCAGTCTCCTTGATGTAGATGGGGGAAGATCTGGTGCAGGGCAAGCATCCGAAATTTCTCTTTGCGGATGTATTTGTTCAAGATGCGCAAGTCCAGAATTGGTCTGTATTCTACTGTCGGACCTCTTTTTTCGACCAGGAAATATCGAGAGTATATCCCCTGGCGCCTCTGATGAACAGGGACGTATTCTATGGCTTTTTTCTGTAGAAGACTGTTTACTTCCTCGTGTAAAATGTGATGACACAAGCAGACTCCTCCGTCCGGAGGAACCGATGGAGGTGGGATCTTGAACCGTAGCAAGTATCCATTTTGAACAATATTCAACACCCATTTGTCGTTGGTTATGTTTCTCCACTCCTCCAGACGATATGCAATACTTCCTCCTACCGGAGTGGCACACGTGTTTAGAGGAAGCACTCCCTCATTGCTTTGATGGCTGCTTTGAGGTAGAGGCCTGCTGTCTATTGGTCCCTCTTCCTCTTCCTGGTCTCCGTTGGTGGAAGTGAGACCTCTGCTGCTGCTGCTGACCCTGAGCCGACCACTGAGGGGTTTGAACCCTCTGTTGGAACGGGCGTTTATCGTAGGGGCGGAAGCGCCTACGAAACTCCTTCCGTTTCTCGAGACCCACAGCTTTCACCGTGTCCAGCTCTGCTTTCATCTTCGCCATTTCTTCGTCCGCATGCGGCCCGAAGAGAGAAGACCCATTATCTTCCGCTGGACGTCGGGTTTGAGGCCAGTCAAGCGTAACCAGGCAGAACGCCTCGAACAGATACCATGGAAGTATCCGTGGGCAGCCAGATCGGATGAGTCAGCGGAAGCACTAATCACCTGATTAGCCACCAGACCTCCCTCTTGCAGTATTTCTCGGAAGTCTTGCTGGTCCTCTTTTGGGAGTTTGTCCACAAAACGTCCCAGTGAATCCCACAAGGATCTTTCATACCTCCCCAGCAGAGCGGAGGCACTGGCGACCTTCATGATAGAAGCTGAAGTGTTGCACATCCTTCTACCTAAAGAGTCCATCAGTTTACTATCCTTATCCGGAGGCGCTGAGGAGGAAGACATAGATGAGTGCGTCTTTCTAGCAGCCGCCACAATGATGGAATCCGGAGGAGGATCCGATCGAAGGAACAAAGGATCTTGGTCCGGAGCCTTGTACTTCTTAGCTATTCGGGAAGGAACAGCTCCCACCGTTGCCGGTGTCAAAAAGGTCTGCATAGCAGGTTCGAGAAGGCCTGGGACAAGAGGAAGTAAAGGCCGAGCCGAGGAGCGAAGATGAAGAGTCTCGAAAATCACTGAGGAGGAAACAGCCGGGACAGACATAGAGATGTTCAACTTATTCGCTCCTCTACAGAGAACCTCATTAAAGGTGCTGAGGTCATCAATTGGAGAAACTCTTGATGGAGGTGTAGCCGTCAATGTTGGAGAATAGTCTCTGATAGAGGACCTGGTGGGAGAAGACCAGGTGGGAGATCTATGCCGTCTTCTCTTCGGAGAAGAATGATAAGAGCGAGATTTGTCCCTTGAACGAGCATGGCGGGCATGTGGAGATCGTGATCTGCTTGGACTCCTCCTTCTGGAAGAAACCACAGTCGGTGACCTTGATCTTCGAGGTGTTTTAGGGGATGGAGAATCCCTGGACAAACGTGAAGGAGAATAGGTGCGGGAAAAGTCCGACCCCGGGCTACTGAGGGCCCTAGACTTCCTGTGCCGTGCATCTTCACCAACCACCGGAGAGCCCTCCGGGGAGATCTGGACAATACGCAGTCCTGGAGAAGATCCAGATTTTGAGGACGATAGAGATGCAGCTCTAACCTCATCCGAGGCAACAGCAGGCTCTTTAGCTCTCGACGTCGAGCGCCTCGACGTCGACCTGTGCTTTTCCCTCAACGTCGACCTCTCCCTTGACGTGGGATGATGGGTAGGAGTTAAGGACTTCGCTGTCCTCGACGGCGACCTCACCTCCCTCAAAGATGTCCTCGACATCGACCGTCTACTCAGTGACTTCGACGTCGAACGCTCTCGCCTCCTCGACGTCAATGGCCTCGAAGTCTTCGACGTCGACTGGTCTCGAGGCACCTTTGCCGTCGGCAAACTCCTCGACGTCGACCTACGGGGAGGCGACGGAGAGTGCCTTGACGTCGATGGATGTCTCGATGTCGATGGGTGTTTTGACGTCAATCGACCTTTACCATGAACATACCTCGAGCCCGAGGCAGTATGCTTCGACGTCAAAGCCTTTCTCGACGACGGAGACTCACGCCGCCTCGACGTCGGAGATTGTGAGGGTCGCTTCTTCGACGGCGGCAACGACGTCGACGGCGAACAGTCCGGAATCTGTTGTTTCCTCGATGTTGAAGAGGCAGAATGATGATGACGTTGGTGTTCCTGAAGAGAGGAGGGCTCTTGACACGCAAGGCCACTTTCCAGCCGGGCTTTTCCTCTCTCGAGCACAGCTTGAAGGCGAATCCTCTCCCTGTCGCGAAGAGTCCTCGCAGAAAATCTCTGACAATGATAACAAGTGTCAGGCTTGTGACTGGAAGGAAGACAGGCGATACACACGGAGTGTGGATCTGAGATGGCCATCTTCTTTCCACAGGATGGACATTTGCGGAAAAGAGCCGGCATTCTGACAGAAAAAGAGTGAAATTTTGTCAGAGAATGGTAATAAACCACTGCCAGCACAGGAAAACCGCAAAAAACCAAAGAAGAAAACAATTCCTGACAGGAAAGTCAGAAAAACTGTCGAGCTCAAGCTCCAGGATCCTCATAGAAGGAGCCGGAAAAAGAACTGACCTAACTGTCACCTGTGGTGCATGATGGGAGCAGAGGGTCTCCTGGAGGCCTTAAAGGCAAAGTGTCCAAGTTCTTGGAAGCCTTAAAGGCAAGGTGCCAGTGTTTTACTGTACGGTGATATTTATTCAGCTATGCAGCCTATGGGCCAACTGCCTGCTATTACATGTTTTTTCCTTTTCTGAAAATAAAGGTTTCCTTGTATGACACTATTACAGTGTATGTTCTCTATTACAGAGTGTATATAGGAGATTGTCTGTACAGGGAAAACCTTTGTAATTTGGGCATTTTGCCTTATTGGAATTATGTTAGGCTGCATATATTTTGTATTTATATACATGTATATATGTATGTCGCGGAAGTGCTATGCACTTGTGATCCCCAACATACACATATATATATGTATATTTCTATATGCTCCGGGATCCCGCAGGTGGGCGGGGATAATTCAGTGCTTATGACTATTGATGAGTATCCCCTGGAAGAGAACTATATATACACCAAGGTGTATGGATGATTTAGTGGGTGCGTGACTGACTGTGAGTGATTATACGTGTCTCAGTGAATGTAGGGGTGAGTGACTAATCTGTGGGTAATGTCTGTATCAGTCTGTCAGTTGGTGTGTACATGGCTGCATGGGTTGATGAGTAGGTACATCAGTGCCTATATGGGTTATTGATTGGTTGTCTGAGTACTTGTATGGGTATATGAGTGTCTGTGTGGGCGGGTGAGGGGGTGTGTGACTCCCTGCATGGATGAGGGAGTGGGTGAATCACTGGCTGTATGGGTTCATGCGTGTGTCTGAGAGAGGCTGTATGGGTGAGTGAGTGTGCGTATGGCTGTGTCGGTGAGTGAAGGGCTATGTCAGTGGTATATGGGTGAATAAATGCATATGTGAAAGGCAGTATATGTGAGCGTTGGAGTATATAAGTGACTGTATGTGTGAGTGAGTGATTGTGAGAGTGGCTGTATGGGTGAGTGTGTGCTTGTGTCAGTGACTGTATAGGTAAGTATGTGTTAGAATCTGTATGAATGAGTGAGTTGGTGTGTGTATAACTGTATAGGTGAGTAAGTGGCTGTGTGATTGACTCTATGGGTGAGTGAGTAGGTATGTGAGTAGCTCTATGAGTGTCTGACAGATCGTGAGTGGCTGTATGGGTGTATGAGTGGACATGTCCGTGGCTGTATTAGTGAGTGAGTGGGTGTATGAGTGGCTGTATGGGTGAGTGAGTGGATGTGTGTGTAGACCTATGAATCAGTGAGCGGGTATGTAAGTACTGGTACGGGTGTGTCAATGGTTTCGAGAATGGTAGTGTGAAAGTTGGATTGGGTGTATGAAAGGTTACATGGGGTGTGAGTGGCTGCGTCAGAGATTCTGTTGATGATGTCATCACTGATGTCATCAGTGTTGTCATTTGAGATGCCATCAGTGATGTCAGCGGTGATGTCACTGACCATGTCATGAGTGATGTAATATGTGAGGTCATACGCAGTGCATTGCAGGGGTGCGAGTTATAGTTAGCTCAGCTAACTATAACCGCTGAATTTCAATGGTTTCGTACGAGTGAAATATCACCCTACTATAACGTCCCTGTAACCTTTGGTTTTTTCAGTGAATATCTAAGGTTTTTAATCCTATTTCCTAACTATAACAGCCGTATAACCTTTGTTTTTTTCAGTAAATTTCTAAGGTTTTTTTAAATGCTAATTCCTAACTATAACTTACCTGTAACCTTTGATTTTTTGTGTGAATTTCTAAGGTTTTATAAATGCTAATTCCCAGCTATAACGTACCTGTAACCTTTGTTTTTTTCAGTGAATTTCTATGTTTTTTTAACTAGTAATCGCATTTGTAGAGTGGTAAAGAAAGGGGGCAGGGCCTCGAAGCAGCTCTTCGAAGTCCCGAGTACCAGAAGGGCTTCTTGGCCCCCAAAGTCCCGCAGGAGTAAAGTGGACTTCATCCCCAATCAGTAGTGCACCACGAGCTGTGTTTGCAGAGTAGTAGAATAAGGGGGCGTGTCCTCCAAACACTTCTTACCAATCCCACTGGGGGGGACTTACTGGAGGTAACAGGAGTGGTAGTTGGCCCCCAAAGACGTCCTTGGGGCCCAACTACCCTCCTGTTACCTCCAGTAAGTACCACACAGCGGTGATCCAGCGGTGTACTAACAGCAGATACTCCACTACCATATACTCACCTGGGCCCATATAACTACTTCCACAAAACACCAAGTAGACCGCTGGAAACTTAGTTTATGATTTTCATACTTCAAGATCTAGTTATTTCTTTCCCTAACTAAACCTTACACTGATCAATTAGTTCTTTCCTCTAGTCAATGGACCATTAGTTGGAACTAGTTGATGGTGATAATTAACATAACTTATTAAACATTTCTCGATTAAAAATGAAATAATCACAGACTCGGGAAGTTTTAAAATCTTTATCTAAATTAATTGAGTGTGAACCATCTCAAACGTTTCAGTACAAACACCCTCATTCGCAAAGTGTCAATTCAATCGATTCTCAAATAACAATAGCAATTCAGATCCACACAATAACTATGCTTAGAAAGTAGAGGACAGAGAGAGAAGAACATCTATCAATACAATGATTTTATAATTACCAAGTATGGTGTGAAGACCAACCCCCTGGCCAAAGGGCTGGTAAGGGTCCCCCGGGATAGTTCAGGAGACAAAGGCTTCAGGACAGGAATCAGGACAGGATACTTCACCTCTCTAAATACCGACGACTGTGTCGCACCCCTCTCTGACACTCTCTTCCTCCTCGTGGTTCTTCCGCGATCTTCTTTCTAACCCAATTAAGTTAAAATAGATGGTTCTGCATTCGATTTCTTCATCAGCGTCTCACTGCATCATCACCACCCCCAGCACCGACAGCATCCCGAGCCCTGCTTCTGTGCTCCCGTTAAGCTCCGTGTCAGCTCTGCTCATCATCAGCTCCGTGTCAGAACTCTTGTGTCTGCTCCCAAAAAGCTAAACTAACTAACTGAAACTATCTCAATTATACCTTTCCATAACCATGTACCACCCATTAATGTTTCAATTTCACAAAATACTAACTCTGATTGGACAGGCGAGGGGGGATGATCGTCACACCATGCTTACATTTCACTTATTTCATTAAACCATTGTTTTCAAATCCCTCCCCTCAAACTTTATTAAATCATTTCCTTTCCCATACATCTCCAAACATTATTAATACAAAATGTTGCAATGTCATGAATAAAGCTCCTTCATATGAACTCTTCACCCTCATGTTCCCAGGGCACATCTTCGCTGGACTTGGACGCGTGACAAGTCCTTACTCATCTTTCTTTATTCTCTCTCTGGTGCGCATGCGTGGGGTCAAGTCAGTCAGCTCAATTCAGACAAGTGTGGAGGGCCCAAATGCGCACTAATATTAAAGTCAAAAGAAGAAATGTTATTCTCAAAAATAAATGGTTTCCCTGTACACCACCAACCTCTACTCTAACCCACTCTAATTATTATTACCCTTTCTGCATTTGCGTTAGTATAAAACTTATTTTCTATTTCAGTCAAGCAAGTGCCATGCATGTGAGCTTTCAAACGGCCATTTTAATGCCTTTTGCGCAGGCGCAAGATTTTCCCTCCAAGCATTAGTACGTCATACTACGTAGATGCAGTAGACGCATGCGCAGTAAAGATCCCTTGTTAAAGTGCGTTTTAGTCCTTCGTTCATGTTATTGCAGTTAGTAAACACATAGGCAAGCTTCACTGTCCAGCGTGTCTTTTTCTAAATGCTAAATATTAATTACAAACACGTTGTTAGTAATTCGTTAATGAGTTAAAACGAAAGGATTGCTTCTGAGCAAGTCTCATTTACGAGTCCTTGCTCCATCAGCAGGACTGCTGAAATATCGTGGGGGGCCACGCCCCCTTTCTCCATCACTCTGCAAATACGCCTCATGGTGCACTACTAGTAGGTGGATGAAGTCCCCTTGGCTATTGAAGGTCCTTTTTTTGCCGACTACCCCTCCTGTTGCCTCCAGCAAGTCCCACACATTGGGTTTGCTGAGAGGTTTTTGGTGGCCACACCCCCTTTCTCCTCCACTCTGCAAATGCGCCTCCTGGCGCACAACTAGTTAGGGGATGAAGTCCCCTTAGCTCTTGAGGGTCCTTGGGGCGGCCAACTAGCCCTCCTGTTACCTCCAGTAAGGCCCACACAGCTGGATTGCTGAGAGGTGGTCAGAGGCTATTCCCCCTTTCTCCACCACTCTGCAAACGCACCTCCGGGCACACTGCTGCTTGGGGGAAGAAGTCCACTTTATTCCTGAGGCCCTCAGGAGGCAAGGGGACCTCATCCCCCCACCAGCAGTGCGCTGAGAGATGCGTTTGCAGAGTGGTGGTGAGACGACCTCTCAGCAATCCCGCTGTGTGTGGCTTACTGGAGGTAACAGGAGGTCTTCTTGGCCCCTTAGGGCCCTCAGCAGTCAAGGGGACTTCATCCCCCAACCAAGAGCGCGCTAGGAGGCGCACTTGCAGAGCAGTGGAGAAAGGGGGTGGGGGATCCTGCGAGTTGTGACATTTGTTTATTTTTTATGAAGAGGGGGCAGCATGGCCCCCTTTCCCTGGACCATTTTGGGCCACAGGGAGCCCATCGCCCCGGGGCCTCATACTTTTTGTTAAAATATAAAACTTTAAACGTGACGGGGCTGCGCCCCCCTGGCCTTTTTTGGCCCCGGGCACCCTGTCCCCCGTGGCCAGACCTTCATCATTTTTATTGTTAAAGGGAAGGGGGGCAGCCCTCCCCTCCCCAGGCCGATATTGCCCCGGGGACCCCATCCCCCAGGGCATGGCCAGGTCGTTGGGGACCGCAGGAAACCTCAAGGCCCCCGCGGTACCTCCCGGCTCCCCTCCTACTGCAGGAGCCACCACTGCTTTTGGACAGAGGGAGGTGCAAGCATGCAACTCCCTCTGCCCAAAAGCAATTCTGCTCCACTTCATGGAAGTGTGAGCATTTTCAATGCTCTTGCTTCCATGAAGCGGACCAGAGTTTGCTATGGCATCGCGGGAGCGGTGTCCCAGGACATTGCTGGAGCCGTCCCTGGGGAGTGGCAGTTCCCAGGGACATGCAAGGCTCCTGGAGGGGGGCCGCACGGCCCCCTCTCATCTTGTAGATAGCCCCGGGGAGGTGGCATCCCCAGGGCAGCGGGGGCGAGCGGGACCCCCGCACTTGTAAATAAAAGTGCCCCAGGGAGATGGCACTCCCCGGGGCAGCGGGGGGCCGAGCGGGCCCTCCGTACTTGTAATTAAAAGTGCCCCGGGAAATTGGCGGAGGCCATAGGGCCTCCCCCGCATTTAAAATAAAAATACAGTGTGCCACGGGGAGGTGATGGTTCACAGGGGTGCTGGAGGCGGAGCGGGCCCCCGCATTTTCATTGCTACAGCATCGGAGGTGGCCGTCCCCGGGGCTTCTAATAAATCCAAGAGGGGGGCCCCATGAGCCCCCCTCCATCGTCCCCGGGATTAGGCCCACCGAAGTTTTTTAAAAAAAAGACACGCGGGAGACCGCACGTCTTTTTTTAAAATTTTGCCTCGGATTAGCGGATCTACCGTGAATCTGCGGCAAAATAAAACAAAATGCTTTTAAAACGTGGCGGGGTCCATGTGGGATCCCCCCCACATATCTGGGTGGTCAGGGTATTCCTACCCTGCCCCCTTTTCATTATTTTTTACTTTTTTTCCGGGACTCAGCTTCAAGCCGAGTCCCAAGATGGCTGCCAACACTTGCAGGTTGAAATGGCAGCCAATCAGAGCAGTGCATTTCCCTGCACGAGCTCGTCTTTGTTTGCGAAGGCTTCGCGGCCAGAAATATCACTGTAATTTTAAACTTAAATTTCTCAAAAACTACTAAACGGATTTACACCAAATAAGCAAAAGGCACTTCCTTGAACCGACATCTACCTCCCTGTCAAATTTGGTGTAAGTCTGTTCAGCGGTTCGGGCTGTAGAGGTGGCTAAAGGTTCCAATGGGAATTAACATTACAAACGCAACCTTATTTCGCGCCCCAAATTGTCGGTCCCCACTGCATGGATCACCCTCAAACTTTCCCAATCAATATTACCCACTGTGACACTTTTTTGGCAAAATTTCATGCAGATTGGTCAAACGACGACAAAGTTATAGCCATGTCAAAAAATGCTTTTCCTATGGAAACTAGGTACTAACTATAACTACCTACTGGCGACCCCCAATAGGTAATATATTAATAATATATATATATATAGTGGGTGGGGGGGCTAGGCACAGAGCCTGGATAAAAGCCACTCTATGGGCAACCCCACTGCACAGGGCCAAAGGCTGTGCGTAGTGGGGATTGTCAGCACATTGGAAGTTACGAGTAGGGCCTGGACTTTGGCCAAAGGTTGTGCACAGCAGGATATGGGCACACGAAGCAGGTTGGGCACAAACCCCCTCTCTGCGCACGGCCTAAGGTTGTGCGCAGTGTGGGTGGCCAGTGGTGGGGGTTAGGTGCAGGGCCCGGCCCTGTGGCCAACATGTGCTGCGCAAGGCCAAAGAGGTTATGCCCAGTAGGAGTTGTATGCACGCGCTGGGTTAGATACAGGGTCTGGCCTTATACCATCTCAAAGCAGGCATAAAGATGGAGAAATGTTGCCACACTTTTCTGACTATGCAAATATACTACACTCTACAGCACACATACAAACTGTATAAGTAATGAAGCATACATTTTGTAGTGGTAGGGTCCACTTGCAATACTAAACCTATGCTAGAGAAAACACACACACCCTCACACTACTCTGTGAGAGTGTATTGCACTGGCGCATGGTAGCTAAATGTGCACCACAGTATAGAAAGAGAACAAAATATGCTACTTCTTACTACACATGGCACATTTTTCCACTCTGTGATTAATTTGATATATATCACAAAAACATATGTTTGTTGTGTTGCATTGCTCCTTCTATTAGTATATTTAACGGTTTGTGACACAGATGACAAATAAAGATTTTTTTCTTTTTTTAAAACCGGTAAGGGTGGTTCCAAGAAAAATCTGGATTTTTTGTGTTTTTAAAACTTTTTTCCTTTTTTGTTTAGTTTTTTTTCTTTTTGGGGAAGAACAAAACAGATACTCTGAATTTGGATTAAAAAGAATCCCTTTTGAACTGCAGCCTGATGGGCAACCACCAAGCTTCATCTTGCTGTGGCACTTTATTCACCTATGAAAACACTTTCTCCACACATCATACAGTACATTCTCATGGTGGCAAATATGGGGTCAGTGTCACTTGAGTCATGGTCTCACACAAAACAGGACACTATCCACCAGACCTATCACAGGTGCAGCATCAGAAGAGAACGACATTGTCTTTCTATAAACTTTAGCACAACAGCAACCGAGGCCTGAGAAAGAATCAGTGGAGTGGAAGTTTTTCCAACTTGCAACTGGCCCAAAAAAAGTGTGCAGGATGTTATGTGCGCTTTGTGCAACCAGGTGCTCTATAGAGAAAAAGCTGGACAGTATTCCATGAGAGCCAGTGGAATGTGGAAGCACCTAGGGGCCATAAATTGCAAAACCATAGCTCATAAAGAGATGCAGAAGAGCCTAAATGACAACACAGTGCTGCACCAACATCAAGAAGAACAAGCATTTACAATGCAATAGGTCTCGCATTTGCGAGAGTTTATGCTATTGGCATTGTAAATGACAAAGCCTTTTATTTATTTGTTTGAAAAATCAACACATTAATAAAAGGCATTGTAATCTACAATGCCAATAGCTCAAACTCTAGTAAATGCGAGTCCTATTGCATTGCAAATGCTTGTTTAAAATGGCTTAATAGAAAATATTTCATGACAATCACTTTTATTAAACATTGCTGTATGTGAATTTATAAAATATTTGATTATGGTTATTGGTGACATTTTGACAAAGACGAGAGGTCTGCTTATTATGTGTTGATGTGCTGGCCCCTTCATAAAGCCAATGGCCAGCTTTTTATATTTTGGTGTTCAAACCCTTTGACAAAGTTAGTAGGTCTGCATTACTTAAAATGACATCCGTTATATTGATAAATCACATAGTCAGCCATGTGTACCCGCGGGGGTTGGCCAGGCCCTGCATCCAACCCCACGCCCCTTACAGCCGAAGGACGAGCACTGTGGGCCGATTGGGCGCCCAACCCCACACCACGCACAGTGATGGTCATCTTACTTTACATTAAAAAAACAGAAATTCACTGAAAAAAACATGGTTAAAATGACTTTATTGTTAGGAATTTTAATAATATCTTCATTATTAATAAAAAAAAACTTAGAAATTCACAGAAAAAACAAAGGTTCAATGGACTTTATAGTTAGGTGAAAATGTCAGTAATACATATCATTTTAAATTCATCTAGTCACTGAAATTCAAAGGTTATAGTTCTCATCAGTAACTATAAGTCATGTCCTAAATTAACTATAACTTGTGCCCTTGCCATGCACTGCTAATTACATTACATATTACATCACTCATGACATGTTCTACGACATCATTGATAATATCTCTGCAACATCTGGAATTACATAATTGATGACAACACTGTGCATTGCTGGGGTTGGGGGGGTTTGAGGTATAGTTACTTTAGGGCATGAGTTATAGTTACTTGAGTTAACTATAACTGATGGATTTTAGTGGTTTTGTTCCTTTAAAACGGTATGTTTGAACTGACATTTTCTCCTAACTTTAACGTCCCTTGAACCTTTCTTTTTTCAGTGGAAAAAAATAAAATATATATATATACAAATACACATAGGTTTTGAGGGTATAACCCCCCAAAAAAGACACGCTATATATATATATATATATATGTGACAGCCGAAACTCGTCTCTCTGTTCTTGCCAGGTCGGAGGAGGCCCTATGAAATAAAATATGCCTCAAAACCCTGCATTCTACGTGTGCGTGCCTTCTTCCAGCTGGAGCAAGGGTTTGTTTGGATATATATATATATATATATATATATATATATATATATATATATATATATATATATATATATATATATATATATATATATATATATATATATATATACACACATCTCAAAACAATACCCTTTTTCAGGCATAGAGTGACGCATAAATTATGCAAAAGAAGCAGAGAACTCTGGGTAGTTCTCAAGTTTAGGTGGAAAGCAGCTCCTGTATAGAGCACTCTCAACACCAGCGACACTCTAGATCTGCTCACCTCAAATTGAGGTGAGCAGATCTAGAGTGTTGCTGGTGTTGAGAGTTCTCTATACAGGAGCTGCTTTCCACCTAAACTTGAGAACTATCCAGAGTTCTCTGCTTCTTTTTGTATGTATATATATATATATATATATATATATATATATAAGATCAGCTGTTAGGACATTAAATGTGGTGTAAAATACCACAATGTAAAACAATGCGTTGTAAAAGTCAACGCGTTGTATTACATGTGTGGTAAAGCATGCCTTGTAAGAACTGATATTCCAAAATTGGTCCCCTGATTCCCCCTGATGTTGCGTGTACAACACTGACTGATGTACCCGTAGTGATCCTCCCTTTTATGTATCGAACGTATGTATTGTCCTAAACTTAAAGGGTTCTCGATAAGGTTAGTGGTGGTCAGAGCTTCATGACCCTCTTTCGCCTTCAAGCCGCTCCTGTATTGCGCCTCTCCAACACCTTTCTTACTCAATACTTTGTAAGACCAAGTGCAACTGTCTGCCTTCCAATACTTATCATAAAGTGAGGGGAATGAGCGACCTTCTGCAGTTCACTGGACTGGGCTAAGGCAATTCCAGCAGCTAAGCATGTGATGCGGCTTGAAATGACCAAAATTCAGGCCGGCCTACACACCTCTTGCAGTGGGGAGGGGCTGCCTTCCCCCACCATAAATAATGAGGCAAGGACTGTCTGGGACAAATAGACAAAACTAGGACAGTTTCACCGGAAGCTGGCTTCCAAGACAATGTAGCACTTTGAATATAAAATACTGTTTGTGCTCACTGACTTTCTTATCCTACCCCACCCTCAATGAGTAAGCCTGGACTGTTCCACTTCACTACACCGTGAAAGGCCACCGCCTGAGAAATAGATACTTGGCATTTGTGTGAGCTGGTGTTTGTATTTCATGGGACAGCGTTAATACTCCTTACAAGGCTCGCCTAGCTGTTCTTGTGTTGCACAGGCCGTGCAGAACTGGTCTGAAGCAACACTGACCATTGGGAGCTGCAGTTCTCTTCCAAGCAGTATAGGCCTTTCACTCTGCTATGAGTTTGGCTTTAATAATCTGTGATCTAGCTATAGGGAAAACAGTCTTTTTTGCCATATTTCTCAATTTTTTTCCACTGAACATCTGTGCCTTCATTTAGTAACTGTTGGCAAATTCACAATAATGCCACCAATTGGCAATTGCATTACAGCACCCAATATTTGTTGTATTAAAGCGTTTTATCTTTAAATGAGATCCTGGGTGCTGAAAAGACCTTTCCTCTTGTTTTAACACAATTCTTTGCACTTCAGACCTTCTCTTAATAAAAAATCTTGTATTCAGACTTCCACAATAGATGCATTCTGCTAACATGGACAAGTAGGATGCTCTGTTTAAAGGATATGCATGTTTTTTCAAATTGCATTACTGTCACACTGATATGACTGATGTCTGTGTGCAGCTGCACAAAACACCGATATGCGAAGGACTGAAGGGTACATTTGTCCCCTGTGCTTCTAGAGTATAACATGATACAACATTTAGGGTTTCCTGGCAGCTTCAGATGCAGGGCATATCTCATTCTGTATAAAATGTAATGTCACATTTAGTCTGTAACTTTTGATTGAAAATGCTGTTAGTTGCAAATGAACCGCAAACATCAGAGGTGATGTTAAATTCCTGTTAGCAAATACTTTTCTATCATTTGTAAGATGTTAAATATATTTGACCTAATCTCAGCTGAGATACATTCCAATGGCATGCACATTTCAGTCTGGGACTCATGTCACACCTCTCGGTGGCTTGCTCTGCACTGGCTACTTCGAAGGACTTGGCACACAATGCCCAGGATGAGAGGCAGGCATCGCCATGGGTCGACATCTATGGCTGAATACATTATCCTTAGCTCCTTCCCCCTTTAAAAGGGTGGCCAGGGAGACTTGGTGTTGCCATGCCCTGCAGGAGGCCTGGACACTTGTTGGCTCAGGGGATAAGATTTCCTTTCAAGCTCATGGAGTTCAAACGAAAGGGTCAAGAGTAGATACTGGGGGCAGGGTAGGGCTGTGCATTACCAAAACAGCTATTTGTAATTTTGGATTGCGCTTCATGGGCTGCTGGGGTAGGATTTATGACAAAAAACATGTACCAGTGAAAGCCAGTGCATCACTGCCAAACTAGAGAGGGATTCCTGGGAATTGTGTCAGGATTGGCTAGGTCTCACCTCTAATGACTCTCTGCTTTACCCTTAAAACTCCCTGCTTTACCAGCTGCAGAGATAACATTAGTGTCAATCTGAAGAAGACAGGAGACTCCTTTGCCTGCTTTACTGAAGAGTTTCCATCTGTCTGCAAGAAATCAGTGGAGAAAGGTGACTCATTCTCAGCCTGGCTATCTTCTTCTAGCATTTTGCTCTAGGGCTGCTGCCCACAGGACTTCACGGTTCAATGCCCTCCAGTGAGGCCTGAATGTCCCTGTCGATTGGCCTTCCTGAGGGTGGAGGATCCAGAAGGTCCTGAGACAGATGACTTTGATACCTTTCTGGGATAATTGCTTCTGGCCAGATGCTAATGAACATTGTGGAGCAGCAACTGGGCCTCCCCTACAACTGAAGGATGTGGAATGGAGTCTTAGGAGCTAGTCTTAGAGATTTGGGGAGTTTACTTCAACAGAGCAACATAACCAGAATTTGTAGAAACAAATGCCGACTTTTGGAAAATGTTCTAATGGAAGACCGGGTGACAACCTACAAACCCTTCCTAAAAGAGATGCTGCCTCCCTCAAATGGATTCAGAATTGCAGGCTTCCCATTATGAACATTGCTTGTGTACCCTACTTCCAGGCTGAATTAAAATTTGTGCACGATTAAAACAGATGCTTCAGAGGCAGGGTGTGGTTTTAAGAAAATGTTGCCAAACGAAGACTTAAAAGTGCCATCTTGGGCAGCATGAAGCACACACTATATAACATGTTTAAATTGCACCCACATTAATCTCCAGCCCTTTATGTATAAGTGTGCTACAACACACATAGTGCACTCTCATTTCCAGTTATTTTAATTTAGTTCAATTACATAAAAGATAATCAAACATTGGTTATCTTGACTTGGAAATATTTGAATGCGAAATAGGTACCTAGACCTCACTGAACACAAATAGCTTCAGATGGGGTTCTTCGTGCTATGTCTTGCCATTCAAATCTTTTTGAAAACAGCATCCTGTTTTGGAAACTTTGAAGATCGAGAATGAACTGTAGCATCACACAGTTTCCCCCCAGGAAGGCTGAGCATTATAGCACTTGTTAAAGGAAAGGGTTCCAAGTTTAATTGAGTATAAATCCTTGGTGCATAATTTGTGAGAAAAAAAGAAGAAAAAGATAATAATAAATGTGTGCAGGGGTCCAAAGGAGCCCACCGGCGATGCTATCAAATGCCAAGATTGCTGAATGCCAGGGTTGTGTAGTCTTGATTCCACCTCATGCATCTTTCTTTCAACACCCTGTACTTTCTGACTTTTTGGCTCACTCTTGCACATTTTAGATTTTTTCATCTTTGCTTTCACCCTTTGTCACTGTTTGCCTATGTTTCCATTTCCATTGTATCTCTCTCTCTCTCTCTCTCTCTCTCTCTCTGTCTCTCTCTCTGTCTCTCGCATTGCATCAAAATCTGATGATGAAAAGTACCAGTTACAGAACATTAGAATAATTTCTAAAAATGTATAGCTTCAACTTGACTGAGCTTAAATGTTTACGTTGAAGGTGTTCAAAATATGGGTTATGTGATGGAAATAGGAACACTGTCTTCGGAAGATGGAGTGCCTTTGGATTTTGATATATAAATCGACTCTGACCTTAATAGTGTTGTATATTCATTTACATTTCGTTATGACATTGATGCATTAAAATCATCTGATATTGGTGCCAGTAGGTGGCGTAAGGAGATCAGGAATCAAGTTGTTTTAGCAAACTCACCTGTTCATACTAGTGTATGGGCTGTCTAACTCTAGGCGTGTATGTCAATAATCTCCCTCAGTGGGTCGGGGACCTCCCTCATGCATTTTGCTGGGCAGGCCTTTATGGCTTTCCTGGCAGCTTTGCAGTAGATGGTATATTTCTGGAAGTGGAACTTACCCGCTCCACTCGTACATTTGCCATTTATTTTGCATGCTGCGGCAGATAGACTGCATGGACAGCTCTACGCGACCCCTACGACAGTGTGAAACACCGAACATTACCGCTTTGAAGAACTGTACAGTAATTATGATGACTTGATCATTCGAATGTTTGAAAAAGGGCAGCCGCTCTAGCTTTAAAAACAAGCGCGTAATAGACACCAAAATGGCCTATTGGTGTCTATTACGCGCACCAAGCGCGTAATAGACACCAATAGGCCATGGGCGGAGCAATGCGCCCGCCTTTGGCCAATTGCGTGCAGTCTTTTATACAAAGACGCACGAAAAGGCCAATGGGGTAGCACAAAAGGAATCGCACACGCACGAGCGGGTGCGATTCCTAGGTCAGTGCTGAATCCCCGTTTTTCACCTACTAAATGTCTCGCGCTGCGCGAGCACTTCTGCGCAGTGCAACGCTAGGCGCAAGACCTAAAAATGACAAAAAAATGCAGGATTTTGCAACATACTGCAGGCACAACCTCAATTTGTGGCCTTTGGAGAAACTAATAATAGAATATTTTACAATACCAAGGAAGAGCATCACACAGAACACAATGACTAGGTGAAGAAAACAAAAGAAATAAAAAAAATAACACCAAAAAAATTACAAAAATATAAATTTTAAAAAACCAGAAGCTCAAAACTGTAAACAAATTCAAACAAAAAACAATTACACAGAAACAAATTAAACCAAAAAAAATCATCCGTTATGAACAACACAAAAAATATCCCAAGGAAAAAATGTGCATCTAATTTCCTCTGCAGCCTTTTGCCCAATCTTCTACTACAAATGGCTGTGTACCATCCGCAGAGGGGCTCCCCACAAGAACTGGTTACACATCCTAAACTTAGACTATGGTAAAAAAACAGATATCCACTGCAAAAACCAAAGGTTGAAGTGATGTTATAGTTAAGCATGGTGAGATATGAGATTATGTTATAAAGCCCCCAGAAATTCACAGAAAAAAACAAAGTTTAAAGAGACGTTGTAGTTAAGTGCTGAATTGAGATAAAAACTAATGTTTAAAAAACAAAACAACATTGAAATTTGGCAGTTATAATTTACTGAGCTAATTATAACTTGTGCCCTGCCATGCACTGCTTATGACCGTACATTGCATTACTCATGACATGTTAAATGACATAATTGATGGCATCTCTAATGACATCTCAAATGACATCATTGATTAAATCACATCACAGATAACACCATGGTCATATACAGCACAAAGTTACAGTGTGTACATGTGTGGGTGCATTGTATGGAAATAGCAAAAGCACTTGAGGCGAGTGTGGGTGTCATGTTAAAAGTTATATGGTGCACCATTTAGAAATCACTAAAGTTTGGGGTGCAAGTAGTACTCCATGTTAACCAAGATAAAGTCTAAGCACACCTGATGTGGGATTCAGAGGAATGTTTAAAAGTAAGCTGTGGCTTAAAACCAAAGTTTGTTGCAAAAAATATGTGAGTAATGCCTGAGCTTCTGTTGGCAACACATCATCCAGCAATGGATGTTTGGGCATGTGCCCATTTGAATAGTTGTAATACAGTGATATAGACAAATGTTATGTAACACTGACATTTATAAGCTATGGATGTTAATTTCCAGAAATTCACCTAAGATTTTGTGGCACTGCAAATAGTTGAATAATGTAGAATTTAGGGGTGAGCCACTTATAGATGGTTTAACTGACACTGGGACTGAAAGCATGTCTCTAAGGTAGTATCCACTGTGCTTATCACAGGAATATGTGTAGTGTATTTTAGAAAACTAAGGAGGGTAGTACATACGGCCTGGCAGAAGATCTCTTATCAGTGGTAAATGCATACTTTTCAACCTTTTGACTTAAAAAATATGGAGAGTGAGCATGTTAAGAGGAACAGTGTACAAACTATTTTTTGAAGCATATTCAAGGTTTAGAAAGGGGTAACCACAATAAACTCTGGAGGCATTTTGTTTGCTAGATGAGGGAATGCCAGTAAAAAGAGTAACATCCACCAAATGTAGGTGACTTAACAAATATGCTATGTGTCAAACAAGTTGTCAAAAGGTATGTCCATTATCACATGATTGGGATAGAAAATTGGCCGCAGGTGTAGCCTATAGGACGCTGTTACTATGACTGTGTGTGTGTGCTGATTCACTGAGCCTGGATTTGCATCCTAAAATCTCTGCATTTCATATTACAGAGTTCATACTATGGGCCACATAATGATGTCGGGCGGATTGCCACTGACAGGCCGTCGGTGGTGGTCCGTCTGACATCTGAGGCTGCGGTTTGACCGGTGGTCGGAGCGCATTGGGTAGGGGGGGGGGGAGAACACCATGTAAAGGCAGACGGAAAGGGACTTTGGGGCCCCAGCAGGGCCCCTTTCACCCGTGGGCCTCTGCTATGAGGCCAGGGCCCTTTTCCGCAATTGAAAAAGGCATGTTTCCAACCGCCTCCATGGCGGTCGGATCGTAATAAGGCGGGTGGAGCCGTCAACTACATGTCCGGCGGTCTCCATCCCGATACAATGGCGTTCGGACGCTCGTCCAACCGCCATCGTAATGAGGGCCTATGTGTTCACTCAGTTGATTTATTTAGGACTTTCCTAAAGCTTTTTTTGTGATCACGTCAGAGCACTATGCATACACATTCATTCCTGGGTAGATAAAAAATAGGACAGTTAGGGCCAGATTAAAATGAATCTAGCCCTGCGGTCTCCCCATGTGGGATACCACTCCACCCAATCACACGGGGTCTGGTGTCACTGCACAGTGGAATTAATGGGTGCAGGAACATCAGATTCAACTTCTGTGACGGGAAAAACCAACCAATAAAGTAAAGTGTAGATCAGGATTGGCCAATGGCACAAGCTCTGCCGGACTCTCCCCACCCCACCCCCTTCACAACACAGGGGGACTGTTGCTGAATCAATGGAGAGGTGGGCAAAAGAAATATAATTTCTGGCTGGTGTGAAATGTTTTGTGACAGTGACAAACTTAGCAACTAATTAGGGCCTTTCTTCCTTCCAGTATGCCTTGGGCATAATATCCTGTTTTTGAACTTAATCCTCCGGTTTACCAGGCGTAAGTGAGGAACCTGTATGGATAGTGAAGAACCTGTATGGATAGTTTCACATGATAATGTTTCAGCAGGTTCAGGAGCATTTTGAAGGCACGGATTTGAAGTTTCGGCAGTCTGATTGTGATCTTTTTTTTTGTGAGTCTGTGTAGATTACATTGCAATAGAAAAGGTATAATACCCAGGCCTCTTGCATGCTCAACCCGGTGTGCAGTCTGTAAGAGTGACGCTCTTAACTGCAAGCTATCCCTAGCTAACTCTGCCAAATCTCTAGGAATCACACTAGACCCCAAACTGACTATGAAGGATCATATAAAGAATAATGCGAAGAGTGCCTTCAACAACCTGAAACTTCTGAACAAAATCAAACCCTGCCTACCGCCGAATGATCTTAAATCTGCCACGCAAGCGCTTGTGTCGTCTAAATTAGATTACAGAAATGCCACCCTCGCAGGCACTGCAAAATTCCATCTCGCCCCCTTCGAACCACTCTAAATGCAGCAGCCAAAATGGTCACAGGAATAAAAAAATACGATCACATCTCCCCTGCCCTGAAAGAACTGCACTGGCTCCCAACTGAAGCTTGCTGCAGTTTTAGAACGGCATACCTAACTCACAAAGCCCTTCACACTGGGTGTTAGAAATGGGATTTTTGGTAGGCTTGGGCGTGGGCCAAAGCCAGGCAAAAACCACCACCACTCTAGTCAGGATAAGGGAGTTACACGTCTAAAATAACCCCTGCTCACCCCCTTGGTAGCTTCACACGAGCAGCCAGGCTTATCTTAGAGGCAGTGTGTAAAGCATTTGCACATAACCAACAGTAATACAGCGTAAGCACTACAAAAGGACACCACACCAGTTTAGAGAAATATCCAATATTTTTATATACTTAAGACAAGACCAAAAACGATAAAAATCCACAATACTATACTTAAAAGTTCACAGTTCCAAAAATACGCTGATTAAAAAGAGTTCCTTGTGTGGATAGCTCCGTCCGGGCTACCACGGCGTCGTGAGCAACAAATCCAACAGTTCTGGCTGGTCGCGGGCCAGCTACGGTGTCGGGAAGACCCGCAAACAGTACTTGTGAGAGATGCAGGGCGTTGAGGCCCTTGAAGTCACTCGCGTTGCAGGTCGAGCTCCTCTCTGAAGGAATCAGGAGCGCTGGCGCCGGCAGACGTCTGGTGCTGCGGTGCGAAGCGCTGCGGTGCAGCGTGTGGTGCCCCCAGGTCGCGGTGCGAGCAGCGGCTCGGTGTCGGCGTCAGATGGCGTCGTCAGTGAGACCAGGGTCGCGGTGCGAGATGAAGGCGGTGCTCGCCACGGTGCTCGCAGGTCACGGTGCAAGCAGCGTCGTCGTCGTTGCTGAAGCGCTGTCGTCGGCTGACGAACTGGAGTCGATGGCGCCGGCGTCAGTAGGCCAAGGTTGCGGTGCAGGATGAGGGCGGTGCATCGTGTGACTTACGAGCGGTGCCCTCGAACCACGGTGCAAGCAGCGGCGTTGATTTCAGCGGGAAGTGGCGGTGTCAGGAAGGCCAAGGCGTCCTCGTGAAGCAAGGCGGTGCGGAGTGCGGTGCCCACAGGTCACGGTGCGAGCAGCGGCTCGGTGGCGGCGTCAACAGGCGTCGTCGGTGAGATCAGGGTCGCAGTGCGGCGTTGCGGTGGTGCTCTCTGCGGTGCCAAAGCTTCGGCGTGAAGCGAGGCGGTGCGGAGTGCGGTGCCCACAGGTCGCGGTGCAAGCAGCGGCTCGGTGGCGGCGTCAACAGGCGTCGTTGGTGAGACCAGGGTTGCGGAGCGGCGTTGCGGCGGTGCCCTCTGCGGCGCCAAAGCTTCGGCGTGAAGCGAGGCGGTGCGGAGTGCGGTGCCCACAGGTCGCGGTGCGAGCAGCGGCTCGGTGGCGGCATCAACAGGCGTCATCGGTGAGATCAGGGTCGCGTTGCGGCAGTGCGGCGGTGCTCTCTGCGGTGCCAAAGCTTCGGCGTGAAGCGAGGCGGTGCGGAGTGCGGTGCCCACAGGTCGCGGTGCAAGCAGCGGCTCGGTGTCGGCGTCAACAGGCGTCGTCGGTGAGACCAGGGTTGCGGTGCGGCGGTGCTCTCTGCGGTGCCTTCAGGACACGGAGTGGGCAGCGCCGTCGTAGACGTCATTGAGTTGGCGTTCTTCTTGCTGCAGCACAAAACACACAGTCCCCAGTGCTGCGGGTCGAAGAACTTGAAGTCTTTGCTGTTCCTGAGACTTCGTGAACAGGGGGCAAGCTCTACCTCAAGCCCTTGGAGAGACTCACAAATTAGGTTGCAGAAAGTCCAGTCCAGGCCTTTCACTGCCCAAGACAGAAGCAGCCACTGCAGGTCAGCGCAGCAAAGCACCCAGCAAAGCAGTCGTTCCTTTTCGCAGCTTCTCCGGCTCTTCTTCTTGGCAGTCTTCTTGTCCAGATGAGTTCTCAAGTTCAGGGGTCTGGGACCCAGCATTTATGTCCCAAAATCCTTTGATCTCTTAGGCAGAGAGGGCCTGTGCCAAGTCAGGACCAGTTCTGCCTTCTCTGGTGTGAATTCCTGGCAGGAGGTGGAGACAGCATTTGTTCAGAGGCAGAGCAGGCCCTTTGAGGTGCAAGGAAATCTCCTCCCCCTTCCCCCATCGTAACCCAGGTCTCTTCAGCCCTTTCCTGACCTACCTAGACCATCTGGCGCCCCTCCTGCTCCCCCAGCCTTTTGTCATCCAAAACCCAGACAGGCAATCCACATTCCAAAGAGGCACACGGGATGACTGAGCAAGAAAATACCTACTTTCTAAAAGTGGTATTTTCAAACACAGAATGTAAAAATCACCTTCACTAAAAGATGCATCTTTAGATTCTGAGTTCAGGCATACTAAATTCTATTTTCTTACCGAATTCCCTGGGCCAGTTATGTTTATAAGATGTAACAAACCTCCCATTCTATCCTATGGGGAACTGGTAGCCTTGCAATAGTGAAAAACGAAATTGGCTGTAATTCACTATCAGGACATGCCACACACACCAGGGCATGTCCCACCTTTCACATACACTGCACCCTGCCCACAGGGGTACCTTGGGCCTACCTGAGGGGTGTCTGACATGTAAGAAAAGGGAAGGTTAGGGACCGGCCAGTGTGTGCACTGGCCAAGTCGACATGGCAGAACAAACTGCGCGCAGACTTCTGCAATGGCAGGTCTGAGTTACTATTTTCAGGGCTACTCACGGGGTGGCACAACCAGTGCTGCAGGCCCCCCGAGTAGCATTTGATTCACCAGCCCTGGCACACGCAGTGCACTTTACTAGGGGCTAACAGGTAAATCAAATATCCAATCATGGAAACACCCATCCATAACACGATTTACACAGAGAGCATATGCACTTTAGCACTGATTAGCAGTGGTAAAGTGCCCAGAGTCCTAAAACCAACAAAAACAGGGTCAAAAACAGGAGGCCAAAAAGCAAAAAGTCTGGGGGTAAACCCGCTGAAATAGCCAAGTCTAACACAACCCCCTCCCAGCCTAAAGCCAGGGTAGACTAATCAATCCCTTGATGGACTTCCCTGCTTGGTGCGATAGAACATAGACCTGGCCCACAACAGCGGGGGCACGTTCTGGTTCTACGCCTTCCCAAACCCAGTTGGATCCCTCTATCCATACTCTCAGGGCCCACTAAGCTGACCCATGGGGTACTCTTCTCTTCACCTGTGAACCCCATCTGTGCAGCACCTAAACTTACTTTGCTCACAGATGTGTCCCAACAGGCCGACAGTGCCCACATGGCCAACACAGTGGTGTGGCCCAGTCCACCCCTGGGGTGTGACTCCTGTCCCCCTCCCAGGGGCAACGCTGTCCACCAGGACAGTAAGCCACAGTGGCTACCGACAGTTGTCAGTGGGGAGACCCAGGCCTTATGCCTCTCAGGGCTCTCTAACCTCTGTGGCGTCAGAGAGTGGGGGCGGTAGCCCCAGGTGCCTGGCACCCTTTGTCCACTCTCCCTCTTGTCAGGCCAGGGATGACATCCTGGCACTGACCCACCAGCCTAGGGTCTGTACCCGGCGGCTGGACAGGAGACTGGGGTAGGCTTTCCCACCCCCGGTCTTCCTCCCAGGGGCTCTGTACCCTCCCACCTGGAGCGGTACCCCCTTCCAGAATTGTCAGGGCACCTGTGGCAGGTGCCTTGCACACTCGCCCACCAGTTCAGGGGTGCTATCCTGCAACTGGTACACCAGCCTGGGGTCTGTACCATGAGGCTGGACACAGGACTGGGGTGGCCTCTCCCACACCCTGTCCTCCTCCCTGGGGCACTGCATCCCCCACCGGGAGCAGTCCCCCTCAACTCCAGAATTGTCAGGCCACCTGTGGCAGGCGTTCTGCACAATTCACCCACCAGTTCAGGGGTGCTATCCTGCAACTGGTACACCAGCCCAGGGTCTGTACCCTGAGGCTGAACCAGGGACTGGAGTAGGCTCTCCCCCACCCGGTCCTCCTCCCTGGGGCACTGTACCCTCCCACCTGGAGCGGCACCCCCAGACGACAAACTGGTAGTGGCACTGATAGCAGTTGCCCCTTGCCCCAGGTCAGGGGGGGACACCCTGAACCTGGTCCTCCAACCCAGGGCCTGTACCCTTAGACTGGACCTGTGCCTGGCAACCCAGGACTTCCGGGGGAGTACACCCCTCATGAGTTGTGCCAGAATCCGCCTGGCGCAGGTCTCCAGCCTCCTGTCCACCTGACAGAGCATGAAGACCCCCCAGGCCCGAAGTGGCCTCACCCGGGTCAGTCCTGGGGTGCTCTGACCTCAGAGCTGGCAACCCCTGACCTACTGGTCCTTTAAAAATTGTCAGGGCACCTGTGGCAGGTGTCCTGCCCAACTCGCCCACCAGTTCAGGACCTCCCTCCAGCAACTGGTCTCCCAACCTAGGGTCTAAACCCTCCAGTTGAACCGGGGTCAGAGGCGAGGACTCCCTCCCTCTGCACCCCCTTCCAGAGTTCTGCACCCTCCCACCTGGAGTGGTACCCCTAGAAGACAACCCGGTCAGGACACTGCTTACAGTCGTCCTTCCCTCCAGGTCAGGTAGGACCTGAACCTGGCTTCCCAACCCAAAGACTAAACCCTGCAGCTGAGCACCTGCCCGGCGCACCAGGACTTCCTTGGGAGCACGCATGCCCCCCCTGAGGGTAACACATGACTCATGCGTTGTGTGACAGTCTGCCTGGCGCAGATCTCCTGACCTCTGTCCATCTGACAGTGCGCGAAGATCCCCCAGGACAGAAGTGGTGTCACCATGGTCACTGCTAGAAGGCTCAACCCTTCTGGCTGGCCCCTGACCCACTGGTTCTCCCATTGGGGAACACATCCCCCTCTCAACCCTCACTCTGGACTTCTGCACCCTCCACTTAGGAGCGGCACCGCCAGACACCAGAATCACTGGAGCTCCGTTTACAGATGCTCCAGGTTCTCCTGACTCTAGGAGATCCCCCTCAACGGATGGCCTATCAGTACAGCCTAGGCTCCACACCTGGTGTTCCCTCCTGGAACCACCCAGGCTCTGGGACTGGGTTTCGGGCACCTTGGGCCGCAGGCCCTTCCCACTCCTTCTCCGCGGAGACAGGACATGAGTCCCTACACCCTTCCCACGACACCGGGACCCATCTGGGCGACCACGAACCTTTCCCACCACCCTTGGTTGGGAAATACCTAAGCCACTTCCTTCCGGGTCACCCCCAGATGCTTCTCCAGTCCCTCTGGAATCCACCAAAAGGTCTGCCTCCAGTGCAAGCTCCCTGGGGTCAGAAAACTCACACTCCACTGGGTGTTGGCATAGCTCTGGAAAACAGGGACTTAAAATATGCTCTCCAACAATTGAATCACACAGCCCCACACAGGTGTTAACCAAACTACCCTTCACCCAACCATCCAGTGCCTCAGACAAGTACCCTACATCATTCTCACAAGACCAGCGAGACAGTGACTGACTGTTGCTGTCTCTCAACCCATACTCTTCTGGCTGGTCTTCATACTCACTTACCAGGGCTTCTATCATGGGGGAACCCCTCTCCCTGCACCTCTCATCTAGAATCAGTAGAGTGTCCCTCCCACTACCAGGAAAATGATCCCCTGTGCCAGTTCCCCAATCCACCTCAGGGACACTACGCACCACTGGAGTAACCTCACAATCCTGAACCCCCTGGTGTATGTCAACCCCCTCCTTGAAGCAGGGCCCCAAATCTGTGTGTGTGTGTACCTCATCCTCAGTACTGGACCTAACACTTTTGCTGCCACCATCTGGGCTGGGCCTAGCCCTACTGGCTTCCCAGTCCAGCTCTCTCATTTTAAACTCATGGTCTAAGATCATCTTCTTTTCCTCCATGGCTATTCTTTTGTCTTCCCTCTCACTTTCCATCCTGAGTTTCTCTAATTCGAACTTCCTTGCTTCCCGCCTGTCCTCCAGCTCCTCTGGGGACAGGCCACTGCTGCCTTGCCTGGAGGGTCCCCCCTCCCAAAAGCACATCCACCCTAGGAACAGGCTCCTCCACCTCTCCATTGAGATCACCAGATTGCCCACTGGCATGTCTGGCTGCTACCCAGGCCCTCAGCGCCTTTTGTAGCTCATCCTTCCTGGTGAGGCCTCTGACCTGGACTTTCAGGTTCTTGCAAATCGATTTTAACTCCTTGACATTGTAGGCTTCCAATCGATCCTCCTCAAAGGCAATTTCTACTGATGCCATTGATGATACTCTAGATTCAGGCATGTTGAAGTAGCAAGTTCAAACTGGCAAGATCAAAAATAGGCCAAAAGAAAAAGAACCTGTAGGTGGTACGTAATGGTCTGCAATATGGTAGTAGCGCACACCAATCACTGTAAGTCAAGTGCAAACACAAGTCCTATCCTCACCGCTGACAACCAATGTTAGAAATGGGATTTTTGGTAGGCTTGGGCGTGGGCCAAAGCCAGGCAAAAACCACCACTCTAGTCAGGATAAGGGAGTTACACGTCTAAAATAACCCCTGCTCACCCCCTTGGTAGCTTGGCACGAGCAGCCAGGCTTATCTTAGAGGCAGTGTGTAAAGCATTTGCACATAACCAACAGTAATACAGCATAAGCACTACAAAAGGACACCACACCAGTTTAGAAAAATATCCAATATTTTTATATACTTAAGACAAGACCAAAAACGATAAAAATCCACAATACTATACTTAAAAGTTCACAGTTCCAAAAATACGCTGATTAAAAAGAGTTCCTTGTGTGGATAGCTCCGTCCGGGCTACCACGGCGTCGTGAACAACAAATCCAACAGTTCTGGCTGGTCGCAGGGTCGCGGGCCAGCTACGGTGTCGGGTAGACCCTCAAACAGTACCTGTGAGAGATGCAGGGCATTGAGGCCCTTGAAGTCACTCGCGTTGCAGGTCGAGCTCCTCTCTGATGGAATCAGGAGCGCTGGCGCCGGCAGACGTCTGGTGCTGCGGTGCGAAGCGCAGCGGTGCAGCGTGCGGTGCCCCCAGGTCGCGGTGCGAGCAGCGGCTCGGTGTCGGCATCAGATGGCGTCGTCAGTGAGACCAGGGTCGCGGTGTGAGATGAAGGCGGTGCTCGCCACGGTGCTAGCAGGTCACGGTGCAAGCAGCGTCGTTGTCGTTGCTGAAGCGCTGTCGTTGGCTGACGAACTGGAGTCGATGGCGCCGGCATCAGTAGGCCAAGGTTGCGGTGCAGGATGAGGGCGGTGCGTCGTGTGACTTACGAGCGGTGCCCTTGAACCACGGTGCAAGCAGCGGCATCGATTTCGGCGGGAAGTCGCGGCGTCAGGAAGGCCAAGGCGCCCTCGTGAAGCAAGTCGGTGTGGAGTGCGGTGCCCACAGGTCGCGGTGCGAGCAGCGGCTCGGTGGCGGCGTCAACATGCGTCGTCGGTGAGATCAGGGTCGCGGTGCGGCATTGCGGCGGTGCTCTCTGCGGTGCCAAAGCTTCGGCGTGAAGCGAGGTGGTGCAGAGTGCGGTGCCCACAGGTCGCGGTGCAAGCAGCGGCTCGGTGGCGGCATCAACAGGCTTCGTCGGTGAGACCAGGGTTGCGGTGCGGCGTTGCGGCGGTGCCCTCTGCGGCGCCAAAGCTTCGGTGTGAAGCGAGGCGGTGCGGAGTGCGGTGCCCACAGGTCGCGGTGCAAGCAGCGGCTCAGTGGCGGCATCAACAGGCGTCGTCGGTGAGACCAGGGTTGCGGTGCGGCATTGCGGCGGTGCTCTCTGCGGTGCCAAAGCTTCGGCGTGAAGCAAGGCGGTGCGGAGTGCGGTGCCCACAAGTCGCGGTGCAAGCAGCGGCTCGGCGTCAGCATCAACAGGCGTCGTCGGTGAGACCAGGGTTGCGGTGCGGCGTTGCGGCGGTGCTCTCTGCGGTGCCTTCAGGACACGGAGTCGGCAGCGGCGTCGTAGACGTCGTTGAGTTGGCGTTCTTCTTGCTGCAGCACAAAACACACAGTCCCAGTGCTGCGGGTCGAAGAACTTGAAGTCTTTGCTGTTCCTGAGACTTCGTGAACAGGGGGCAAGCTCTACCTCAAGCCCTTGGAGAGACTCACAAATTAGGTTGCAGAAAGTCCAGTCCAGGCCTTTCACTGCCCAAGACAGAAGCAGCCACTGCAGGTCAGCCCAGCAAAGCACCCAGCAAAGCAGTCGTTCCTTTTCGCAGCTTCTCCGGCTCTTCTTCTTGGCAGTCTTCTTGTCCAGATGAGTTCTCAAGTTCAGGGGTCTGGGACCCAGCATTTATGTCCCAAAATCCTTTGATCTCTTAGGCAGAGAGGGCCTGTGCCCAGTCAGGACCAGTTCTGCCTTCTCTGGTGTGAATTCCTGGTAGGAGGTGGAGACGGCATTTGTTCAGAGGCAGAGCAGGCCCTTTGAGGTGCAAGGAAATCTCCTCCCCCTTCCCCCATCGTAACCCAGGTCTATTCAGCCCTTTCCTGACCTACCTAGACCATCTGGCGCCCCTCCTGCTCCCCCAGCCTTCTGTCATCCAAAACCCAGACAGGCAATCCACATTCCAAAGAGGCACACGGGATGACTGAGCAAGAAAATACCTACTTTCTAAAAGTGGTATTTTCAAACACAGAATGTAAAAATCACCTTCACTAAAAGATGCATCTTTAGATTCTGAGTTCAGGCATACTAAATTCTATTTTCTTACCGAATTCCCTGGGCCAGTTATGTTTATAAGATGTTATAAACAAACCTCCCATTCTATCCTATGGGGAACTGGTAGCCTTGCAATAGTGAAAAACGAAATTGGCTGTAATTCACTATCAGGACATGCCACACACACCAGGGCATGTCCCACCTTTCACATACACTGCACCCTGCCCACAGGGGTACCTTGGGCCTACCTGTGGGGTGTCTGACATGTAAGAAAAGGGAAGGTTAGGGACCGGCCAGTGTGTGCACTGGCCAAGTCGACATGGCAGTACAAACTGCGCGCAGACTTCTGCAATGGCAGGTCTGAGTTACTGTTTTCAGGGCTACTCATGGGGTGGCACAACCAGTGCTGCAGGCCCCCCGAGTAGCATTTGATTCACCAGCCCTGGCACACGCAGTGCACTTTACTAGGGGCTAACAGGTAAATCAAATATCCAATCATGGAAACACCCATCCATAACACGATTTACACAGAGAGCATATGCACTTTAGCACTGATTAGCAGTGGTAAAGTGCCCAGAGTCCTAAAACCAACAAAAACAGGGTCAAAAACAGGAGGCCAAAAAGCAAAAAGTCTGGGGGTAAACCCGCTGAAAAAGCCAAGTCTAACACTGGGAAACCAGCTTACCTCGTCTCAAAACTCAAAAAGGAAGGTCAAACAAGAAACCTTAGGAGCTCAAACACTTTGCTCCTCATTGCCCCGAAAGCCCACAAACAAAAAATCCAGGTAGACTCCTTCTCGAGCAATGCCCCTAAATTCTGGAACTCCATTCCAGTACATATCGGGACTAATCCCTTGTTCTTGAGCTTTAAAACACAGCTAAAGGATCTTCTCCTAAACCAACATCTCAACTAGCAGGACATAAATCACCCAAAAAGACACAACCTCAACCCAGCGATCTCCTTCTACCCCTTCCCGACTATTTTCCTCCATCGTGCTCAACTCCTGCCTGTCTTGATGAGATTCAACTGTTCAGTCTGTACGCATTATTTGTTGAACATGTACTGATGATGTAATGCGCTGTGATACCCTTGGGTCTTGCCAGCAGTGTTTGGACAAAATATCAAGTAAAAAAAATTGAGATGCAGAAATATCACATTTTTAATATTGTGATCCACAAATATTGTGATGCAGGAATATCGTTGACAAGAATATCAATTTTCTACGGTAATATCGATGTCAAAAATATCTATGTTGTTAATATCATTTACAAAAATATCGTTGTTAATAATATCACTTGCCAAATTATTTTTATGTATTTAGGATATGTTTCAATTGTATATGTTATCAATTGTTTGTATAATTATTGTTAATGTTTTTTAATATAGTTTGTAAATTTCAAGTTGTATTTTTAATGTAATGTAATTGTTTATTGTAATTTTTTGTGTTGTAGTGGGTTGTGGGTTTTGTAGGAGTATACAATGGGAAGTAATTGAATTATAATTATTGAATAATTCATTTTTAATGATTAATTATTTATTTGATCATTAATTATGTAAATTGTGTAATTTATTTTTTAAGGTATGTTTTAGGTGCAGGTTGTAGGGTGTGTAGGGGTACAGGGTGGGAAGTAAATACATTTTAATTAATTAATAATTAATTAATAATTATTAATTATTTAATTGATAATTATGTAAATTGTGTAATTCATTACTTTTTAAAATTATTTTGTAGGTGCTGGCTTTAGGGTTTGTAGGGGTACAGTGTGGGAAGTAAATTAATTGTAATTAATTATTAATTAATTGAAAATTAATTATGTAAATTATGTAATTTATTTATTTTTAAGTTATGTTTTCGGTGCGGGTTGTGGAGTTTATAAGGTGAAGTAAATTCATTATAATTAATTAATAATTCATTTTAATTATTATTAATCCTTTAATTGATACTTATATTATGTAAATTGTGCAATTAAGATATTTTTTTTAATTATATGTCCGGTGTGAGTTGTGTTTTTAGGGTAACTGTGGGAAGTTAATGAAGAAATAATTTATTTATAATCAATTATTACTTTATTATTAATTAATTGATAATTATATTCATTGTGAACTTATAAGTGTTGGCTGTTATGTTTGTGGGAATATAAAGTGTTTTTTAAATTATATTGATAATATTTGTGTTAATTGATAATAATTATTAAAATGTTTAATATCTATGTTATTTTTTTTAAATTTTGTTAAACTTCAGATGTTTAATTTTTATATTAAGAAGAGTTGTTCAATTTGTTATTTGTTTGAAGTGAAGTACTCTCTGTACTGTACCAGTGAATGTAGTGGGAGTAGTAAATTGAACCCCTTCTGAGTCTAACGTTTTCCCTACTGTTGCACCAACTGGAGTAGCAATAGTAAATGTAACCTCTCCTGAGTCCAACGCTTTCCATACTGTTGCACACACTGGAGTGAGAATAGTACATTTTACCCCTCCTGAGTCCAATGCTTTCTCTACTGTTGCACACAGTGGAGTGCGAATCGTACATTTTACCCCTACTGAGTCGAACACTTTCCCAACTGTTGCACTGACTGGTGTGGGAATTGTTAATTTAACCTTTCCTGAGTCCAACGCTTTCCCTATTGTTGCACCTACAGAAGTGGGAATAGTTCTTTTAACTCCTCCTGAGTCCAACGCTTTCCCTACTGTTGCACAAACTGGAGTGGGAATAGTAAATGTAACCCCTTCTGAGTCCAACACTTTCCCTACTGTTGTACACACTGGAGTGGGAATAGTAAATTTTACCCTTCCTGAGTCCAACGCTTTCTAGACTGTTGCACACATAGTGTGAATAGTACATTTAAACCATCCTGAGTCCTACGCTTTCCCTACTGTTGCCCACACTGGAGTGGGAAAAGTAAATTTGACCCCTCCTGAGTCCAACACTTTCTCTACTATTGCACACAGTGGAGTGGGAAAAGTAAATTTTATCCCTTCGGTGTCCAACGCTTTTCCTACTGCTGCACAAACTGGAGTGGGAACAGTATATTATTCTTGGAGTTTAATTGTTTTTGTTGGTATTGTTTACATATTTATTATTATGTCTTTATGTATTCAATTACATATTTTTATATATATAAATTTATGCAATGTTTAACATTTTTAGTACAAAGTATTTTTACATATTGCTTACTGTTTTATGTATAATTAAATTAGAAATATTTTGCATTTGTTTGCAGGTTTTTTATTATTATTTATTTATTATTATTTATTAATACTTTTTATATGTGTATGTAAATATATATATATAAATATATCACCGCTCCAACAAAAAAGGTCAGCACTCATGGGTATGAATTAATCCAGTTCTTTTAATGAATAATTTGCAACCAACGTGTTTTGGCTGTCGCCTTTCCCAATGTTCACCCCCGCGCGATCAGGCACCCATATGCAAGTGTGGTAGGAAAAGGTGGTTTGGAGCAGAGCATATAAAAATATATATTTAAAATATATATATATATTTAAAAAAAAAAAAAAAAAAAATAATAATAATAATAATATATATATATATATATATATATATATATATATATATATATATGTGCCTGCCACAAGGTGCATGGATGTTTGGAAGGGCACCACAGGTGCCCCCCAGGCCTCTTAGTGGAGGCTGCGGAGGGACAGGGGCCCTGCTAGGGGACCACAAAGTCGGTTTCCGTCTGCCTTTCTATGGCGGTCGGACCGCCATAGAAAGGCAGATCGAAAGGGACATCGTAAACCCTACGGCGGTGCCTGAGACGGCACAGCCCTTATTGTAGGGATTACATTTCGACCACTGTGCTAACGATCTCCTTGAGCCTGTCGGAACAGCTGCGGTCAGTCCCTCGCATGCTGCCTCCGACCGCCGCATCATCACAATGCGGTGGGCGGAACGCAGGGGCAGATGTTGATCGGATCATAACCGACAGGCCGTCGGTTACAATCCGACCGACATCGTAACCAGGCCCATATATATTTATATATTAAAAAACAAGATTAGGGTATATATTTTTTTGATATTAGTGTAAAACGATATTTTGGGGGGATATTTTTGTACTTACCATTATATGTATAGAAAAATTATATTTTTGTGATCGATATTAATGACCCAATATTTCTGTATCACGATATTTTTAGTTTCAAAATTGTGTCAGTGATCCCTTGCCAGCACTATAGAAAACTCTGGAATAAAATAAATAATTCTACGCAGTATGACTAGTTGCATTTTGAAATCCAATACCATGGCATTGTGTGGTGGTCACTGAGACTCACACAAAGATTATTCCCATGTTCGTGACTTTTGGGAAGGTAGTGGGTGCTATACCAGCGAGGGCTACTGAACAGGATTTCCCCAAAATCATGATCTTGGATCTAGCTCCATCAAGGCAGAGGAAATGTAATGGTGGATATTTCAAGACATCTGGTGATGCCTGTTTAACTCCTTAGGTCCTTTTCCGAACAGATGTTGATTCAGATGCTGTTTGCATAGATTTAGAACTGTATCTTTCATTGCTTGAGTCAATGTGTTACAAAGTGTGAGTATCCATTAAGCAACAGGAGGCAGAGTAAGAGCCAAAGTGACATCCCACACAACTTTGGAGAGCATAACTTCATGGATCAGATTCAAATTTGCTGGTTGTGGTTAAATAGAAAGAAGAGGGTCCAATTTAAAGTATTTCCAGCTATCCATGTGCACTATTTCATTTTGGCCAGCAGGATGTCAAGGTGTACAGTGTTATAAGCTGCAGAGAAGTGAACAAGATCAATGTAGCTTGTTGGCCTTCATCAAAAATTAGCAAAAGAGCCTTTTGGTGATTTGCCATAATTAATTCACTTTGTGAATTTTTATCCATCTGGTAGGAAGATTTATTTACTGTTTGGAAGGTATTCAATGAGAGAAGGATACTCCCAGTCTTACTTGGATAGGGAGAGAACAGTGTTTGTTGATTCCGGAGTAAGGCCAAAAGACTTCAATTTAGATCCACCATAGCAACAGCAGCCCAGTCTATGTTTTCCGAGCCAAAGTCAGAGACCTGAATACAGTTCAATTAGCACTTTAATGTGGTGAGATTCTGAGCAGGTAAGGTGAGCTAGAAGTTTTATATTTGCCAAGCAGCTTTGCAAGGTGCTGAAAAATCCACCAGGAAGGTAAGTCCTCACACAAACAAAATAGTGGGAGATACATGAATAATTATTTTAGGTCTCCCCAATGATAAGTTACTTTTTTCATTTCCGGAAGTTCCTGGTGTAGTATTTTTGGGCTAGCAACAATGACTGTCTGTTAAGGAACCAGCTGCGGTGCCACAATTTAAATTTGCTTCGAGGTCTGAGTCAACCTATGTAAAAAATAACATATTCCCAGGAGTACTTATTGGGATGGAGGAGATTTTCAGAACCAGCTATTCTTATTTTAAGGGGTGATCCTTTGGAAGAAGTGTCTCGTATGCTCTTTGGTTCCCATAGCCCCTTGCTGAGAAGGCGCAAAGATTGCACTAACCCAAGACACAGGTCTTGTGTGGTCGACATTTCTGCAAAGCTCTGTTGAGCCCTGATGCCCACAGCTTAAAATATCTGCCAAGAAAATGAAGATTTCCAGGTTAAGCCAACTTTTACTGTGCTAGAACAATTTAAGATTGTCACTTTGATGTTTTGGCAACAGAGTTTGTCTTCTTGAACTGGTCTAATATCTCCGAATTATACATCCTGAGGTGGGGAGAGGTAGCAATCATGACTTATAGATACACTGAACAGATATGAAAACTAAGGCCCTAATTATGAGTTGTCCGATATTTGGTGCAATATATATCAAACCCAATAAAATCCTACTGGGTTGGAATTAATTGGGTGCAATAATTATCACCCCAATTATGAGTTTTCCCCAATAATGGGGAATATAATGTGGAATTTGGTGTGTACAGTACCAAAATCCACATGTCCCAGTATTTACTCGCCATTTTCCATTGATAATATTGAGAGGTTTGACGTGCCAAAATGTATCCAGGGATGCAATACTCATAATTCCGATATGTGTGGTAACAGAAGGCATAGCATGTATTGGACTTTAATGGACAACTCATAATGAAGACCTTAGGTTGATGCCCTAGTTTCAAACTGCACGCGAATCCAGATTCAGATGCAAAATTCCATTTGTGCCCAAATCGGCAATTCAACCACATAAAACATTTGACAAATAGTGTAGGCAAAGAGCATAAACCCGTATTTGCTCACTTTGAACCATGGAAAAATACCCACAGATAGTAAGTTCCCCTGTGCTGATGTCTAAAAAATTTGAATGACGCACAAATTGTGAACACAATAAATATCATACCATGTGATATTGGTATTATGAGATGTAAAATTTAATTTTGCTTGATCTATAAAGTGGTTATTTCATTTTCTTTTAAACTTATTTTTTATTAAGCAGTTGTTAAAGTACACAAGTCATCAATAGCATAGCAACATAGAATACCACTGTAGTGCCTCTCGCAGGGGGCCTCCTACCATTGTACATACTATCACAATTTCTCCTCCACCTCCAGGATTAGTCCCAGATATATTATTGTTGGGCCGGAACGCTATCCCCAGTCTATTAAATGTTAGTGGTCTCTTCTTCTCCGCCCACTGTTATCCCAGTCATGCCCCAGTATTGTTTCCATATCTTATCAGATTTGCGCGGGCAGCCTCTGGAGCAGTATATTGCTTGTTCGGCTAGCTGGCACCAATCTAGGTCATCCTTCCAGTCTTTGGTTTCAGGTGGCCTTCCCGCCCCCATAGCCTGGCCAGGTTGTGTTTAGCTATCCCCGCGTCCATCTTGAGCCAGATCTCTGTGTGCCTGGGCCACTTCTCCTCTACCGACACTCCCAACAGTAGCAACTTGGCCTCGAGCGACACACCACCTCCCTCACTACCCCAGTTATATCGGTCCAGTAGATCTGAGCACGGGGACAGGCCCAGAGTATATGAAAAAACTTGCCCACTTCACTACAGCCCCTGGGGCACTCGGCCGAGTCTGTGCGACCCATTTTAAACACTCTTGACCTTGAGAGGTAGGACCTATGCAGTATCCTTAACTGCACTATGTGAAATCGGGCCCTGATAGCTATCTTCCTGGGACACTGCAACACCTCGCTCCACTCTTCATCGTCTAGAGGTCCCACGTCCACCTTCCAGGCCTCTCTAAGCGAGGCAAGACAGTCCGGCATATTGTTCAGAATCTTTCTGTATGTCAGGGAGACTGCCCTGGAAGGCATAAGGTCCAAAAGTGCTTATTTCTAGGCAATATATAAAGAATTAATATCAGCATTAAAAAATTGTATATATCAAATAACAGAATAGAAGTGCACAACAGGGTGATTCAGCTGTGCTAGAAGTGATAAATGGTCAAGGAATGCCTCGTGAAAGATGAGATTTCAGAGAAATCCGAAAATTGCACAAAGGAGAAAAGAAGCATATCAAAGGGGGAGAAACATCCACAAATTAGGAATAAGAAGGACAAAAAATGTAAATAGCAAGGAAGCACATGGAGGGTGGAGGGAGACCAGTCTAAAGGAGGTAAGAAAAAAAAACAGAGCAGGACAAGAGAAGAGAGGTAAGTGGGACTGCCAGGCCATGGACTCCCAGAACTGCACAGTGGCTGGAGCGATCCCACCTCAGTGTCAACTGCTCCATAGAGATGTTCAACACTTAGATGATATTTTGACAATTACCTGGCTGCAGACTTGTAAGTGTGCAAAACTAACTCTGCAAGAACCTAGGAACTGACCAAAAACACATCATGCAGCTAAACCAGAGAGCTCACTCATAACTGTTTTGAACACAACCTTTACCATCATTGTCTCCAAGTTCTTCCTGCTCTCTTCAAAGAAGTGAGTCGGAGTGACTACTAAATTACTCTCTATCGAAACCTGTGTGGAGCGCTTTACGTTCTCTCAAGCATTGTGACCAAGCGCCTACAAGGCCAAAGTGAGGATGCTGAGAGTTTTCAGAACACCATCTGTGATCGGCTATCCGAACTATCTAGAAAGACTTCCCTTCGTATTTAGGACCCCTGGCATGTTTTCTTTGGTATTTGTTTGAGTCTGCTGATGTGAAACCGGGTGGCCACACCGCAGGCTCTTCGGAACCACTGACTTGATGACAGCAGCTGACATTTTATCCCTGAAAGCCATTTCTCGGGGTGTGAACCGACTCTGCATTGCATAAACATAAGTGTCTGGCTATATGGAGAAAAGGAGAACACATCCTACGCCCAGGGGAATGCAAATTTAGTTATACTAATGTTGTCACAAAAAATTCGCAGAGGTCAACAAAAGGGGGAAATATTTTTTTAAGAAAAGGGTAAGACGTACTGTGTCTACGACATGGCTAACGGTCATGCCTAGTACCAGCTCTACATTGCCACTGGCCATGCCCAGTGCCTTCGGGGTACTGGTGCATAGGCTGTGCCCAGTGAGCAGTTAAAGCAGGGAAAACGGGCACAGTGTACTGCTGAGGGGCCACAGTATACAACATGTGTTCGGGCCCACTGGGCATGACCACAGGCCTTTCCCTAGCATGTTCTGGGGATGGTGGTACGGACACAGGGTAAGGCCTTTGCCTAGAGGGTATTTAGAGAAGGGGTAATAGGCACAGGGCATGGCTGAAGACTGTGTCCTTTGCCTACCTGGTACTTGTCATCTAAGCACTGGATTGGTCAATTATGAAACATACTCAGTTTTGCCTACATTGAATCCCTCTTTTGCGTTTTTCCTCACCAGACCTTTGGTGACATTTAATTAACTGAAAGTATTGTCAGAGTGGACATGCATATTAGAACATACTTTATACAAAATATCAAAGCCTCCATTATGCTGACTTTCTACATAAAACCAACGTGGTCTTTCTGACAGTGGCACTGACATTGCACTTCTCAACTGCTGCAGGATAAAGACTTGGTGATACTGTTACAAGCAAAGATGATAATATCTCCCCTTGTAGCTGCAATTAGCATTTCAGCAATACTTAGGCCCTGATTACGATGTCGGTCGGAGTTGCCTCTGACCGACATCGCTGCGGGTGGGGAACTTACTGACCTCAGGTCGTAGGTTCTGACACAGCAATTAGGACATTGGGCAGACCTTACTTCGTCTCTCCGTCGTACTCTCCCTCATACCCCTTTACTCCACCCACTTTCTCCTTTATGCTCCACTTATCCCTCCTCTTTGCTCTCTAATTGTTTTCTCTTTGAGACCTAGCCGCTTAACTGATGCCCGATGGAGCTACCTGTTAGCTATAGAGGAGATGGGCTGTGGACTTCCCCTTCGGCCGTCACCTACCCAGCCGGACTTTGGGCAGACTCTCCTTCGTCTCTCCATCCATCCTATCTCCATCCTTCACCTTACCCCACCCCCTTACCCTTCTAAGCTCTTGAAATGTTCTCTTATAACTGATGTAACTTGTAATTGATGTAATTTTGTGGAACCTTATGTAAAGCGCTCTGATACCTCCGGGTCTAGCCAGCGCTAGATAAAACTCACATAAATAAATAAATAAATAAAAATAAATAGGATGCGACCGCACATGGTGTGATCGCAAACTTCAATTTTCAATGGGAGCTTGTGAGGCGGGCAGAAACCGCCCGCAGCACAAGCTCTCATTGAAAAATTGAAGTTTTTACACATGCCTGCACCGTGTGCCTGCCCCACGGTACAGGGATGTTAAGGGGGACACTCCAGGGCCACATGCGGAGGGCCAGGGGGGAAGATGCCCTGCTAGGGGCCCACAAAGACACTTTCCGACAGCAGTTCCATTTCGGAAAGGTCGACATGGAACTGCTGTCGGAAAATGCCATCATAATCCCGACGGCGGAAATGCCGCCATTAAGGGATTATGAGGCCTTTCTGACTGGCCGATGGGCTCTTTGAGCCCGTTGGAACCGAGTCGGATTCCCCGGCCAGTTTAAACTCCGACCACCGTCATTGTAATACGGCGGTCGGAGTTTAAACCTACAATGCCGGTTGGAAAACCTCCGACCGACATTTTACTTAGGCCTAAAATGTTTTAATGTGCTGCTCCCAGCAGAAAAAGGACAGTGAGGGCAAGTACGCAGGCACACTAAGCAGCCCTGTTAAATAATGTATCTTACTGCACGGTCCAAACAATTCACTGAAAAAGTTAGTTAAAGGACATTCTGGTTGGCTAATAAGATCAATAACAAACCAACATAAAATGTCCTGTTTATGGTTCGTATGCAACCATGGAATGTTCCCATACAGTGTTAATGGCCTTACACAAGACATCACATATATGATGACGATTGACAAACGACATCATCTGTGAAATCAGTGAAGCCGGAAATATATATCTATTCCCACATCTTTGCTGACAGTGAACATTCAAGCTTATTTTTGTATATATATGTAGTTGTGAGAGAAACAGCAGGAGCCTTTCTTTTATATCCTTTAAATATTCTCAGAGAGGAAATCGTGACATTAGGAATGCAGCCTTAGAACTGAATTTCAAATATATATATATATATATATACACACACATATATATATATATATGTATATATATATATATGTGTGTATAAATATATATACATATAGATATATATATTTACATATGTGTGTATCTATTGCTTGCCAGTGTAACTGCAGCATTTTCTTCTATACATATATTCTTCTTGGATAGTTGTATAAGCTTCTTTTCACTCCATCTCAGAGTAGAGTTGTAGCAACCTCCTACATAAATACAAGCAGGGATATCTAGTTGTCCACAATAATAACTTAGGCATGAATCAGTGTTTAATATATAAGAGGCTATTCATTAATCTGTGTTGATGCTGCATCCTTTGTTCCTTTACAAAAATACTGTATGGACACCTACTTGTTAACAGTGACCTACAGAACTTGATGTCATATGTATAAGGAAAATTGGTGGATTTGCAATATTCTCTAGCTATAGGATATCTATATTCAGTTACTGACTGTAGATGTCGTATGTGGTATCCTATGTCTTGTCATCATTGACGATCAGTACTGCACCGTTTCGTAATTCAACTTTATCAAAAGAACAAGAGCAACCCATATGTCCATGTGAACTGGGTATAAAAGTATTAACTTTCGGCAATTGTTCACATGGAACTCATCTGTAGTTACAGTTAACTATTATCACAAAACTTATTTTGTGTTACTTAAATCAAAAACAGACACAAAGAAAAATAAACAGAGAACGTGTGTCCAAAATTGGATACACACCGGTAAGAAGTAGCCACAGCAAATTACTTTCTCAGGTATTTATTTTGTTATAATACAAAATAATTTTTTTTTGCAAAAAATGTATTTTACATATATTTTATACTTTGTCATTGCGCGCTTCAATTTGTAGTGGGTGACATAATTAAAAGGAAAGACGAGAGTGGTCAAGGAAACCTCAGTGAAAAAAGACCATAAAGACCAGAAGTGGCGGGAATATGAGACTCCCTGCCCGAGGGAAGCCGAGGTGTAGAGCAGATTAAATCTGGAGGAGAAATCATATTTCCGCCACTTCCGGAATCGCCGGACTGCCACCCATCGCGCACATTGTTTGCTGTTAGACTTCGAAAATTATTGGGAGGAAGACCTTACCTCAATACTCCCACATTACTATCCTATACATGATCACACGAGGACAGCAGATTAACTCTGCCTTTTGACGAGGTAATCCACGCGGCTCCCAATATTTACAAATATTGCCAAATGGGCACATCAGTGCTCTTAAGAGAAGACAATATTTTTGGGTGAATGATCCTCACCATAGACTCCCGCACTTCAAAGATTCTATATCTGATTAAGCAGACCAAGAAGAATACGCAATCCTTTCGTCCCCAGGCAATTCCTGTCCTGATGAGACCCTCACATCATGAGTAGGGTTGGAACGTCGTCAACTACATTAAAAGGATAGTCCATATAGTGAAGCTCTGGAACAATCTGCTCTATCTTCCCCTCATTGATAACTGAGTGATTGGACATCCTTTTTTGGATACCAATAACCGTGTGTTTGTTTTAATTCCAAGTCACACTACTGTCACACATTCTTAGGTTATGGTCTTTTTTCACTGGGGTTTCCTTGACCACTCTCGTCTTTCCTTTTAATTATGTCACCCACTACAAATTGAAGCTCCGCAATGACAAAGTATAAAATATATGTGTAAATACATTTTTTGCAATTTTTTTTCTCTTTTGTATTATAACAAAATAAATACTTGAGTTGGCTGAATCAAGTTGAAAGAAAGCAATTTGTTCTGGCTACTTCTTACCTGTGTGTATCCAATTTTGGACACACGTTCTCTGTATATTTTTCTTTGTGTTTGTTTTTGATTTAATTAACACAAAAATAGTTAACTGTAACTACAAATGAGTTCCATGTGAACACTTGCCGAAAGTTAATACCGTTTCTTAATTCAGCCCCTAAAAACCAATGAAATGATATGCAGCTATAACAACACTCTCTATGCTCTGCTCATTACCTCACATGTGACATCAATGATGCAATCACATATCACATCACCGATGCCTTCACTGACACAGCAGCACACTTTACATTACATCAAGTTGAAAGGTCTAACAAATGTATTTAATATATGTTAGGATTGCTATGGCTAATGACAACTGCTTTTTTCTCAATGTATTCTCTACTTCAGAGAGTAACTATAGCAGTCTTAATAAAATCCTAGCAGGGGTTTAACTTTTCTCACACTGTTAATGAAGTCTCATATCTGCATTTAATGTCTTCGCAAATATCTTTGACCACTGAGTGTCAGAGGTACAGCCTTTATTCTTCATTTAAACTCTCCAAGGACATCTATGTGTTGACAGGGGTACTGAATGATTTGAAGTCTATGGGACCCTATTAAAGAAAGCTGCGTTGATGCAAAAAGTAAGAGCAAATATAAAATGTCCTAGCTGTCGTAACGGAAAGTTTCAGTTCAATTAATGACGTGGAAGCGAGGATTATACTCATCTTTCGCCACTTTATTGCATACAGCAGCCTTAAAAACAAACTACATTTCTGAAGAAATCATAAGGGAAGGAGAAAAAACATCATAACCAATCAACAAGCAGTTCAAGTATTATTCTCCATTGCCACTATTCATTCCCCCTCTGTATTCGTGCGAGAGCTGCCTCCCAACTGAAGCATTCCATCCACCATTGTCTGTCTAGTTTGGTGGCATCATTCCCTGATAACAGAAACAATCCTGTAATTCCTTTCCCCAAAAGGTTTTAGCATAGATTTTATTGTGAGACAGAAAAAACACACTTAGCAGGAAAGAACTATCATGAAAATCATACACTATATCATGTACATAAAACAATGCACAATACCATGTTATTATGAATAGAACTTCATCAAAACAAATATCAATATAACTTCATCAAAACAAAGTACACTTGTACCCAACGAAAATCTGGAACTTCATAGTGATGCAAGTGCATTAGGGAGGGAACAATCAGCCTCAATACTGGTGGGAATAATCCTCGCCTACGCGTCCTTAATAGAATTGAAACTTTCCAATAAGACAGCTAGGGAATTTTATATTCTATGTCAGGACTGCAGGCGAGGATTATGCTTGTTCAAAGCTTATTCACCACCACGGTAGCCATAACTACTACTGGTTTAAAGTAGAACGTCTTAAACATAGAATCTGACGACCAATTGGACGCATTCAATATATGCTCTAGGCGAGCCCCTAAAGAAAAAGCTTTAGATGCCATAGCACCTCTCTCCGAGTGTGTGCCAAAAACAGACGTGTCAATTCCTCTTTCTTGCATGACACCCCTCACCCAGCAGGCTATGGTGAGGGAAGAAACCTCCCTGAATGGTTTACGTAGAGCAAACAGAAGTTGGCTTTCCCCAGTCAGGTGAACTCTGTCAATGCTTCATATGCCTTAAGGCAGCGGACTACACACAATTTTAGGATATCCCCAGACGTTGCAGAAGAAACAATCTTGGACTTACATTTTGTTTGCCTTGAGATGTGAAAGGTAACCCCTTCTGGAGTGAATACCCTACTTGAAATATCTAGGGCTCGTACATCTAAAACCCGTTTGCAAGAAATCAAACAGAACATGGCCAACTTACCTGCTTCCTAGAGAGGTATTTATTGCTTGGCCAAGAAAGAAACAAGTTGAGGACCTTATTTCCATCCCAATGGGTGGAACACCTGGGCGCAGGAGGCACCAACAGTCTCACACCGCTCATCTATTTCCTAACCAATGGATGTCCATCCACCTGGAAACCTTCTATGGGGAGGTGGCCAGACGAAATGGCTGAGTGAATTGTATTTACTGACCTGTAAGCCATACCGTCTTTGACCAATGAAGATAACAAATTTAAGATAGGAACAACTTCTGATTCCATGGGATCAGTATCCCTCTGCACACACGAACACAACCATCTTCCCCAGGCAGACTTGTATCTCTTATTGGTTCCATCCGCCCAAGCCTTGGACAAAAGACTTTGAGTGGTTTCCAAAAGTCCTCAGGCTTTCCAACTAGACATGTAATCCTCCACGCCATTAGGGACAATTTCCTCTCCAGGACTAGATGGTAAGTATTCCCAAGAGGGTCCAGCTGAATATCTTGTCTCTGGAGTAGATGGACTGGAAAATCCCCAAAAAGCTGCATCATCACTGGAAACCATACTTGTTATTTCCAAAGCAGCGTGTTCACCACCAGATTCACCTACTGTTGCCGGACCTGTGTCACCATCTGCATCAGCATTGCAAATGGGGGAAATGCGAACGCCTCTGCCACACTTCAATCTTGCAGGAAAGCATCTGTCACCTCCGCTTGCGGGTCTGGCCTCCAACTAAAGGACCGATCCAGCTGGCAGTCAAGACATGAGGTGAAGAGATCTACCGAGAACAGCCCCAAGAGCCTTTTAAGGATACTGAACACCTCTGGGTGAAATTGCCATGCACTTATATCCTGAAGGTGTCGGAAGTGCCAGTCGACGACTTTGTTGGAATTTCTTAGAAGATACTCTGCTGTCACTGAAATGTTGCAATCCAGGCAATAGTGCCAAAATCCCTTCACCAGTTCCACAAGCATTTTGGATTGTGGACCCCCCAGGCAGTTGACGTACCTCACTGCTGAGATGTTGTCCATCTTTAACAGAACTGAACAACTCACCTTGTACTGCATCCAGTACCAGACCGCGAAGGAGCCCACTAGGAGTTCCAGGCAACTGATATGCAGAGATTGCTCTTCTCATGACCATTTTCCTCCTGTGGACACACCGCGACAGCTGACCCCCCAGCCGGTCCTGCTGGCATCGGACTCAATAACAATCTCCGGACTGGAACTGAAGATTGCTCTCCCGTTCCATGCCTCCATGTGAATCAACTACCATCTCATTTCCTCCTTGGCATCCTCTGACAGCGTAGTCATTGCCGCGTAGGCTTCCCGAAAGTAATGTGCTTTCTATCGTTGCAGAGCCCTGTAATGAAGAGGGCCTGGGAAAATCGCTTGAATGGAAGAAGCCAACAGGCCCACTAAACGGGCCAACTGTCTGAGGCCATGGTCTTCCTAAGTTCGTGACGAATCTTCGCCATTTTCTTGGAGGGCAGACTAAAGGTGGACTTCAGGGAGTTAATCACAAAACATAAAAAGGTTGTCTGCTGACAAGGGACTAACATGGATTTCTGTTTGTTTAACACAAACCCCAAACGTTCCAACAAATCCACCGTCACCTGGAGATAATTGGACAGCGTATGCGGGCATTGATCCATCAACAGAATGTTGTTGAGATAAACAATTAAACGGATGCCCCTGGCACGGAGAAACTCCATCACCAGTTTGAAGATCTTGGGAAACATCAAGGGACAGACGACAAGCCAAAGGTTAATGTCCGAAGACCTGATGACCCCAAAGAAACTGCAGATATCTGCAGTGAGGCGGGAAGACGGGGACCGTCAGAGAGGCGTCCTTCAGGTCCAACCATACTAACCAATCCCCCAGATGTAGAAGGTTTCAAAGGTTGTCGATATCCTCCAGGTTGAAATGGTTATATAGCAGCCATTTGTGGAATTCTTTGAGGTTGATCACGGGCTGTTGGCCCCCATCCCTCTTCTTCACCAGGAAGATGTTGCTCACAAACACAGGCAGGTGGAAGACTGAAGGCACAATCACCCCTTTTCTCACCAGATCCCGACCTCTTGATCTATGAGTAAAAATTAGAGATCATGGCCTGAATAGCGGTCCCCAGAAACTCCAAACGGAAACCCTGGATTGTCTTTAGGACCCATGGGTCAGACGTGACCTTCCTCCAATTCTCTTGGAATAGAGCCAGCCGCCCTCCCACCTTTAACTGGGAAGAAAGGAGAATCCTTACCTTGGGCAGATCCTTAAGCACGGCCACCTCCTCTGCCCCCAAGGGAGCGCTGGAAACGACATAAGGGTAGAAGCTGCCAGATCTCGCAGAGTCCTGATATTACCCCTAGTGGAAGCCTTTGCCTTTCTGCGAAGCATTGGTAATGAAGCAGCCGAGCGAGCGCCACCTGCCACTTCCGGCCCCGTCAAAAACCTTGGGCGAGAAAATCTTCTTGATAGAGGCCTGTGTCTTATCCAGTGAATTGAATGTGGCAACAAATTTGCCAAGCTCCTATATAAAGGGGTACCCAAACACCCACCTCCTTGCGTGGTGGGGCCTGCTTCCGAAGCTGCCAGTTCCCCTAACTTCGGGTCCACCTTGATTAAAAGGGAACATCGCTTCTCATCTGAGAGCGCACAATTCGCATTTCCCAGCAGTATGTCTGCTCTCTGGGCCCATCCAGATTGGATTTCAGTGTATATGAGGGCCCCAGACTGTTTGGTCTCCTCTGCCATATCTAAAATTTTTGTAAGAAGCCCCATAATATCCAAAAGTTTGTCCTGGCATGACCGCCAGGAGCAGTCGATGTCCTTCTTGGGGTCCCTAATATATTTCACCAAAAATGTAGCCATGCATTTGTCTATTTCGGTAATGAGGGCCACCTTGCCCTCCACAGATGGGCGGGGACTCTCTGCCTACAAGCTGGCCTGGACTTCTTTTTCCAGCGGCTTGCAAAGTTGCCTGACCACGAAGGTAGCTACCTCCTCACTTGGAGACCACATGGAGGACCTAGAGTGAAGCAAATCATCCGGGTCTAGCATATCCAACGTATCTGGTGAGGCAGCCGGAATAAAGCGAGGTGGGTGAGCCTCGTCTGAAGATGGAGGCCATGGCCTAGAATGGCCTGTGTCACCATCTGATTCCCTCAAGGGAATCATTACACCCCACAGGGTTAAGAGAGGGGGGAGATAGCCCAAAGGGGTCAGTATGTGTGGCTGGGCTTGCAGGAAGACTTTCTTGAGACGCTCAAAATCATCTTTACAATGCCCTGGCCAGCAGGGCGCTTTGGCGCTTGGCGCAGGGTTGTCGGGTGCTTTTTTGCCATATGGGGGGGGGGGCCTGGTGCGCCTGTGCCAGCCTCTCAATTTACTCCCCTGAGAGTGCTTAGGCTAGTGGCACAGCATGTTGTATTGAGGCGTCCATTGCCTCACAAACTTCATCATCTAGAGGAAGGAAGGAGGCAGATTCGTCATCCATATTTCTCAACTTCCGATTCCTGCATGCTAGGTATCACTGTAGCGCTAGGGAACCTAGCTGGTATGGCGAGTCAGGGACTCACTGAAAAATGGAATCACACTTTGTGAGATCTAGAGGGTAGACAGCATGGACCAGTCCCTAAGGGACTGGATAAGGGCTTAGTATGTTAATAGTAGGCCTCAACAGGCCACTGGCCCAGAAACACCAAGAGCAGGTCTAAATGGGCTTACAGGCCCTTGATGGACAACACTACCTGCAAGGTTGGAGTCTTGACCCCACTTAGGGCCTGAGTACGAGTTTGGCGGTGCGGGAGCGGACCGACATGCTGGCAGCCTGCTCCTGCACCGTCAAACCTGTGGGCCCACCGCCCGCCAGGTTACAAGTTTCCTCATGTCAGATGAGCCTTTTTTTGCCTCTAAAAAAGGGCACCGCAATGCGTACGCCAAAAACAGTTCCTGCACAGCATGTACTATAAAGTCCATGCCATGCAGGAACTGGGGTGCATGCACATAGGGGGGCACATGATGTGCCCCCCCTATATGCATCCCCATGCAAATGGGCAACAGGGCGCGATGGTGGTCCTGAAATTCTTAATATGCATGGTGGTGCTGCAGCGGCACCACCAGCATACTACTGAGGCACTGACCGCTGCGCCACCGTCAGGGAATGGCGGTCCCTGGCAGCTGTGGCGGTGCAATGACGGTTCCACAGCCAAAGTTGTAATTGGGCGGTCGGACCGCCGGTGCAGCAGTGGCTGGACTGCCACGCCCCCGCGTGTAGGCCCTAAACCAGCAAGCCTCAAATTATTGCCTCTGGGCCTGTCAGAGTGACTCAGGCAGAACCTGCACAGTAGTTTCAGGCCGTATGCGGTTAATTTGTACAGACCCGACCTCGCGGGTCTCCGCACTGCACACAGAAAATTCGGAGGGCTAGCGCCCTAAAATACAGACCATTTCGAGGGAGTCAGGGCTTCCAGGCTGTTTGGGGGCACCTGAGTACAGGGCAAGGTTCCGCGATGCGAGGCAGTGTCTACATCCAATACAGACAATAGCCGCATGAGGAGCGTTGAAATGTGCTCCCGCAGCAAACTTCAAGGCATCATTTTTAAGAATAATAATGAGTGTAAGTCGACCTCTTATGACATTGCAGGATGTGAAAACCTACTTTTTTCAATCAAACTCTCACGTATGTTTACTTTCTCTGGTCTGCTTCTATACTGACTATCAGGGTCTGAGACAGAGTTTGTACAGGCTATGCCAGAGATCGTAGCACTACATAGCCTTCGGTCAGCCAATTTTACGCTACTGGGGGACTTGAATATTTATATAAATGACAATACTTGCACACAAGCAATCAATCTTAGCCAAGATGTATTAGCAATTCAGCGTACCCAATTGGTTTAGCTCCCCACTCATGTTAAGGACCATATTTTGGACCCTATCTTTACAAATTTGTCTAACATTAAAGTAGATTCCCCATTACCAGCTTTATGGTCATATCACTTGCTGGTTCAGTTTTCCATCCCCCGGACAGAAGTGATCAAATCTAATATATCTCTTGTAAAATCTACCATACAATGGTCCAAATTGGACATTACGAGTTGGGAAACAGCCCAGGCTAACTCAGTCCCTAGGTTACCTCTGCCTCCTATTCAACCATTAAGGATTGGATACATTCAACGCTATAGATGCTAATCACCGGGAAAGGCTGCAAACTTTCCCGAGCTAGAGTCAGTGCTAAATGGTTCTCGCCAGAGGTAAGGGTGCTAAAGAAAGATTGTAAAAGATACGAAAGGAAATGGAGATGCCAATATGATGATGAAAGCAAGGAAGTCTATAGGAGAGCCTTAAAAAAGTATCAGTATGCGATTTACAAAGCCAGCTTTCAAGATTTTGCCGGCAGAATCAACCAGTTGTTACAGCCTTCCAAAGAACTCTACTCCATTGTGAACTCCTTTTTAAAACCTAACATTGTAGAGATGGGTCCCTCCCCTTCGTAGGCATGGTACGATCAGCTGGCCAACTACTTTCTTGGAAAGGTCAGACTTATATATGATTCACTGTCAGAGGTTTCAGTTCCCTCCATTAAATCTACAGCTAGGGCCTCTGCAGAAAAGAGTGGAACGGAACTTCCAACTTTTCCAACATTAAGTACCAGCAACATTCGGACGACAGCAAGCACAGTAAAGTCCAGCCCCCATAGATATTCTGCTGAAAGGGGGAGATGCCACTGTATAAGCCTTAATGCTATCTACAATATCCCTGGAAAGTGGATGCATCCCGGATCCATGGAAACATGCGATTATTCGTCCGCTGCCGAAGAAACCTACCTTGGACCCTGACCGGGCCGAAAATTACATACTCATATCGCTACTTCTAGGGGTTAGCAAAATTTTGGAAAAGTTGATAAATGGTCATCTTACAAACTTTTTGGAAACGAACAACTTACTGCACCAGACGCAAACTGGATTTCGCTCTTGTTGCAGTACAGAGAAGGCTCTCCTACTAGCCACAGAAGACCTAAAAAAGATATTGGATTAGGGTGGGTCCGCTACGCTCATTCTTCTCAACCTGAGCGCAGCTTTTGATATCATCTTTCATCCAATCTTATGCAACAGATTAAAAGAGGTCATTGTCACAGGCAAGGCGCTAAACTGGTTGACTTCATTTTTAGAGAATAGGAGCTTTCGCATCAGTGAAGGGCCTTTCTTTTCTGAGACACATCAGCTTCATTGTGGAGTGCCAGCAGGGCTCCTCCTTGAACCCCATGTTCTTCAATGTGTATGTCCGCCCTTTATCAGGCATCATTTGAGCATCAGGTTTTACTATGGTGTAGTACGCAGATGACACTCAGATTGTTGTCTCCTTGTCACCAAATATTGACACCATCAGAAAGACTTACCACTTGCCTGGAACAAGTTGGCCCAAATATCCTTTGGCATCTCACTACGCCGTATAGGGCCCCCAGTGAGTTGAGATCTAGCGACCTCTCCTTGCTTGCCACCCCTAGAATTAGGAGAGCAAGATGTGGAGGTCGCTCGTTTGCATATTTGGTGTCCAAACTTTGGAAGTCCCTTCCCTTTCATCTTAGAACAAATGGAAACTTATTAAGTTTTAGGATGCAGCTGAAAACTCAGTTAAAACAGTGTATTTCCTCTCCAGTTCCGTCAGCGGTGGGAAGCCCCATTTTGGTTAGCCGTGCGCCCTATAAAACCCCATTAATAATACTAACAACCTGTGAAGGGAAGAAACGAGCTTTAAACGTGCACAAGTATAACAGGCATAAACACCAGTAAAGGCATTAATACCCCGAAAAAACATGAAATATCAACACCAATCCGCAAGACAATGAAAGACACTTAACGTATGGCTGCTGAGCAGCGAAGAAACAGGGGGCATGAACAGGGGCAATGGACTATAATACATGAACTGCTTGCTGATTGGTTAGGATGTTTTTTTCTATTTCCCTCATAGTTTCTTGGGAAAGGTGGCTTGTTTTCACGGCTGCTGTACGCAGTACAGTGGAGAAAGATGAGCATAATCCTCGCCTCCGGCCCTGACATAGAATCCATACATGTCATTTGTTAGTTCTTGTGTAATAGAGATGGACCAAACAACATTTGCACACCCACAAATCAAACACCAAACAGGTTTCACATTATTTTTGTTGTGTTTATGTAATTCGATATGGAATAAACACTTTTTTCTTCTTTTCAAACGTGAAAGCGTGAACTAACCAAGTAGCAAAAACAGCTAGTTCTATTACATTAGTAGCAAAAAGAATTATTTGGTGGAACCAGATTAAAAAAACTAAGTTTATCATTATCGTCATAGCCAATTAAGCATAACATTATTAAGCTAAATAATTCTCCCTACATTCAGTAGGCAGTGCGCATTGAAAAGGTACAAAGTTAGAGGGCCCTTGGAATCATTTCAACAGACACAACGCTTTGACTGCTTATTACGAATACCCCTGTGATAGGGCATATCAAACATGCTTTCAGTTTTATGTACGTATTTTAGCAGCATGTCGTTTGTTGTAATAGGTATTAAGCATTCTCTCCAAATATGTTGTACTGGCAATAAGTAGCAGGGTCGTGCGAGGGCTGAGAAAGCAACCCCTGACCACTGGAACGGTGTGGGGAACCCAGAGGGGCAGGTAACATCCTTCCCCCAAACAACATTTTTGTTGAGGTGTTCGTGGGTTTAGGCACCATGTTCTGTGTTCGCAGACTGTGACACAGAGGCTGGTGCAGACCCTGTGACCACACCCCAGAGCAAATGGACAATGTCTATGTGTAGCTGGTCTGATGGAATGGAGGCTGGTGAAGGACCAGGCCTGCTCATGAAACGCTGGTTCACTGGGATGGAGGTTGGCACAGGCCAGGCGGCAGGCCGGGCTATGCACATAGACACTGCTGCGCTCAGCCAAAGGGCTGCAATTGTAATTGTAAATTGTAGTTATATAGCGCTTACTACCCGTCATGAGGCGTTTAAGCGCATTGCAGTGAATAGCACACGACTCCGAGCCCAAGGTTAGAGGTAAGTATTTATTTTTTACATTATTATATCTTATAATAACAAAAGTTAAAAAAAATATATATATAACATATATATCTATTGGTTTGTATATATTATATATATATGTGTATATATATATATACACACACACATACATACATACCGACAAACCAACATGTCAAAATATATACACATAATTGTATGTATACATACGCTCATATATGCATTACACTTAGTAATATTTCTATACAATGAATTGATCCTTATGTATCTACACCACCCATAGTACATGTATGTAATATTATTTACATGGTCAAACATAGACGTATGTTCCGTTTGGGGCTGATTCCACTTAAAGCTTACAAATATGGTCGGTTGACAGACACTCCAAAAACTTTATGCAGGGGTTGTGTAGCAGTATTGGAATCTCCCCAGCACATCTGGATATGTACTACATTTACTGCCCCAATACGTTATTGGCTGGTTCCAATTTTTAGACCGCTAAATATCAGTACACGCAAAGGTGTGTGGTGAAGGCCTTTTGACTGGAAGACTTATAAAATACATGAAGGTTGTGGTATCCATGCTGAATGCATGTATTTTTTTCCAGATACTTGCTTATGCCCAGCAGGGCTGCGCATTTGCTACTGATGACGGTTGCGCCTGTTATTTGTACGGTCCGGACTCTAAGTTCTCTGAGGTCGGAGGTTTTATAGCACATGCACCTTAAATGGATGACACACCATGCTGAGTCAGAAAGACAGGATACTAAGCTGCCTAAGAAGTTTGTTTCGATGTACATGGACAGCCCTCACCCACTCTACAAGCAAACTGAAGTGCGTACTCCTCAATTGCAGATCAGCTAGCAAACATGCATCAGACATCTACGATCTCATCCTCTCAAATGAGCCTGACATTGTTATCCTTACAAAAAGATGGCTAAATAGCTCCTCATCTCCTATCCGAGACCTACTGGTCCCTCCCAGTCATGACATAATCCGCCTAGACAGAACCGTGAAACCTGGCGGTGGATTAGCCTGCATTTACTGAAACACAATCTCAGTTAACCAAACAGACAACGTCTCTTTACCTACCTGTGAATATCTTTGCATCAACATCGCAAACAACAACAGCCTCATTAGCAAACTTCACATAATATACCACCCCCCGGTGAAAATCTACCATTCATTGAACAGATAATGGAAGTCATCACATCCAACGACAACCCTCAAGTGTCTCAGATTTTCCTAGGAGATTTCAATCTCCGTTGGAATAATACGAACGATCATGCTGTAAGCTGTCTTAAATCCTTCCTGTCAGATCATGATCTGACCCAATTCTGTGACAGTTCAACCCACAACAAGGGAGAGACACTGGACCTCATCATAGCTAAAATGAACAGTGTCACATTAGACTCCATTATCCTCTGCGATTGGACTGACCATTACAGCATCTTCTTCTCTATCAATATTGAGGTGACACCGAAGAGATGCCAACCTATGAAAACAAAACAATGGAAAAGGAATCTCCAAAATATTAACCCTATTGTCCTAGAAAACCGATGCAACACCGACCTGATCCCCCAGGCAGGCATGGTAGACGTTCATGACCTCACAGACTTCTATAACTCAACTATTCTTGAAATACTTGACTCAACTGCCCCCCTTCAACAAAAAAACTTTTCCACCAAAATCTCCAAAGGATTAGTTACTTACCTGTAATCCTAGTTCTCATCCAGGGGTATACTCATCATAGTCATAATCTATGAATAATCCCCGCCCACGTGCGGGATCCCGGAGTATATAGAAAATATATATATACATATATATATATACATATGTGAAACATATACATGCAGCCTAAAAATGTTTCCAACATGGCAGAACTGCCGAAATTACATAGGTTTGCATTGTAAGACAAATACTCTCCTAACCCATAAGGAAAAGAGTACATGCACAGTAATAATTGTCATATACCAATGCTTTATTGCCACAAGGAACAACTTGTAATTGCAGGCATTCGCCTGTAGGCTGCATTGCAGAGCAATAATGAAAACAAGACAAAAAAACTGGCACCTTGCCTTTAAGGCTTCCAAGGGTTAGGGTACCGTGCCTTTAAGGCCTGCAGGAGACCCTCTGCTCCCATCATGCACCACAGGTGGCAGTTAGGTCAGTTCTTTTGACGGTGTATAATGTAGAGACACCTGAGTAGAGGATGCAATAATATAGAAGAACTCCAGTGATGCTCGTCCGGGGAGGAGGGAGGGTCGCTTATGACTATGATGAGTATACCCCTGGATGAGAACTAGGATTACAGGTAAGTAACTAATCCTTCTCATCCAGGGGATACTCATCAATAGTCATAATCTATGAATAGAGTAGCAAGCCCATACCCAGTACCTCGCGGACGAGCAACGGAGTATACAGAACATTACATTCAAATTGCAATCATGCAAACAAATTCCTCAAAGAGGCCTGCCCCACCTGGGCATCGGCCTGTGCATCAGAATCTAGACAGTAATGACGTGTGAAGGTATGCACCGACCGCCATGTGGCTGCCTTACAGATTTCAGACATTGGCACATTGCGAAGGAGAGCTGTGGTAGAGGCTTTCCCTCTGGTAGAGTGCGCTTTAGGTCTGCCTGGTAAGGTCTTGTTAGCTAACTGGTAGGATAAAGCTATACAAGAGACAATCCATCGAGAGATGGATCTTTTCGATGCAGCTAGACCGGTGTTAGTAGAACCGTAGTTGATAAAAAGCCGGTCAGACTTCCTAAGTGTGTGAGTTTTGTCAAGGTAAAACTTCAGCACTCTCCGGAGATCTAAAGAGTGTAATGATCTCTCGGGGGGAGTTAAAGGTTTAGGAAAGAAGGTGGGCAGCGTAATAACCTGATTGATGTGAAAATCCGAGACCACCTTAGGGAAGAAGCTCGGATGTGTACGTAGCACCACCCTATTGGCATGAAAAACAGTATAAGGTGCGTTACAGCACAGGGCCTGAATCTCACTCACCCTGCGTGCAGAAGTGATGGCTACTAAAAAAGCAGCCTTCCAGGTCAAATGCTGCAACGACGCCTTATGAATAGGCTCGAAAGGAGCACCCATAAGTTTCATAAGCACAATGTTAAGTTCCCAGGGAGGAGAGGGAGATCTCACTGGGGGATAAACCTTCCTGAGACCCTCTAGAAAATCCTTTACCACTGGCATCTGAAAGAATGAAGCCTTGGTCGGGGACTTCCTGTAAGCTGTTATAGCAGCCAGGTGAACCCTGATGGAGGGATATTGCAGGCCTGACTTTGCCAAGTATAACAAGTAGGGAAGGATCACTTGCTCCTGACCTTTAGTCGGATCAAACTGGTTGTCCTTGCACCACAGGTAGAATCTCTTCCACTTGAAAGCATAAGATTTCCTGGTGGAGGGTCTCTTTGCTTCCTTGAGAATAGACATACAATCAGCAGGAAGGTCTAAGTGTCCGTACTGGATGACTTCAGGAGCCATGCAGTCAAACGCAGGGACGAGAGGTTGGGATGAAATACTCTCCCCTCATTCTTGGTCAACAAGTCCGGGCGACAGGGAAGCCTCCAGTGTGGGGCTTCGGACAGCTGCAGGAGGTCCGGATACCACCACTGGCGCGGCCACTCTGGTGCTATCAGGATCATTCTGGCGTTGGTCCTGTAAAACTTCTGTATGACCGCAGGGATCAGAGGGAGTGGAGGAAAAGCGTACAGCAATGTCTGCGACCATCCTATCAAAAGTGCATTCCCCCGTGATCCTTGTTGTCGGAATCTGGACGCGAAGACGGGGCATTTCGTATTTGCCGCGTCTGCGAACAGGTCGATATCTGGCACTCCCCATTGTCGAAAAATGTCTTGAGCGACTTCTTCGTTTAACACCCAGCCGTGTGCTTCTACGAAGTCTCTGCTGAGAACATCTGCCTGCACGTTCAAGGTTCCTGGAAGGTGAACGGCTACGATTGTGAGACTCCTCGCCAGAAGCCACTTCCATATGGTCTGTGACTCCAGAGACAGGACCCGTGACCTGGTGCCTCCCTGCTTGTTCAGATAGTACATTGTTGTTGTGTTGTCTGTCTGAATCTGAATGGAGCTGGACTGTAGGGACGGGTACAGAGACTTGAGAGCCAGATGGACTGCCCTTAGCTCCAAGAAGTTGATGTGATAACTTTTCTCTGTCTTGGACCAGAGACCTTGTACCTGAAGCTGGCCCATGTGCGCTCCCCAACCTTGCAGTGAGGCATCTGTAACTACAGTCTGTGTCGGAGCTACCTGGTGAAAAGGGACCCCTTGCAGAAGGTGTGAACGTTTCATCCACCATTTGATGGAGTCCCTGGCCGCCTGAGGAAGAGAGACACGATCTTCCCAACGGCCTGAGTGCTGAGTCCATTGATCTTCGAGGGACTGCTGTAGAGGCCGCATGTAAAGCCTGGCATTGGGCACAATGAAGATGCATGAGGCCATCGATCCCAGCAGTGATGACACCTGCCTTGCTGTGGGATGTATAGTGCTGAGAAGCGCACAGCACTTGATCAACATTGAGGACAACCTCTCCTCCGAAGGACACACGCTTGCCGTTGCAGTGTCTAGGGATGCGCCCAGATAATGTATTTTCTGCGTGGGGTTGAGAACTGACTTCTTGTAGTTGACTTGCAACCCCAGTGAGTGAAGCAGGTTGAGACAGTAAGTGAGATGGCTCTGGAGTAGAGACGGTGTGGAACTCTTCAGGAGCCAGTCGTCTAGGTAGGGGTAGACGAAGATTTTCCTCTTGCGGAGGAAAGCGGCTACCACCGCCATGCACTTGGAGAACATCCGGGGAGCGGATTTGAGCCCGAATGGAAGTACTCGGTACTGATAGTGCTGTCGAGACACCTGGAACCTGAGGAACTTGCGATGCTTCACTGAAACAGGAATGTGAAAGTAGGCGTCCTGCAGGTCGATGGCACACATCCAGTCTCCCAGATGAAGATGTGGGAAAATCTGGTGCAGGGCTAGCATCCGAAATCTCTCTTTTCTTATAAACCTGTTCAGCAGGCGCAGGTCGAGGATGGGCCTGTACTCTTTGGCTACTCCTCGTTTTTGGACCAGAAAGTACCGTGAGTATACCCCTTGATTTTGCTGGTGAGGTGGGACCTCTTCTATGGCCTTTTTGGAGAGGAGGGTACACACTTCGCCCTGTAACAATACATTGTGTTGTTGAGGAAGGCACGTCAAATGAGGGGCAACTTGTGGAGGAGGGGTCTTGAACCTCAGCAAGTAACCATGCTGTACAATATTCAGCACCCATCTGTCTTTTGTTATTGTTTCCCACTCTTCCAGGTGAAAAACGATACTCCCTCCTACCGGAGTGGCGAACGGGTGCGGAGGAAGCAATGCCTCACTGTTTTGGAGGCTGCTTGGAGGAGGACTGCTGTTGCTTATTGTTCCCTCTGCCCCTGCCAGGACGCTTGTGCTGGTATTGGAACTTTTGTTGGTTTTGGGAGGACCATTGAGGGGTTTGAACCCTCTGTTGGAAGGGCCGCTTGTCGTTCTGACGGAAGCGTTTCGAAACTCCTTCCGCTTCTCCAGTCCAACTGCTTTGACTGTGTCTAGCTCGGTCTTCATCTTTGTCATCTCCTCATCAGCATGAGAACCGAATAAGGAGGAGCCGTTAAAAGGAAGGTTTAGGATCTTCTTCTGGGCGTCCAGTTTTAGACCTGTGAGGCGCAACCACGCTGAGCGCCGCGAACAGATGCCCTGTGAATAGCCATGTGCGGCGAGATCTGAGGCGTCAGCCGCCACGCTGATGATTTGATTGGCTACTAAGCCGCCCTCTTGCAAGATTTCATGGAAGTCTTGTCGATCTTCTTTGGGAAGCTTGTCGGTAAACCTAGCCAGGGAGTCCCAAAGAGAACTATCATAGCGCCCAAGAAGGGCTGAAGCACTTGCAATGTTCATCGATGATGCCGAAGTATTGCACATCTTCCTGCCATAAGAGTCCATTTGTTTACTGTCCTTTTCTGGAGGAACAGAAGCGGATGAGGCTGCGGAGTGTGCTTTCCTGGCGGCTGCCACAATGATTGAATCCGCCGGAGGATCAGACCTAAGGAACAAGGGATCCTGGTCTGGAGCTTTGTATTTCTTTGCAGTCTTCGACGGGACTGACCCCACTGTGGCTGGAGTAAGGAACGTGGTCATAGCTGGTTCTAAAAAACCTGGCACCAGAGGTAGCAGAGGTCTGGGAGCTGTACGATGGTGCAATGTCTCGAAAATGATCGATGTAGGGATCACAGGAGTACATAAACTGATATTTAGTTTCTTAGCTCCTCTGCCCAGTACGTCAGAGAAAGTCCCAATGTCATCAATAGGAGACACCCTTGAAGGTGGTGTAGATGAGAAAGTTGGCGAGTAGTGCCGAATGGAAGACGAAGAACAGGTAGAAGATGCTCTGCGCCTCCTCTTATGTGGATGATCGTGCGAACTGTGACGACCTCCTGACCGAGATCGGCGTCTAGAAGGCGACCTTGGTCTTCTGGAAGGCGACTTAGAAAGTCTTGTTGCGTATGAACGCGAGTGGTCCGAGCCCGGACCTCTGCAGGCACCTGTTCCGACACCCTGCAGCCAGCGAGGCGACAGGCCGCAAAAATTCTTTTCGGCAACTGTAGGAGATCTCTCTGGAGAAATCTGTACAATATTCAGCCCTGGAGATGACTGGTCCCTTGACGTCGAACGGGATCTCGACGTCGACAAGGTCTGCGTCACCCTCGTCGTCGATCTGTGCCCTGATCTTGATCTCGACGTCGACCGCCCACGTCGATGGGGGGACTTTGACGACGACTGTCGGCGTCGATGGGGAGACTTCGACGTCGCCCTTGACGCTGCCGCCGATCTCCTCGACGGCGAATGATCCGTTACAGGTCTCGCTGTCGACCGCCCACGTCGATGGGGGGAACCTGATGTCGCCTGTCGGCGCCGATGGGGGGATCTCGACGTCACCCTTCTCGATGACGTCGACCTCCTCGACGTCGAATGATGGGACCTCGACGATGCTCTCGACGTCGGTACGTCCCCTCGCGGCATGGCCTTCGCCGGCGAGTCTCTCAACGCCGACCCCCTTGAGGGTGGCGGAGAATGCCTCGATGTCGGTATGTCCCCTCGCGGCATGATCTTCGCCGGCGAGTCTCTCAACGCCGATCCCCTCGAGGTTGGAGGAGTGTGCCTCGACGTCGACGGAAGCCTCAACGTCGACGGAGTTTTGGACGGTCTCTCAGGACCCACAGCCTTCGAGCCTGATGTGCTGAGCGCCGACTTACTTGGCTTGTCCCTTGACGTTGAAGAATGCCTCGGCCTCTTCGACGGCGATCTCGATGTCGACGGCGAACATTCAGGCACCTGCTTCTTCCTGGACTCAGGAGAGGTGGAGCGATGCCGTTTTCGGTGTTGCTTACTTGAAGAGGGAGCTCTATGATGGTCTCTATCCCTCTCCAGTAGGGCATGAAGCTTGATGCGTTCTCTGTCGCGCAGAGTCCTCTTCGTAAACTTCTGGCAATGATAACACTGGTCAGGATTGTGTGAAGATGGAAGGCACACAATACACACCGAGTGTGGATCTGACAGTGCCATCTTCTTGCCACAGGAAGGACATTTCCGAAATAAAGCAGGCATTCTGACTGGAAACTTTTGGAAAGAAAAAAAAACACCCAAAAAAAAACAGTAGAATATACCTCTAGGTATCAGAAACTGTTGAAATTTCCAAGGAAATATCAAAAAAATTATCTTTCAGTCAAAAAACTGAAGAGCTCAAACTCCAGGATCCTCACAGAAGGAGCCGGAAAAAAGAACTGACCTAACTGTCACCTGTGGTGCATGATGGGAGCAGAGGGTCTCCTGCAGGCCTTAAAGGCACGGTACCCTAACCCTTGGAAGCCTTAAAGGCAAGGTGCCAGTTTTTTTGTCTTGTTTTCATTATTGCTCTGCAATGCAGCCTACAGGCGAATGCCTGCAATTACAAGTTTTTCCTTGTGGCAATAAAGCATTGGTATATGACAATTATTACTGTGCATGTACTCTTTTCCTTATGGGTTAGGAGAGTATTTGTCTTACAATGCAAACCTATGTAATTTCGGCAGTTCTGCCATGTTGGAAACATTTTTAGGCTGCATGTATATGTTTCACATATGTATATATATATATATGTATATGTACTCCGGGATCCCGCACGTGGGTGGGGATTATTCATAGATTATGACTATGATGAGTATCCCCTGGATGAGAACCATGGTTCAACGAGAATCTGAACTCTGACCGACGCAAGCTAAGATCAACAGAAAGAATATGGAGATCGGTACCCCCTATTGAACACCTAAATCCCCTTGGAGCGGTGAGTAATACATACAACAGGAAAATCTTAAAGGCAAAGGCGGACTTCTTTAGAACTTAGCTGAACCAAGCCATTAATCGTCCCAAAAAATTATTTGAAATAGTCAAGCAACAATCGCTCAACACACCAAACTCTACGGAACAAAGAGAGACTGCTACCCGTAGCTGCGCGGAGCTGGCCAATTTCTTCCTAGAAAAAACAAAAACCATTGAATACGACCTACAATCTAAGAGTGCTCTTCCACCGGCTACCGATCATGAGTCTACATTTTACTCCCAGGTCAAGGACTAATTTAGTACACCGGGGGGGGGAGTTCCAAAAACAAATGCCTCTTGGCACACCTTCACGCCCTGCACTGAAACTGACATCTATAACACTCTTCCAGCGATTAATCCCTCCAATCACTTCATTGATCCACTACCACCTTCCATATACAAAATGATAAAAACTTCTATTCTCCCCTTATGGTCAAAGATTGTAAACGCCTATCTTAGGCAAGGCACTATACCTGACTGCCTAAAAGTAGGGCAGGTAACACCCATACTAAAGAAACCCAACTCCCCCTGCTCAGATCTCAATAACTACCGCCCTTCATCCAACATCCCCACTCTGGCGAAACTACTAGAAAAATGTGTGCAAATTCAACTATGCAACCACATTGAGAACTTCAACCTCCCAGATCAACACCAATCCGGCTTCCGTCAAGGACACAGCACTGAATCAGAACTCACCCACATCATGGACGACATATTAAAAATGCTAGACCATAATGAATCATGTCTTCTGATACTTATTGACTTATCCTCCGCTTTTGGCACGGTTAAATATGACAACCTACTGTCCCTACTGGAACGAAGGATGGGTCTATCTGGTCCCGTGCTACAATGGTTTACCTCTTTCCTAAACAACAAAACCCAAAGAATCAAGATCAAGCAAGCCCTCTCTCAACCCTCCATGGTCACCCTAGGGGTTCCACAGTGCTCTGCACTATCACCCATTCTTTTCAATCTACTCATGGAACCCCTGGCAAACGCGTTGAACTCTGCAAACATTCTATATCACATGTATGTAGATGACACACAATTGTATATGAAAATCTCCTCCCCAGAAGACTTCATCTCCCTCAACACTTTTCTGCATAACACTCAAAGCTGGCTCACTGGCAACCACCTCATGCTCAACACCACCAAAATGGAATTCCTCTTCATCTTCCTACCCAACCACACACCCAAGATAGACCTGTGGAGAGCACCTTTAACTGCTCTCCCCACATCATTGACTCTGCTAAATCCTTGGGAATTACCTTTGACAAACACTTGAATATGCACGCGCATGTCAGTAATGCCACCAAAGGAACTAATCACCAGATGAGTATCCTAAGGAAACTTAAACCCTTCCTCCCACAGGTTGACTTAAAAAGGGCGGTACACGCCCTAGTGTTGCAAAAGATTGGTTTACAAAAGCACCACTCTATGCAGACTTCCCAAATACAAGCTGGCCCCGCTGAAGGCATCTCTTAACGCTGCGGCCAGGATGGTCTCTGGAACAAAAATAAATACCCACATTCACCGACCTTAAAAGCATTGAACGGGCTACCATATGAGGCAAGAATATATATAAATCCACTGCTCGTTATCCAGTAATCCACGAAGGACCAGGCACAGACGCCACTGAAGCTCCGACTCTTTATTCAGCATTGTTAGAAATGGGATTTCTGGTTGGCTAAGGCTTGCGCCAAAGCCAGGCAGAGACCACCACTCTAGTCAGGGCGAGGGAGTTACACGCCAAAGATAACCCCTGCTCACCCCCTTGGTAGCTTGACACGAGCAGACAGGCTTATCCCGGAGGCAATGTGTAAAGCGTTTGCGCATGCACACAGCTACAACATACCCGGCACACCACAAAAGGAACTCCACACAAGGTTATATCAAAAATACCCTTTGTATTATCATAAAACACATTAGAATAGTACTCACATAATATACATCGTGCCACCTGGCACTAGGTCATATTTACAAGGGATTATTTACACCTGATAGGGCCAACTGGACCACTGTCAGAACCAGCACAAAGCGAACTTAGTAAATATAGCACTTATAATAAATGTAGCACACATCATAAACATACAACCAGTAATCACTGGTAACCACTGTACTCAGCATCATCCTGTAACATAAACCACATTATGCACAGTATCACATAGGCGCCAAATCTATTGTACGCCAACCTCATCAGTCTAACATCTTAGACCCTAACCTCCTAAGTATCACTCACATTAGGGGCATAAAACACAGTAGAGAATAATCTCACTAGCATAAACACAGTATGCAAATTACCTCATAATCATAACTACATTAGAGGTATAAAACAGGGTGCATAAATCATACTACATGAATCACTTTTCCTAGCACCACAATCACCTTAGCACATCAATCACATTAGGGCCTGGCGCCCTATAAAACTCACGGTCCCCCCTGGCCAACTGGCCTTCCCAAAGGGGCTCAACATGCCCTGTGTCCAGAATGTCAGGGCTGCTGCCTAGCAGCTGAATCAAAAGTGCGCCACTGCACAAACCTAAACGTAGCAGCTGCCCACTAATTGCTGGGCAGCTGTGAAACTCACTGGCACTCACTGTGCTTCTGGTCCCTCTCAGGGACTCTCTCTCATTTGTGCCCAGTTCGTGGCACTTTGCATAAAGGAGGGGGGCCCGGCACCTCTGTGCCCTCTGGACCCCATGTAGCACTACAACATATGCCACCATCGTTGGGGCGGCCCGCTCTCTGGCGGGACCGCCCAGGCACCGACAATGCGCCTCGATCTGCCCCCATAGACACGGGGCCCTCTGGGGCTCTTTGATGCCCTGAAAAGAACTTGCCCCCAAGCGTTGGAGCCACACGGGCTTTGGAAATGGAACGTGCCCCCAGGCCCCCCACGGGGACTTTGCACGACACATGCGGATTCCCGCCAGAGATCAGCCCTACTCACCGGGCTCTCTCTCGGGACTCCTGACTCTCCTGTTGCTCCTCTCTCGGCCTGGCCAGCACGACGCGGGGCTCTCTCCTCAACCACGGGAGCCCCGCGCTGCTATCGGCGGCCTCAGCCGCTCTCTTCACCCGGGCCCACTCCTGGGACCCGGGACTCGGATGTGGAGCCTGCCAAGCTCCAGACCTTCGCTACAGCACATCCCAGTGCGGGGTGGGCTCCCGCCTGGGTCTTTGAACGCGGCACTTCCTTTCCTGCCGCACGGCCCTTCCGCTTCCGTCCGCAAGGCCCCGCCCACAACCAGGCGGGCCGTGGATCGCGGTTTCTTCTCCGTTTGGGGCGGCAATGAGGGGTAGGCTCCCTCTTAATCAAAAACAATATAAAGCGGGGTGGGCACCCGCTAGGGCGGACAACGCAGGGTGGGCACCCGCTATGACATCAGAAAGAGCGGGGGAATCCCTACGTCGGGATTCCCTCGAAGACGATCGCAGCCCAGCGCTGCAAGGGGAGAACAAAAGCACTCCTCCTTAGGACAAATAAAGCGCTCTGCAGCAATGGAAATAAAGCGCTCTGCAGCAATGGAAATAAAGCGCTCACCGGGGGAATCCAAGTAAAGCACTCCCAGTGCGCAAAAATGCTGCCCAAAGTTCTGAAGGTCCTGGGCTGCTAAGGGAAGAAGAAATGGGTCCCAAAAGTCCTTTTTGGCATCAAGGGGCAATGCAGGGCCCAGGGAGGCAAGCCCTCATGGCAGCCCCCCCCCTGGGCCCCAGCAGCAGCAAGCCCCAGCAGGAACAGCACACCAAGACTGAACAGGAACATCTTCATTGGGTCACAGCCCCTCTTTTTATACAAACATTTCCTTTGTGTAAAGGTGCAGGGTTTGGGGGAACCAGATACAACTGGTTCAGGAGCACTTTGTGTACATGACTCCTTCTTTCTTTTCACAGGACAGGCCAGGGACATCAGACGCACCACAGGAGGTGGAGCCAGCATTGTGGAGGGAAGGCACAGGCGTATTCAGACCCAGGTGCAACTCCTCCCCTCATCTACATGCAGATCTCTCTATTCAGCACTGTGCTGACTCACCCTGCCCCTCCTGGAGCCACACACACCTCCCAGCCCCTGTCACTCACAAGCCAGACATGCAATTCACATCAGGCAGGCAGACACAGAGCACACAGAAATGCCAACTTCTAGAAGTGGCATTTCTCCACCAGTCACCATAAATCTGCGCACACCATTGCGCAGCATTTATTCACACAAATTCATACATACTAGACTTGACCACACTGCTCCTCTCATACCAGGAATTACCATGGACACACTTATCCCCCATGCATTCCTGTGGGAGGGCAGGCCAACCTCACCACAAGTACACAGAGAGCGCACGCACTTTCCACTGGACCACAGTGCGAAAGTGCTCAGAGGCCTGAAATCACCAACACCAGGTTACAGACAAGGCAAAAAGTTCAGGGGTGAACCTGCCAAAAAGGGCCAAGTCCAACAAGCATGAAATGTCCACCATTATGCGTTTTGGTCACACATTGACCTTGCTGACATATATATATATATCCTACTGGTGGTATATATTAATTACCTGCTAGCGGTCACCAGTAGGTAGTTATAGTTAGGACGCAGTTTCCATAGGAAAAGCATTTTTTCTGTTCCTAATAACTTTAGTGTGGTTTGACAAATCTTCACAAACTTTCAAAACTAGTTTGCCACACACTTCAGCTGCTGTTTGGAATGTTTCTGGGTGATTCGTCAAGCAGGGGCAGAGAAAAAGAGAGGGGGGGGTCCGGAAACACGTTTTTCCCATGCAATTTCCCGTAGGGATTTTAGACACGACTACAGCCCAATCGGTGAACGGAAGTACACCAAATTTGGCAGAAAGCTGGATCTCAGTCTAGATAGAGTGCTTTTTATAATTTAGTGAAAATCTGTTCAGTAGTTTTGGAGTTATTAAAGAATAAAGATTTATGTATATCTAGAGACGCAGATCCACCGCGGTGGATCCGTGGATCCACGCTTCAACAGCAATGTCGTGATTGGCTGCCACCCCTTCAACCAGGAAGCCATCTTGGGACTCAGACTTGGCTGCGTCCCAAGAAAATAGGCTAAAAAAAAAACACAAGGGGACAGGGTAGGAATACCCTGACCCCCTAGCCCTGATAGTGGGGTCCCTGGACCAAAAACCTTTTTTTTTTTATTTTGCTGCAAATTCACGGAGTACTCTTAGCAACATTGTAAAAAATCTAATGTGGTCCACACGGAGGGGGTAGACAGATATATTTGGGAGCGGGTTTCAATAAGGCCTGGTCTTTTTAAAAAAAGGGGGGGCACATGGCCTCCCTCCACAGGCTGATTTTGGCCCCGGGAATGCCATCCCCCAGGGCCCGGATGCCAAATAAAGGGAGAGGGGGGACACATGCCCCCCCGGCCGATTTCAGCCACAGGGACCCCATTCCACAGGGCCCGGCCGTAATAACAGCAGGTGCCTCCCTCCCCCTGAAATATGTTGCTGTGCCCCAGGGGTGATTCCACGGGACTAAGCTGCCCGGGGAGGTGGGCCCCGTCCCGTGCCACACCACCCCTAAAAAAATGCACCAGCACCCCAGGGGATGCGGTCCCTAGGACCTAAAGTGGCCCAGGGAGGGGGCCCATGGGGTTGGCTATATGTGGGGGGGTTGGATTAACGTAGGGTAATTAAATATTACTTTACATTAAAAAAAACACAGAAATTCACTGAAAAAAACGAAAGGTTACAGGGAGACATGTAGAGAACAGGGACATTTTTTCTTGCTGAGTCCTAAGAAAATAGGCTAAAAAAAAACCAAGGGGGCATGGTAGGAATACCCTGACCCCCTAGCCCTGATAGTAGGGTCCCTGGACCAAAAACCTTTTTTTAAGAAATTTTGCTGCAAATTCACGGAGTACTCTTAGCAACATTGTAAAAAATAAAATGTGGTCCACACGGAGGGGGTAGACAGATATATTTGGGGGCGGGGTTTAATAAGGCCTGGCCTTATCAAAAAAGGGGGGGCACATGGCCTCCCTCCACGGGCTGATTTTGGCCCCGGGAATGCCATCCCCCAGGTCCCGGATGTCAAATAAAGGGAGAGGGGGGACACATGCACCCTTGGCCGATTTTAGCCACAGGGACCCCATTCCCCAGGGCCCGGCCGTAATAACAGCAGGTGCCTCCCTCCCCCTGAAATATGTTGCTGTGCCCCAGGGGTGATTCCACAGGACTCAGCTGCCCGGGGAGGTTGGCCCCGTGCCACCTCACCTCTAAAAAAATGCCCCAGCACCCCAGGGGATGCGGTCCCCAGGGCCTAAAGTGGCCCAGGGAGGGGGCCCATGGGGTTGGCTATATGTGGGGGGGGGTTGGATTAACGTAGGGTAATTAAATATTACTTTACATTAAAAAAACACTGAAATTCACTGAAAAAAACGAAAGGTTACAGGGAGACATGTAGAGAACAGGGACATTTTTTCTTGCAAAGTGCAGAGTGCATGTGTGCCAGCAAAACAGACCTACACGTTTCGGCCGCAGCCTTGAACTGGGTCATAGAGTTGGTGCATAGAGTGTCACATTTAAAGGGACAACAACCCTTCTTCCCACCACCTAATTAAAATCACATACGTCTTATTGTTTTGTATGTATGTATACAACAGTCTTTTTACCGATTGAGGCATATTATCTTATCACAATTCTTTGGTTGTAAAGTACATTGATAAAAGCAGGGCTGACAATTGATTACCAAAAATATATATATGTATATATACTTATACTACTGCCAGTCGCCAGTAGGTAGTTATAGTTAGGACCTACTTTCCATAGGAAAAGTATTTTTTCTTTGCAAATAACTTTGTCGCAGTTTGGTGAATCTTCACGAAATTTTCAAAACTAGTTTGCCAATCACTTCAGCTGCTGTTTGGAAAGTTTCAGGGTGATTTGTTAAGCAGGGCGTGAGAAAAAGGGGGGTCCCAAAACACGTCTTCCACCACTTACACCAGGAATTAGTGGCTGCCATCTTGGGACTCGGACTCGGCTGAGTCCCAAGAAAAAAGGGGGAAAAAAACAAGGGAGCAGGGTAGGAATACACTGACCCCTTAGGCCTTGTGTTTTTTTTAAATGTTGCTTTTTTTTTTTTACAACCCCCGTGCCCCCGGGTGGACCAGGTCCCAGGAGGAGGAGGAACAGATGTAGATATGGGGTTTAATAAGGCCCAGCCTTATTTAAAAAGGGGGGCACGTGGCCCGCTCCTCGGGTCGATTAGGGCCCTCGGGATCCCATCTCCCAGGGCCCAGCCACTAAATAAAGGGAAAGGGAAGCACAAGTCCCCCCTCCCAAGGCCGATCTAGGCCCCCGGGACCTGGCTGTAATAATAAACTGGGAGAGGGCATACGGCCCCCACCCCATGCCGATTTCGGGACCGGGGACACCATCCCCAGGATCTGGCTGTTAAATAAAAGTGGAGGGGGAATGCTCCCCCCCTCCCCGCGCCGCTTTTGGCTCCAGGGACCCCACCCCCAGGGCCTGGTCATAATAATAAAGGGGGGAGGGGGCAAAGCCGGACTGGCCGTAGTGGGCATCAGGCGTTTGCCCGTAAGGCCGAGGGATGGTTTTGGAGCGGTAAGGGATGGTTTTGGAGCAATATCAGCCCCCAGTAACAAAAGCAGCAGTACTGGGGGCAGGTTTTGTTAAGAAGCAGTGCTTCATGCTTGCCCCCCCAGGGGTGGGGGCCGGTCTGCCAAGATTGCCAGGGCTGCTTTGGGTTCGCAGTCCAGCCCTGGGAGGGGCGCACTCAGCCTCCCCTTCCCGGGCCACGTTTGGCATCAGGTACTTCTTCCACCGGGGCCCAGCCATGTATGGAGGGGAGGGGGGGGGTCGCCCCCTCCCTGAGCCATTAATGGCCCTGGGGACCCCATACTCCAAGGTTGGCTCAGGCTATGTCCCAGGGAGCCCATCCTGGGACATAGTTGTTTCCCTGCCTGCACTGGCGCGGGCAGGGAAAACTTTCTTTGCTCTCGCATGGCAGGAGCAATTTCAAAACTACCGCCAAGCAGGAGCAAACACCAAGTCTGCTCACAGCAGGCGGGAGCATGAAAAATGCTCCTGCCCGCTGGGAGCGGACTTTTCATCTGTTTCCCTGCCCGGACTGAAGCTGGCAGGGAAACAGATTAAAAGATTGCTCCAACCTGCATGGAGCAGCATTTTTAGATGCTCCCTGCAGTTGGGTGAAATGCCGGCTCCCTCTGGAGGCAGGAGCCGGCTGGGGTCACAGGGGCCTTGGGGCTCCCCAAAGGCCCTGAAACATAGTGTGGTGAGTGGGCCCCAACCCTTTGTTGTTTCCTGGGCCCCAGGGGATGGGGTCCCTAGGGTGGAAATCGGCCCGGGGAGGAGGGCCACAGGCCCCCTTGCCATTAAATATGGTGCGGGCCCTGGAGGGATGGGGTTCCCAAGACCAAAAGCTGCCGGGTAGGGGGGCCCCTCCCCCTAAAAAATGCACCAGGCCCTGGGGAATGGGGTCCCTGGGGCCTGAGGTGGCCCAGGGAGGAGGCCCGAGGGATTGGCTGCATGCTGGGGGTTGACCGAAGCGGCGGTTGGATTAACGTATGGTAATTAAATATTACTTTATGTTAAAAAAAAACTTGAAATTCACTGAAAAAAACAAAGGTGACAGGGGTGATATAGTTAGGAAATAGCATTAAAAAAACATAGAAATTCAACGAAAAAGCCAAAGCTTACAGGGACGTTATAGTTAAGCTCAGATTTCACACACAAAAAACACATAGAAATTTAACAGTTATAGTTATCTCAAGAAACTAAAACACGTGCCTTAAGGTAACTATAACATGTGCCCTCACCATGCACTGCTAATTACCCCACATATTACATCAGTCATGAAATCCTCTATGACATCATTGATAATATCACTGCAACATTTGCAATAAAATTATTGATGAGAAAACTGTGCATAGCGGGGCGCAAGTTATAGTTACCTTAGGGTACGAGATATCGTTTCTTGAGATATCTTCTTAACTATAACTGCAGAATTTCTATGGTTTTGTGTGTGTAAAATCTGAATCTAACTATAACGTCCCTGTAGCCTTTCGTTTCTTAGTTAATTTCTAAGGTTTTTATTTAATTCTTTTTCCTAACTATAACGTCCCTGTAACCTTTGTTTTTTTCAGTGAATATATATACATATATATATTTATATATATGTGTGTATATATATATATATATATATGTATATATATATATATATATATATATATATATATAAATATATGATTCACCAAATTGCCACTGACTGTTGTCGAACTCTTCGTGAATGGGTGCCTCCAAAGTGCGTGTGGCAACGCGTATATAAATTATTCACCAAAGGCAGAGCACTCAGCGGGTTCCAAGTGTAGATTTATTAGCCCAAACAGACGTGTTTCGGCATCCTTGCCTTTATCAATGTTTGTATGACTTGCTGATGTCACATTTCGATTTAAAAGCAGCTTGCCTTACTCCTTGGGTAGGTGTTTCTCCACAATGGTTTTGGGCAAAAATGAAAAATTATGATGACAGTTAGTTGCTGCACAAGTAACATCACTTAGTGACCCTCATTCAGCCGCGTGTTCCCCATCCTTTACCACCAACCCGCAGACGGTCCTCATCGTGATCCAAGCGCCTGTCCATTTTGTAATGTCCCAATCCAGTTGGCGGGAGGTGGCTCACTATTGGAACTGCGGCGGTTCTGACAGACTGCAAAAATAAGATTCACCAAATTGCCACTGACTGCTGTCGAACTTTTCGTGAATGGGTGCCTCCGTAGCGCGTGTGGCAACGCGTATATAAATTATTCACCAATGGCGGAGCACTCAGCGGGTTCTAAGTGTAGATTTATTAGCCCAAACAGACGGGTGTTTCGGCATCCTTGCCTTTATCAATGTTTGTATGGCTTGCTGATGTCACATTTCGATTTAAAAGCAGTTTGCCTCTCTCCTTGGGTAGGTGTTTCTCCACAATGGTTTTGAGTAAACATTAAAAATTATGATGACAGTTAGTTGCTGCACAAGTAACATCACTTAGTGACCCTGATTCAGCCGCGTGTTCCCAAACCTTTACCACCAACCCGCAGATGGTCCTCATCGTGATCCAAGCGCCTGTCCATTTTGTAATGTCCCAATCCAGTTGGCGGGAGGTGGCTCACTATTGGGGTTGCAGCAGTTCTGACTGACTGCAAAAATAAGATTCACCAAATTGCCACTGACTGCTGTCGAACTCTTCGTGAATGGGTGCCTCCGTAGCACGTGTGGCAACGCGTATATAAATTATTCACCAAAGGCGGAGCACTCAGCGGGTTCCAAGTGTAGATTTATTAGCCCAAACAGTCGCGTTTTGGCATCCTTGCCTTTATCAATGCATGCACTACACATGTATATATGTACATATATATACATACGTAAATATATTTATATATAGCAGTTAAATATATAATTTTTTATTTTTTTAAGTTTTAATTTTAACTTTGGTTATTTATATATAGGGGCACATGCATCAAGCTAATTACTGGACGCAAACGGGCCGATTCGCAGAATCGGCCCCTTTGCGACCGGTAATTAGCCATTTGGGATGCATCAAGCCCAAAGCTATTCGCAAAATAGGTAATCCCAAAATTTGCGATGACCTATTTTGCGAATGCAGTTAGGGAATTGCAATTTGCGATTCCCTAAATGCAATGCAAGAAGCAATCTCAGATTGCGACTTTGCATTAAGGAATCACAAATTACCATCAACTTCAAGTTGATGGTAATTTGCAATTCCTTAGAAAAATGCAAAAAATTGCATTTTTCTAAGTGCCATGTGGCGCATGTGTGTGCGCCACATGTGCACTCATACCATTTTTGGGGGTGCATCAGGGTGGCCTTTGGCCCCCTAGCACCCTTGAAATTGCATGCGCAATTTGCGATTACCTTTTTGGTAATCTCAAATTGCTAATGGTTTCCCATTCATGGAATGAATGGGAAGGCATTCCCTATTAGCGAATTGCGATTCGCTAATAGGGAATGTGTAGGAATCGTAATTTATTTAGCGATTCCTACATGCATAGGGAATTGCGAGTCCTTAATAGCGATTCCTTAAAAATCGCTATTAAGGAATCGCAATTCCTTACATTGATGCAAGTGCCCCATCATTTTTTTTAAATAATGTGTTAAATTTATAGTTATATGTCTTGTGCATACTATTGCTGTACACTTTTTGTTGTGGTCACATAGTAAACCGATAAGTTTTGAGTAATCTTCTGAAGCTAAGATGGTTGTTAGTGGATCTTATGTTTGGGGGTAGTGAACTGGTTTGGCAGCTTGGACAGAGAAAGATATTCCACCCACTTTTGTTTCTTGAATGCTGGGATTTTGAAATGGGGTGCCAGTCCAGAAAGGAGGTTCCTTTGCTGTCTGTATTTAGTGATTTTCTACCTGATGAAAAGGGGTCCTTTGCCATGTATTGCTTTGTGAGTGATATAAAAAAGTTTGAACGTGGATATTCTGGCAACTGGTAACCAAAGTATGGCCCTCAAGGAGGTGAAGTTATGCCCTTGTGGCTTCACATGTAGAAGTAATCTGGCAGCAGAGTTCAGGATTCTCTGTAATCTTCTCATAGATGTCAGAGGTGAGTCGTGATATAGGACATTTGTGTAAAAAATTTTTTGATAGGACAAGAGAGATAGCTGCTTGGACCTTTTGAGAGGAATCCTAGGTGTGGGAAGATGCATCACAGGGTTTTCATTGTAAGAAAGCTTGATCTGGCTACCTTATACACTTGGGCATTTATTAACATGTTGGAGTTCAAGGTAATTCTGCGGTTCATTACCTCCTTGGATATTTTTGATGGTGGTCCCAGCTCATCAGGCCAAGTGCTGAGATGGTCATAGGTTTTCCAGTCACTACAGATGAATATTTCAATTTTAGACACATTCAATTGTACGTGGCTCCATGTCATCCGCTTATCAATGGCCCAGAGGTAACTGAAGATTTTGGAGTTTCCAATGTCCTTGGGGATTTCCAATTTAAAAAGTATTTGCATGTTATCAGCGTAGTTATAGCAGGTGAACTGAAAATCATTGATCATTCCCAGCTATGATTTAATGTAGATGTTGAAGAGAATAGGTGAGATGATAAGGCCTTGGGGTACTCCTGCTTTTATGTTGTTGAGTGTGGAAAGAAAGAAGGAATAAGGATGACATTAGTTCTATTTTGTAGGTAGAATTTGATGCAAGAAAAAGTGGTACCCTCTATGCTAGCTTCGTCAATTCTTTGGATTAGTGTGTCATAATCAACTGTGTCGAAGGCAGCTGAAAGATCCAAGAGAAGTATGGCAGCAACCCACTTCTGGCCTACTGTTTTTTACGGTCATCCCAGATGGGGGTTAGGGCAGCTTCAATGCCTCTTCCTGGGCGGAATTCTGTTTGCAAGTCAGAGAGTAGGGAGTTTTCTTCAATGAATTTTGGCATCTGGGCAAAGGCTGCGCTTTCTGTATGGTTGCCCAGGAATGGTGTGTTTGCCATCGGTCTGTAGTTGTTGAGGACCAAGTTTATTTTCTTTAATAATGGAGATGCGTATGCATATTTTCGGTCCTCTGGAAATAATCCTGTTATTAAAGAGTTGCTGATCAGTGTTCGGACTGGGGTGGTGAGGCTGAAGTTGTTAAAAGAATTTGTTTGAAGATTTGCGGAAGACAAGGATTAGAAGGGCAACCGGCTGGCTTCCTAGCCTTGGCAAGATCAAGAAATTTCTTGAAGAAATGAAGAGGCTGTGTTAACCTACTCCTGGAGGATTTTGTTGGAAATGGGTTGGCAATGGTGTTTTTCTTGTGTAAGAATCCAAAATATCTGCCTTGGTTGCGTAAAGATTTTGTCTGAAAATACTTTAGAAATGGGATAGGGTCGTTCTGTGCATTTTGGTGTACAAAATTTCGTGAGTATTTTATAAATTGGCACATTTTGCAATAGTAGCCTTTTTTACCTTTTTTGATTGTTGACTTGTACATTCTGTTATGTTTGTGTAGATGTATAATGGCTAGAGGGTTGTTTGTTTTGAGCCAGGTGTTTTGAAGGCAAGCAGTTTGTTGTTTTATCTTTTTTAATTCCACATTCATCCACAGGGCTTGTTGCCATGTTTCGATGTGTAAGGAGTATAATACAAGTCCTTGCTAAAAACAAAACCCTGACCTGGTAGGATCCCAGGCATAATCATAGTTTATCATCATAGCCCTGATAAAACGAGAATGGCATCAAATTTTGTCTCCACGTTAAATAGCACCAAATTGGACAAAAGTTTTTTTTCTGCAGGACAAAATGATTTCTGAATCATCTATTCCCTTGGGCAAGTAGATATTTTATAGAATCTAACACCCCTGCATTGATATCAGCACACAACAACAGCAACTCTTCGCTAGTGTACCTCTACTGGAGTTCACAGGAAACAGTTCACAACCCATACAGGCAACATTTCCCATAGAACAAAATGTACAATACAGCTGCATGGCATGGTCAAACCCTGCTACACATGGAAGAAACCAACACACAGCTGAAGATCATGTGCAGCAAGAGTTGGGTGCACAGGAAGTAAAGTGCACCACCTGGCCATAGGCCAGGCCCTGCAACCATGCCCTCCTTTAAGGGAGGAGCTGGCTATGAGGTTGCGCGCAAGGCCTGGCACCTATAACTGAATTGAATTGAATTGAAATGACATTTATAGAGCGCGATGGCTACCCGGAGGCCTCCCAGCGCTGCAGACGGGTACAGAAGACAGAACAGAGAGAGATGGATACAGATCTAAAAGAGCCAGGTTTTTAGAGACTTTCGAAACGTAAGCAGATTGGGTTCTTTCCGCAAATAAAGTGGGAGGGCATTCCAACCGATGGCAGCATTATATGAAAAGGAGCGCCCACCACATCTGGCTCTCCTTATTCTGGGTGGTAGGGAGAGAAAAGAGGCAGTTGAACGAAGGTCTCTGCTAGGTTGATAAGGGGTGATCAGGAGTTGGAGAACGGCCGGGCCGTTCTTCCAGAAGGCTTTATGGGCCAAGCACATGGCTTTAAACTGAATCCTTTCCCTGATCGGCAGCCAATGCAAGCTCCTTAGAGCTTGTTTTGTGGAATGCCATCGTGGAATCTGGAGGAGTCTGCGGGCGGCTCAGTTTTGAATAATCTGGAGCCTATTAATAGTGTACTGTGGAGCTCCCAGATATAAGGCATTCCCATAATCCAAACGGGAGAGAATCAGAGCTTGAACCATGATCTTTCTGGCCTGGAAGGGGAGGAGAGGAAGGACCTTCCGAAGCATCCTTAGTAGGCCAAAGCAAGTCGCAGAAAGCTTCGCTGCCTGATGATTAAAAGTAAGGGAACGGTCGAGCCAGATGCAGAGGCTCTTAATCTGGTATTTTGGGGTTGGGACCGGTCCTAGGCAGTTGGGCTTAAGTGATGCAGGATTGAAGGAGGGGGAGTTGCCCAGGAGCATAAGCTCCGTCTTGTCCCCGTTAAGTTTAAGGCATGAGAGTTCCATCCACTTGGCAACCTCCTCTAGGCAGCAGCCTAGGGTGCTAGATGACCCCTCGGGGTGGTTAAGCGCCACCACGGGCTGTGTGTCATCTGCATAGGTGATGATTTTTAGGCCAAATGGATGGACAATCTCTGCCAAGGGTCTCATGTATACGTTAAACAGCGTGGGGCTCAGGGCAGAGCCCTGAGGAACCCCACAGCTGAGAGGCAACTGGTTGGAAACAACATCTCCCTCAAAAACCTTAAAGGAGCTTTCGCTAAGAAAGGACTGCAGCCATGCTACTGCAGAGCCGGATACTCCCAGATTCTTGAGTCTGAGAATCAGTGTGTTGTGGTTAACAGTGTCAAATGCGGCACTGAGATCAAGAAGGATAATTGCCGCAGTGCCCCCTTGATCTAGAATCCTTTTTGCTTCCTCTGTCACTGCAAGAAGGGCGGTCTCAGTGCCAAGCTGGGGAGGGGTGAAGTAGATTATTAGATTCCAGGAAAGCTACAAGTATAGTGTTTATGTGTCTCTCTAGAATCTTGCTCACCCAGGGCAGGAGGGAGATGGGGCGGTAGTTGGCCAAATTAGCCTGATCAAGATTAGGTTTTTTAAGGAGGGCCTTGACCAATGCGCATTTCCAGGCCAATGGAACTACACCAGTAGAAATAGAGGAGTTCACAAGGGCAAGAATAGCAGGGCGGATGGTGTCCGTGACCAGGGTAAGGGCATGGGGAGGAGCAGGGTCTATGGGGGAGCCAGATTTTATTTTTGCCATAATTAGATCCAGCGAAGCAGGGTCCAGGAGAGGGAATTGTCCCAATAAAGTTTGAGTTTCTAAAATCGGCTCAGAAGAGGAGGTCATAGAATAAGTGGTCCAGGAGGACGGAAAGGACAAGTAAATATTTTGGATTTTCTGTTGAAAGAACTCTGCCAGGTTATTACAGTGTGTAAGTACATCATCCAAAACAATGCGGTTTCTGAGGCAATTTAATGAGAGTCTTTGCGATTTGAAAGATTTCTTTGGGAGAATTAGCAGCTGACTTAATTTTCTGTTCATAAAAGGAAGCTTGGGCAACTTTGATTTCATATTTGTAGGATCTGATAGACTCCCTGTATTTTGCCTTACTGAGATCTGAATAGTTCAGTCTCCACCTCCTTTCAAGCCTTCTGCAGCGTTGTTTAAGTTCTCTCAGCTTAAGAGTGAACCACGGCGCAGTTTTCTGCCTGTTAATTATATGGGAGGGTTTCTTAGGGAGTACTGTATCCAAAGAGCCTTGGATCCAGAGATTGAATTTCTCATTAGCATTGGCCAGATTAAGGTTTAGATCATAGGTAGGTCTGGTAGCTTCCAGAACAGAATTCCACTGATCGATAGGAAGCCTGGACCAATTCCGCTCTAGGACCGGAATTATGTTAAGGGGGCAAACGAGTCCGGGAATTTCCCAGGTTAAAGGGATCAAGGAATGGTCCGTCCAGGGAAGGGGGACGGGGACTCCTACTGTAAGTTCACTACAGTTGCTAAAAACAGGGTCCAATAGGTGACCTTTACTGTGAGTAGGTGTCAGCACTTTCTCATTGAGCTGGAGTGCTGCAAAATTCTCAATCAATACTTTAGCCAGGTTGTCAGAGGGATCATCTAAGTGAAAATTAAGGTCACCAAGCACAGTGAAGTTGGCAGGGGCCAGAGCTAGATTAGCAACGGCAGTAGGAAGCGCATCAAGGAATTGTCTGGAACTGCCTGGGGGGCGATAAATTAGGAGGCCAGAGAAGGTGCTGGTCGGAGAGACTTCTAAAGCGAAAACCAGGCTTTCGCAGTCCAGTAAAGGGTCAGCTGTGATGCGACAATTAAATTTTTATTAAAAACAATGGCTATACCCCCACCTCTACCGGTCTTACGATCAACCCGAGATATTAAGTAATCGGGCGGGAGGGTTTGAGCGAGGGTGGGCTCAGACTCATTATGGAGCCACGTCTCTGTCAAAAAGAGGGCATCGGGTTTTAAATCTTCCAATAAAATTGCAAGTTCCGTAGAATGTTTAGAGAATGATCTACAATTAAGTAAGAACATCCTCAAGGTGGAAGGAGTGTCAGAGGAGTTTGAAACTTTAATAGGGGACGAGAAAGCAAAGCCACAATGGAGACATTGAACATTTTCATTCAGGGCATTCATGGAGTGCCGGCAGGCTTCATTGATGTCTGTGCCGAGCGCATAGAGAAGTTGGGAACTGTAAGATATAGCACCGACCGACACACGAGCAGGGGTTGTGGCCCCTGGTCCCGGCCGGGCGCGGCCGGGCGCAGACAGGCTTGCCTTTGGCGCGCCCGCTGCGCGCGTCCGCTGCGCGTGTAATGTGGCATCTGACTGAAATAGGCAGAAGAGGCTCCTCCCCCTCCGGTCTACAGCCCGGAAATGGGGGAAGAATGTTGCCGAATACTCCCTCCACACAAACGGGACAACCCGCGGTGGACCGGGGAGCAGTGCGGGTCAAAGACAGGAAGGTGAGTGCACAAAGTAAAATGCAACGAGTTTAAAAGCAGTTTTCTAAAAGCAATGCACGGGGAAACAATACAAGCTCCAATTAACACAGTGCCAGCAGTGAAATGAATCTATCACACTCAGCTTGCCTGGCCAGCTGCGCGCGTCCGCTGCGCGTGTAATGTGGCATCTGACTGAAATAGGCAGAAGAGGCTCCTCCCCCTCCGGTCTACAGCCCGGAAATGGGGGAAGAATGTTGCCGAATACTCCCTCCACACAAACGGGACAACCCGCGGTGGACCGGGGAGCAGTGCGGGTCAAAGACAGGAAGGTGAGTGCACAAAGTAAAATGCAACGCACCCCCAATGCACTGTTCCTGATCTCTTATAGGATGTCACAGATGGCATAACTGTGATATCACTAGTGATATGACATATCACATCACCATTAATAATACTGATGTCATCACTATGGAAATCTTAGTCGATGTCACTCCATACCAACAAATGAAAACTCTTGATACAAAATTGACGACCATACTCTGCGCTGAAAGTAAAATGGTTGCATAACTAGAAATAATTATTACTGTATGGAATCGAGTAACAATACAAGTCTGTAATTTATCCTTCTTCTGGATTCGGGGTGAATGTCATGAACATGCATTTGGTCAGTGAGCATGGGACTTGGGTGTCTAGAGGGCAGGGCCTAGCCATTTATCCCGACTGTAGAAGGCAGGACGACTTATGCTTTGGGGTGTGTCTATATGAGGGCTCAGTGCAGGGCCTGGTTGAAGTTCAGGCACTTCATTCAATCTCTGATATGTACGACACTCATCCGAGCACAGTTCATTAGATGCCCATGGAGTTGAGCACAGAGCCTGGCCAAATACCTACCTGTGATGTCAGTTCCTGTTTGAATCCTACACAAGGAAAGCAATCATAAAAGGAAGGCACATCGCAAAGCATTTGAAAGGAGACACTTGACACCGTTCACGTATACTTTTATGTGCAGGTTGACACCATGGCTTATGAAAGGATTCAACATTTCAAGAAGGGAACTCAGCAGACCTTCTGTGTCCAGTCCTTGACGGTTGCCCTATGAATTGCTTATTGGACATGCTTTGACTTAGGCTCATTCTCTGGTCATAAATTCAGATGCCCGTTGGAAATATGAAGCTTTTTTGCTTGCTTTTACAAAGATGTTTAAACATCCTGATTTGGAGCACTCTGCTGAAGAAGCTTTGTGTGATATTTCATAAGGTGTAATGGATGTTTTGATTTATGTGACTCAAGTTCATCAATTTAGCAGCTGAAACTGCTTGGTTAAGAGAACTCACATGACACTTTTTCGTCAAGGGCTAAAAGGGGAGACTTAGGATGAGCTGGTTTGTTCCCAACATCCGGCTGCTCTTTCTGAACTTACTGATCAACTGAACATTGATCAAGAGTGAAAAACAACATCGTTGAAAGAATGGCTTATGTCTAAATTATGGTGAAGCTGGACATGTGATTCAGAGATGTGACTAGTGGCCTCACAAGAATTTAAGAAGAGGATAAATATCTCATGAAAGGAGAAGAAAACGAGTGCATTGTCTTCCCTATATTGGATAATATATGTACAATACTGATAATAATTGCTCATTTCACCAATTGTTTTAAGAACAGAAAGTCTCTAGGACTTCAGCATTATTAGATAGTGGTGCCTGTGGAAAGTTTATTGATCAGGACTTGGCCACCAACATTAACATTCCAAAAAAGAGTCAAGACGACTCCTGAAGTTACTGTTCTGGATGAAATTCTTCCATTGTTCAGATTTGACCTTTGTTTCTATCTCACCTGGAAGGTCGCCCCTCTATACTTCAGGTCCGATCTTCCATAGCTTCCAGGTAGTAGATCTGTCTTTTATTATTTCTCTTTGCTGTTCTTTTTTCTTTTCTGATTCTTTATTTCTTTCTTGCTTCTGATCCTTGTTGAATCACAATATCTTTTGACATTACTCCCTCTCTCAATTATGCACTGCTTTTTTGGTATTCCTTGGTTGAAGAGGAGCAACTAATTTGTTAATTCATCCATCAAATTGACATCTTTGTCATTACAGTTTTGTCATGATCATTCTTATACTTCATGAAGTTATTGGTCACCTAATGAAGCAATAAGAGAGTTCACCTCAAATTTGATTGTGGTTAATCTTTCTTCAGTGTCACTTCAGTAACATACTTATTTTCAATTTTTGCTAATCCTAAGGTTGCCTTACTTACCCTCACAAGGAATACAATGCACAATTCCAACTGAAGTGGTATTTATTGTCTAACAGAAAAAGAGAATGAGATATTGGAAGCGTACTTGCAAGAGACTACAAAATGTGCTAATTATACCATCTAGGTGGGCGCTTTTCTTTTTGTACCCAAAAAACATCAGGACATCCGTCCTTGCATCATTATAGCGATTTAAATCGAAAAATAATCAAGGACCTATGGGCCTGATGTACGAAAACATTGTGAATAACAAACCAGACGCTACTGGTTAGCGACTGCTAAATACGCTGTTTTTGATGTGCATATAGTTGATAATGGTGCATTTCTTAAAATTGCACAGCAAATAATTTGAAATTTCTTATTTTTGTGTCAGAAACAGAATTGCTAATTGCCATTACCAAATAGCGAATCCCTATTTCAATGTACAAAGCATTCGCAAATAGGAAACTTGTTAAAACACAGTATTTTGCAAGTGCAAATCACCATCAACTAGAAGCAGGCGGTAACCAGGTGCAAAGTAAAAAAGGAGGCCCAACCATACCCCATGTAGTGAGGATGTGGATTCTTGGAGCTCAACAAAGGAGTAGGAGGAGGAGAAGGAAAGAGAGGATTTTCAGACACAGGGCGACTAAGGGCCAAATTACGATGTTGGGCGGATGATCGACCTTAGGTCGGCGGTTCCGACCGCAGGATTACGATGTAACCGTCCATAGGACGGTCACAAACATGCATTTTACAATGGAAGCTTGTGCGGTGCCGGAAAAGGCCCGCAGCACAAGCTTCCATTGTAAAATGCATGCACCATAGGTGCCCCCCAGGCCCCATAGTGGAGGGCCAGGGTGGAAGGGGCCCTGCTCGAGGTCCCCAAAGTCACTTTCCGCATGCCTTTTCAAGTCGGGCGGGCCGCCATGAAAGGGCAGATGGAAATCCCGATGGCGGAGCCGAGCCCTCCGCCGTCATTAGGGGATTATGGTGCCTTCTGGCGCAACAACGGGCTCCGTTAGCCCTTCAGAAGTGCCGCGGACTGTCCCTCCGCCCGATGCCTCCAGCTGCCGCATCGTAATGCGGCAGGCGGACCGCAGGGGCAGATGTCGGTGAGACCAACACCTATGTGCCGTCGGTGTCGGTCCCACCGACATCATAATTATCCCCTTAGTGACCAAATAGATGCAGAAGTTTATGCTAGGTTCAGGTTTAGCAAAGAGGTAATTCATACCTTTTTAATTAATTGGATCATGTACTAAGCAGGTCTACCCAGCACAGCACTGCTATTCATACCAACATTCAGATTTTGTGGACTTTACACCTTAAGCATCTGGTAGCTACCAATGCACTATTGCAGACAGGAGGGATATCCCACAGTGCCTTATGCAGGGTTTTAGAAATTTTGACATTTTCTTGATGCAATGTTGGCTACAAGTAATGCACACATTGCATTTCCAAATATTTTTAACATCTTAAACAAGTCTATAAAATGTAAGATGACAATGCATATGCATTAAGATCCTAGATCATGACTTCATACCTTCATCCCCGAACACCTAAACAAAAGGGTTACAATGCTTCTCATAAGCAAACAAGGAGCATTATTGACCGGACATTTGGTTTACTTACAGACAGATTCAGATGTCTGCACAAACGTACGAGTGCCCTAGAGTATGATCCAGCAATGTGCTGCAAAATTATAGCTTTCCGTGCTATGCTGTATAATCTAACAATCCGTAAGAGACTCCCAACTGACCCTGCAAGAGAGTAATCTGATGAAGATGTAGAAAATCCTCCTCCAGGACCGGATGCTGCAAGAACTTCAGAGGGACGTGAGCACAGGGATGATATCACAAAAAACTGCTTTTAAGGTACACATCATATGCATATTTGCAAATAAACTTATTAGTATACAAATGTTTTTTCTGTTTATTTACAGATTCGTTTGAAGATGAAGTACATGTCAATTTAGAACATATTATTCTGGAACTGGTATAATATTTAAGTTTAAAAAAATACACTGCTTTTGCTTTAACTTCCAGAAAACAGTGTAATGAACGAGTTACTTACCTTCGGTAACGGTGTATCTGGTAGAGACACAGTCTAGCCGCAGATTCCTTAACTTAGAATATCCCCAGGCGTCAGACCGGATCCGGAAAACTTTTTCCCCAGCAGTACCTCTGCACGCCGGGGGGCGTCGTCGTCCAGCTCCGTCCTGACGTCGTCCACGGAAGTGACGTCAATGGAGCCATATAAGTCTCCCTCGGCGTGCTGACGTCAGTTTTCTACTGTGAAACTTTTCCACGCCACAACGCGGAGCCACTACAAAAACTGTGAGAGTATAGGAACAGTGTGCCAAAAAAGGAGCAAAAACATTTGAAACAACAATGATAAGAAATCATAGAATGATGAGAAACAACACCATGTTGAAAGAGTACTCAACGCTTGAAGGGACTGAAGGGAGCGAACAGAGCACCCGCCCCAGGAAAAGTCCCACCCAAGCGAAGAGCCGTTCCCCCCCTAAGAGGCAACGGCAGTGGAAAGGAATGGCAGGCCAAACGAAAGGCAGTTTGCAACCACAGAATGGAACTGTATGAAAGACGATCTGTAACCATAGGATGTAACTGTAAAGGACCACAGGACTGGAACAACAAGACTCATGGCAAGTGACCAGAAGTGAACAACAACATAGAATGTTCACCACACCTCCCCACAATGACTTATAAACTGTAGCACAGGCAAACAGAACCTCAACCCAATCGACTGCAGCATAGACAAGGAGACCCCAAAGAAATGGGGAGAAACAGATGAGGGTGGAGGGAGGGTAGAAGAACATGAGAATCTCCACACTGGAAGAACCAGGGTGGAGGAGCACTGAAGGGCACATAACGTAGCCACCCAAGAACGATAATGGGTGGAGAGCCATTGTGCCAAAATAGAATGACACACCTTGCCCCGGAGGTAGGTGAACTAGAGCACCCCTCAGGAAGACCAAGGCCACCTGTAAGGAGGCAAGGTGATAGAACCCCACCTGGAAAGGTCCTCGCAGAACTTGGAGGATGGGCAGGCGTTAAGGAATCTGCGGCTAGACTGTGTCTCTACCAGATACATCGTTACCGAAGGTAAGTAACTCGTTCATCTGATAAAGACATCTAGCCGCAGATTCCTTAACTTAGAATAGATACCAAAGCTATACCCCATTGGAGGAGGGTCTGCGACCGAAACCCACCAAGTTCCCAAAGGAAGAAGTCCGTCAAGAACATTGACTTAAACAAGGTGGGGGCCGCAATGCCAGCGTGGCTGACACCAGACCCATAAGGTTCAGCATTGCCAGCGTAGCTGACACCAGACCAAGAAGTTCAGGTCGGAGCATGAGCAAGGGAAGCAAGGTGCCACAATCCGTCAGAGGACGGCACAAGTCCACTGTCGGCCAGACAGGGACGAAACGAAATCACAGAACCAGAAAGGTCAGTGCACAATGGCAGAATGCCATAAACTGCTACGAAAAGAGGGAAACTGAGTAGAGGACCCCAGGATCCATAAGAAACAAAGGCCCAGCGAAGGGACTTAAACATGATGACAGATTCCGAACACACAATGTGAGCGGCACAACATCAGGTGCCAACAAATGATATGTCAGGGCACAAGGCATCATGCAGAGACATACAAACTACAGCTACCAGGAGATACATAGATATGAATTACAAGAATACACGGAATAGACATAGCGTACCGTGAGAACCACACCACACAATGCATAGCTCAATGAAGCGTAACAGCAACAGCCTGTGCGTGTCGACAGAGAAGACGGGCGCAGCACCAGGTAGCCAACCAGTCAACCGTACCCACAGGTTCAACGACCAATGGCCACCGGCAAACCGGACACACCCAAGCTATCTCCCATGAGGGAGAGAGAGAGAAAGAGAGAGAGAGGAAACCTGGGACAATCCCCAGGAACCACCGCAGGGAAACCCTGCATGCCGGCCCCCTCGTGTGCGTACACAGCACATAGAAATACATGAAAAAGTCAAGAAGTGACAACCAAGGGTAAACTGGAAGAGTACCCCTAGAGAATAGAAAGATGCCCAAGAGGTACCAACGGCACCGACTTCTGTGAAACGTATCAGGACATACAAGTCCAACCACAAAAGGGGGCGAACCCAACGCCCCGATCGGGAAGGAAGGACCGAGCCACAGCGATACAGGTGGGAATACTGACTACCACACCAACGAAGAAGTCAGTAACACTCAGACATAGAATGTCTGAAAAAGCATATATATATATATATATATATATATATAGACAGGATGATGCCAGAGATCATCCAGAGATAGAATACGTCTGTTGAAAATCGCAGCAGAGGCCAGTAGGAGAAACACCTGAGCCGTGTGCGGCAACAAACCGAAAAACCTGAGCCCAGGCCGGCGCCCGTCAGAGGGAAGCAAGGGGCACAAGGTAAACGTAATAGAGATCCGCTCCGGCAAAAACTCTACTGCCCCTAGGCAAACAGCAGACAGGGTGTGCCCAAGCCTTTCCCAACACCAGGGAAGAAGGCAACAGGAAAAGAAAGCAGCCAAGACAGTGGCTCAAGGAACACGACGGGACCCCCGTGATAGTACACACACACACAGTGCGGATCACATGTGGTGCCCGCCCAGAGTACAGAAAGAACCGATCTGGAGCTGAACGGAACAAAGCACCCACAGGGACGCGTACCCACGCCCAAGTCAGCCAAAAGCGATAGGGGCCGAATGAAGGCGGAAGATGAGCCAAATGCAAGGCAGGAGGATGTGCAGCCCCCTGGGGCAAGTCGGATACGGCAGAGCCCCAACAAGACACCAGAGCAGACTGCGTCCACAGACGCATGAAAGTGCAACAGAACAACCGTAGGCAGCAATACAGAAGCTCCAGAAGAGGGCCACGTGAGTCCGTGGATCTCAACAGAGAAGAGCAACTGACCTGGCCATAGCTCGACCCACGGAGTCAGTGGTGTCCATGGCCGACCGGACGGAAAACTGCGCCATGTCGCGGCCATCCCGAATAAGCCGGACCAGGTCAGCACGAGGGCCCTCCGGCAAAGAGAGAAGGAGTTGTTCGACTGAGTCCCAAAGGGCAAAAGTAGCCCGAGCAAACACGCAGGTCATGTTCAGAGACCGAAGGCCTGAGCTGGTGGACGCAAAGACTTTGCGGCCACACGACTCCAACCACCTTGACTCCCGAGTGGGAGGAAGCAACGGAGGAGGAGAGGAAGGGAGCGCTGCCTGGACTACAAGCCCTTGAGCCCTAGGATGGAGGGACAAAGCGGCAGGGTCAGCTGGAGCCGGGGGATGGCGACGTGCAATAGCACGATCCACAGGGTCACCCGATGAGGGCCTGGCCCAAGTCCCCAGAAGGACATTATACAATGACCCGCCAAAAGGCAACAAAGGCTCCACATCCACGTGCCCTGGTGGAGAAGATCCAACAAAGGATCCGAAGGCAGGGAGACAGAGGGCGGCTGCATCTGCAAGATATTCGCAGCCCTGCGAACCGCCCTCGCAAAGTCTGCGCTAGCCTCCGTGGCCATCCGAGGTGGAGACAGTAAGTCATCCGTTGGAGACGGCTGCAGGCTAATCCGTCCACCCAACGACAGAGGCCCTGCAGAATAATGAGCCGGCCAGTGCCCCATGGGCCCCCGCTCCGTGGAGAATGGAAAAAACCCTGGGGGCGGAGAACTCACTGGGGACATGTCCTCCACCAGCAGAGGAACAGCCGGGGACGGAACCGGCGTCGATCGACGTCAGGACGACATTGGATCGACGTCGACGACCCCCGAAGAGGACTCGTCCGCTCGGCGTCGGCTCGACCTCCACCGAGGCAGGAGCCTGCGGGAAGGAACGAAGTCGACTCGGAGTCGAGCTCCGAACTGCAGCCGCATACAGCGACAGCGCAGGGAGCCCCGCAGGACTGTGCGAAGACGCATCAGGAGGACTAGACGTCAGAGTGGGATGCCCCTCCAGGCCGTGTCCCGACGTCGCAACGACCCCGGAGTCAAGGCACTTGGTCGGTGCCGAGGGCGAACCCCCGACCTGAGTCCCTACCCCCACTGTGGGGCCCGAAGGCGCGCCAGGGAGAGGGGTGACCTAAAGATGGCCTGCAGAGCCCTGGAATAGGCCTCCATCTGGGTCCGAGTCGCCTCAGCATGAGGAAACGGTGGGTAGGTGGGGGCCGACTCCTGAGGGCCCGTGTCCGGTGAATAACGGGAGCAGCGGGCCCCGACATCATGCTTGTGCGAGGTCGACGACCTCTGTGACTTCTTCCAGTGCTTACCTGAGGCAGGCGAGCGACGTCCACGGGAACGACTCCGGGATCTGCCCCGAACAGGTACCTCAGTGTGGGAGGAAGAACTGCGCCGTTGGGATCCTTCCGCTGGAGAGGGAGGCTGGCGCCGCGAGGATTCAGACTGGGACAACCGGGCGGACATCAATTTCATCCGTCGTTCCTACAGGGACTTCGGCTTCAGCTGCCGGCAGGCGTCGCACTCGGCGGAGTCGTGGTGCTCGCCCAAGCACCACATACAGATCTCGTGTGGATCCGTCGCCGACATCTGCCGCGAACAAGACGCACACGACTTGAAGCCCGCAGGCATCGGCACACTGTTCCAGACGCGAAAGGGCGTCGTGAGGGCCTGAAACCAAAACAGGCCAGAGGAACCGCTTCTCCCGGATCCACGTTGGGATGCGGAAAAGAAGAAAAACTGACATCAGCACGCCGAGGGGGACTTATATGGCTCCATTGACGTCACTTCGGTGGACGACATCAGGACGGAGCCGGACGACGCCGCCCCCCGGCGTGCAGAGGTACTGCTGGGGAAAAAGTTTTCCGGATCCAGTCTGACGCCTGGGGATATTCTATGTTAAGGAATCTGCGGCTAGATGTCTCTATCAGATTGTATGTTTTAGTATATGCACCCGTGCTATCCAGTAGTTGATCTTTCAGTGGAATGCGGAGTACCCCTTCCTTGTTTTTCTCCACTCCGGCCCCTGGTATACCTTGATGTAGCTGGCTCACACTTGAGCCCACCTCAGTTCTAAGCCACCATGCTGCCGTAATTAGCAGTTTGCATTTCCTCTAAGATGTTTGTTATTTAGGCTAGGCTATTGCTACATCACAATTGTGGTGTACTAACTGCACCTGCATGTTAGCAGGTCTAACACAACTGAGGTGGTTGTAGCCAACCTTTCAAAAGAACGCTGAAATGAAAATCTGAAATTGATTATTTTGACAACGTTTACTGTATTTTAACAAAATACTATTTTGAGTACTTCATACTCATATTACTACCACACCTGGGCATCCTTTTCATTTATAAAAGTTTTTATAAACTTTTGAAATTCTGAAATATATATACAAGTACTTTATAAGGAACTGACCTGGAACATTTGATACGGGGCTGCTGTGTAAATATTAGATACTCCGGAGATGGAAACAGGCTGGAAGGTGCTCTCAATTAAATCTTCCATTGGGGTGGGAAGTGGTTCTGTACTTGGTCCTCCACCTATAGCTACAGCCTCCTGTCATTTTGTTGCTACTTTCTTCTTGGTGCGGGAATGCAGGTCTTATCAGCACTACCTGCTTTCTTCTACTGATCTCTCTGTGACAGCCAAAGCATTTATCCTTTGCTAGATCCCGGTTCAAATTCGTTTTTGGGGTCTTTCAGACATGGGTGATTTTCCAAATAGCTTGTAATGTTCAGAGACACACTCCTCCACAAGTATCGCCAAATCTTGGTTGCTGAATTTACGTTTCCTCTTACTGACCACCTCCATTTGTGAGTCCTTGCTGGATATGGTGCAGTGAAATACTCCTGTGTTGGGAAAGTTGCCACTGAAAGTAAATGTACTCCTTGAAATGGGTGCGGTCATCACTCGCTGTTGATGCAAATGTCACAATTTGCGATTCATATTGATTCACTAATTTTGATTCTGTTTTAAAAAATAGCGAATGCTAATGAGTCGCTATTTGCCAACATCATATTTAGCAATTCCTAGTTTGCAATTTGGTATTTGTTGCAATTCAGGTATCGTTAAATATCCTTTTCATACATCAGGCCCTAATTCCTTTGCCTTCAATAAAAGATATTTTGGAGTTTGTCACCAGGCACAAATCTGCAGTAAGCTCAATTTACGAGGTGCTTATTTTCTGTGTATAAAAGGGAGGTGGTGAATAGAAGATAGACTTTCGCATGCCATCTGGGCATTCTAAGTATCAAGTAATGCTATTTGGATTGTGTGGTGCTCCAGCCATGTTTTCAGAACTTAATGGATTTTCTGAAGTTTTGAATTCATTTTGTTTTGCTCTGTTTGGATGACACTTTGGAGCACTCATACTTTTATGGTCAATATATTAAGAAGTTTGCAGAAATACATAGTAACAGTCTTTTGTGTTGCGAAAAGACAATATGAGAAAAGACATTTCCTGGCATGATCAAGTTGAAGAGGCTTTAAAGACACTTAAGAGGATGTTTACTCAAGCACCAATCTTATACTATCTAGATACTTCTAAAGAGTTCATTGTGGAGGCAGATGTCTCTGAAAGAGCTGTTGGGGTAGTTTTAATACAAAGATAATAAAATTATGTATTGGAGCATACAGTCATTTTCTTATCCCATGTTTTGTCAGATTCTGAATAGAACTATTCAGTTCATGAAAAGGAACTTTTAGCAAGGAAGATATCTTGTGCCAAATAGAGACACTTTTTACTTACCAGAGATCCAGTTGAAATTCACAATGATCATCAGAACCTACAGTGTTTATGAAATCTTCAGTTACATCAACAACAAGGTAATGGATGGGATGTCTGAATTAATCTCAGCCACTGGCAATCACTCGGGGCTGTACTCCAGTCTACTGTTTTTCACCCACCAGGACACCTCAGTTTGGACCCAGCCGTATGCAAATCAGTCTTGACCCTGGTCCAATAGCAACAGTCAAGCCTGAACTGCCAAGACAGGTTCTCCCTGAACCAAAATGCAAGCAACCCAAGACCAGTTTCACACTGACTGAGGCTCTTCAGTCGGATGTATCTTGGCCCCAGTGAGATACTGAGCACGGAAACCACTTCTTGGCATGCCTGTTGCACTTAGGGTGAACTGCAACAAGAAAAAGATGATGAATGGAATTCCTGAATTAATCTCAGCCACTGGTAATTACTTGATGCTGTATCTCAGTACATCGTTAGTTTGAACACCATGCCACCTTAGTTTGGACCCAGCCATGGGTAAATCACTCATGACCCTGGGAGCAGTCCAGCCCACACTTCCAGGCCAGGTCCTCCCTGAACCTGAATACAAGCAACCCAGGATCGCTTTAGCCCTAGTTAGCCAGGCATTGCTTGATTCTAGTGACTGTGTTCATGGACCCACATCTGGGAATACCCGTCCCACATAGGGCGACACACTAAAGCATACAAACAAGTGATGGATGGAATACTTTAATTAATCTCAGCCACTGGTAATTACTCAGGGGTGCATCCCAGTACATCATTTTTCGCCTACCATACCACCTCAGTTTCAACCCAGCCATATGCAATCAGTCTCGACGGGTATGCCCTTATGTTATAAAGAAACAAAAATACCAGAACTGAGAAAAAGTTGGTAGATGCCCACAGTAAGGCGTTCTACCTTCAATTTTGGGTTCCTTATCTCAAATTGTTTTCATTACATAAAATTATTTTTATTCCTGAGTTGAGGTGGTAATTTTCTACTTAAATGTCTACAAAAATGGAAACAAAATATAGAAAAAAATATACAAACAAATCAAAATATAAAAAGTTTTTTTAGATCCCCTGGTTAAAAAACATAGATCTATTTCTTTCCTCCATTTTCCTCAATTTTGTTAAAACTATACCATTTATTGTCTTGAATCTAATAATTTCTAACCCAGCATATACGCCAGTGTGTAATATGGGAAGACTAATAAATAGTAGGTGTACAACACTGCCGGAGACCAGTCCCTACTGTGCCAGTGGCCAGAAACCAGAGACCCTGTTGGGTGCAGGACCCAAGTGCATCATGGGTGGGGAGCAAGGGAAGGTAGTTTAGTATATCATCAAAAAATGCAAACAGTCACTTAACGTTTTGTTAGTGTAAATTAAGCTTTCTCTTGCTTAAAAGCATTAACATGACTTTAACAAAAACTCATGAATTCCCGTAAAAAACACACTGTTAAAGTTAAAGTATGGTTATGAAACAAAGTTACAAATCCTGAAACTGTCCAGTGATAGTTAGCTATACATACTATACCTCTAGCGCCGGCCATGAACTTCTCTAAACCTCATACATTACATCACTGATGATATCTCAAATGGCATCACTGATTGCATCACCAATGAAATCATTGATATCACTGTATCAGCAAATATAATGTGTTTTGGAGACTGTGAATAAATCAAAAGGTTTTAGGAGTTAACCTATCTTTAAAAAAAAACCTGGAAATTTCATTAGAAACACAGTTAAAGAGAAGTAGTTTTGGTTACAAAACAACCCCAAATCTCCTCTGAACTTATTCAGATATAATTAGCTTCACAGACCATATTTTATAACACTTCAAAACCCCACACAAGACATCTCTGATGACATAACCAATGACATCACTTTATCTACAAGTATAATGTGCACTTCAGACTGTGTGGAAGTCATGCAAGTGCAATAAATAATTTAATCCAGAGGTCTTCAAACTCTGGGAGCTACTCTTCAAAAGCCACCTCCACTGTCCCTGAGGCATTTGTCAGGTAAGCTAGTTCCAAAGCAGAAATCCATTACTGTGCACCTTAGGTGGCCTTCCTACAGGAGTGTGTTTTTTTTCCAAATATGACTTCATTGGCATTTTCATTAGTAGAATAATTTAAATGTACAGGCGTAGTAGAGGTATCCATCAGTAAATGGACCTATAAATCACAGCAAGAATAGTTAACATTCTCCAAGGCATTACGAAAATGACAGTCTACAGTCAACCAAAATGGGGGCAGTACAATCCACAGTCATAAGGTACCACATAAATATTCGCTGTACTTTTTATCTATGTGTACTCTAGGGAGTCACAAGCATCCATTAATTATATAGACATATCAATCAAACAAAAATAAAATGTTCTATCCCGAACACTGGGAAACTTCGTAATGGTGTGTCGCCTAGTGGCCCCACCGACCCTTAATACGTCATCTGGCTGTCCCCGTAGGGGGGAAAATACATTTCTAAAAACCCCATGCATGTGGGCCACTGGGGGGGGAGCCCCTCCCAGACATTACGCATCCAGACATCTCCCTCAGAGCCCCCCAGACCCAGAGCGATCATCCTCCACCTCTCCTGCAACCTCCGCTCCACCTCCTGAATGTACTTCACGCCGGGCCTCTCAGGTGCTCAACACTTCCGTCCACAGGTCTGCCAAAGGGCGGCGGCGGATCCCTCTGGCATTTTCTCTCTGCAGCGCCCTCTGTTCTGCCCTGCCTCATGTATCTACATTGCTTTCTCAAGCTGTCACTGTAGGGCCTGTCACTGTCTTCCATGTCAGTGCTATCTGTCTTCTCTCTAGGAACAAAGCTAAATCTGCAAATCTGTTGCCCACTTTCCTTGCCTTAGGTCTAGGGAACAGCCCCAAGAGGCAGACCTCCGCAGTGCTGGGAAGCGTGCGGGCCACGGTCCTATTGACCAGGCTCAATACTGCCCCCCAGTACCCCTTTAGGCGCGCACACCCCCATGTCATGTGGGCGAACCTTATGTCATATAGTCTAAGGCAGCCACAAACCTCTCCTCCATGCATAATATTTAGCCTATGAGGAGTCAAGTAGACCATATGTATATAATTAAATTGAATGATCTTAAAGTTGGCGTTTCTAGACACCTATTTCGGGCTCCCCAAGACCTGAGCCCATTCCTTATCCAGTAGATCTTTTCCTATTATCGCCCCCACTTCTCTTGCATCCGGACTAGAGGCCTTTTCCACCATTTCTAAAAATGCTCTCTATAGAGCCATTACGCTAAATGTCAGGCTGCCCCTAATGTTACCAGCGCCTGGAGGACCCCATGTGTTGGCGGTTCCTGCCGGCCATTCCGCCACAGGTCCCTGCACGTACGAGTCATCGAGTGATAAGTCAGGAATTGTCGGTGAGGTAGATCATACTGAGATAGAAAATTGTCCAAAGGGATCAATGTTCCCTGGTGAGAGCAATCCCCAACTGTGATGATTCCAGCAGTCGTCCACTTCGGCAGCTGAGCCCTCAAGAATATGGCTAGCGGGATACCACGCGGAAGCCCAATTAGGGGCAAGTCCGGTACGTAGAGGTGAGTTCCGGCCGCACGTTGGAGACAACTCCTCCAGCAGTAAAGTGCTGTTTGCAACTTCACCCCCGGTTCGGGATAATTACAGATGGTTGTAGGAGCCTGGCCAGCTGCAATACCTGATTATCTACCAGGCCTATCGGTCCCAGCAGCTCAAGGTTCCTGCCATACAACCACTGAGCTAACCATTGAAGCTGTGCGGCTAGGTAGTACAGTTCAAACTCGGGAGCGCCCAATACCCCCTCCTCGGGCGCCCTCTGCAATACTGCCAACGAGACCCTGTTCCGTCCACCATCCCAGATCAGCTCCCAAAGTAAATGATTTAAGGCCGCAAACCAATTATACAATAGCAGATCATTGGAGTAGAGGGAAATTATATTGGTCCTCCCTCCCAGGCCCATGCTGTGGCAGTGCCCTCGCTGTCTGAAAATTGCAGCTAGTGGCTCAATAACCAAAGCAAACAACAGCGGGGACAACGGGCACCCCTGTCTGGTACCTCTATGGATGTGGTATGAATGTGATATCACCACGCTTGTCTTAACTCGTGGAGTTGGGTATGAGTATATCAGCTTCACCCACCGGATCCATCCTCCGCCTAAACCCCTGCATTCCATCGTGGCATATAATAAGTCCCATTTCACCGAATCAAATGCCTTTTATAAGTCAATCGACATGAGAAGAGCATCCAGGTAACAACTTTGTTTGGGATGATGCATGACATGAAAACGTCGCCAAATGTTACCAGAAGTGGACCTAGTTGGTATGAATCCATCCTGGCCCGCATATATAAGCTGCATCATATGAGGTAGGAAGCGCAAGGCCAGAATTTTACTCAGAACCTTGAAATCTACATTGAGCATGGAGAGGGGGTGGAATTCCGACGCACGTGCCTCTAACAATTTTGTCTTCGGGAGGGGCACAACCAGGGTGTCCCTGGTGAAGGGTGGCAGCTCGCCCTTGTTCTATGACTCTGCGTAGAGTGCCTCCATTTTAGAAGCCAAGGTCTGCGTGAACGCAGAATAGAACTCCACCGGCAATTTGTCCGGGACTGGAGTCTTCCCTCTAGCCATCTCTTTGAAGGTCTCACGTATCTCTTGAGCCCTCCCAGATCCTTCCACAGAGCGGGGTCCAGTGTCCTCAGTGTCAGGGGCGATAGGAATTCGACTATGTCTTCCCACGGTTGCGGGCGCGCTGTACCATATAATACCTCATAATAGTCGCTAAATGTCCCATTTACGGCCTTAGGGGAGTGCAGCACGGTCCCATCCGTAGACATGATCCGAGTAATGGGAGAACCCCTAGATTCGGGGCGCACTAACCATGCAAGTAATCTACTCACTCTACCCCCTTCTGCATGTACTCGTGTCTGGTACTTGCGCAGGTGCAGGTCTAAGCATCTCAACCGCTCTAACGACCTATTGTACTCCCCCCTCGTGTCTCTAGTCGCTTATACGTCACTACATCGGTCGTCAGTCGGGCACCCTGGTCGTGGAGTCTGGTTTCCAACTTGGTGAGCTCCTCCAACAGTTTCTTCCTCATCCCCACCGTTTGTCCCAGGCAGTGCCCCCTCACCACCACTTTAAAGGCCTCCCACTCCATGATCCTGGAGCCAGCCATTCCCTGATTAAACTGAAAATACTCAGAGATCGCTGTCTGTAGTGAAGCTCTAAAACATGTATCTTTAAGAAAGGCAGGGTTAAGCCGCCAAATGGGAGTCACAGTAGGCTCCACCAGGCCTTCGCGCAGATCAACAGTGGGTTGTGATCAGATAAGGTGCACCACAAATATTCAGTGTGTGTTATAGTGGGTCCCAGGCAGGCAGCACAGACAAACATATCTAACCTGGAGTGAAGGCTATATAGGTGAGAGTAGTAAGAGTAGTCCCGCAGTCGCCCATGCTGCACTCTCCAAATGTCTACCAGGTCCCACCGGCCCATTCATTCCCGGAACCCCTTCGTCACCTTAGAAACCAGTGTACCATTCAGCAGGGGGGTCGACCTGTCCAGTTCAATATCAGCCACACAGTTGAAGTCTCCCCCTATAAGGAGGTCAGTTGTGTCGAGGAAGGAGAGGGGTGCGGACTGGTACCTAAGGTATTGTAATTGGTCTTTGTTCGGGGCATAAACACTCCCCAATGTAATCACTTTGCCTAGTAATCTGTCCTGTGCCAGTACATCGTGGCCCTATGGGTCCACGAGGGAGCGGTCCACTTCAAAGGGTGTGCCAGCTCTGATCCACACTAGCGTTCCTCTTGAGAACACACAATGTCATATGGGCGTTGGGGTAATTGTCGACATTGCTAAGTTAGCATGAGCTCTGCTGCCATGATACTCCTTTTGCACACGTTACTACATGACTTTATTTTGTATGACTCTATGCCTTTCACATGAGAACTGTCTGCTTTCTGCGTTCACTGCCTGTTCCTGGAGTTTAGTCTGAACATAGTGTGCAAGGTCGATAAACAATGCCCCTTGTTATTCAGTTCTGGTCAGTCCCTAGCACCTAGACAAAACATGCTAGCACAGCTGTTACTGCTGGAAAGTCGTGCTTTGATATTATGGGGATGCATGTTATTCTGACACACACTTGGAGAGGGACCTTTACAGGGAGAAGAGCTATGCTGTTCCTATGATGTAAAAATACCATCTAGGCACTAAGGTATGGGGTCTGCTGACAAAGCCCAGAGATCTTCCTTTATATAAAAGAACTTCTTCTTTCCAAGGGGAGGGTTATTAGGACTTATAGTCCTTTATCCACTGTCTGTATACGATGACATCCCCCTTTGTAATCTATGGTCTTGCAACAATCCTAACTGTTTTAGGTTTATGCGTTTTGCTGCTGGTAGTGGCTCGTATACTGCATTATAGAGCACTATAGTTAAAATAAACATTTTGAACTATAACAGTGACTCTGTCAATTCTTATTGTGGACAGGTACAAGTGAGTGAGCGAAAGGGTACGTCTTGCTACCCCGCTTCCTGAGAGAGTCGGGAGTGTTGTGTTCTGGGTTGTCTTATCATTTGCAGCTTCGTGATTATGTAAGGAACAAATGAGACACTATAGCTAGTCGGTTTTGGGATTTTGGGTACCGAGGCGGTAGGAAGGCTCAGCCCCTACACACCGAGGTCCTGTTTTCCTGCGCATAGTTCTATGTATGTGCAGAATCCCCGCAACATGGCGCCGCCAACGTTTGGTCTAGTACTTATCTGCTTGTCCACAATCCCCTCACTCCTGTTCCTGGAGACAGTTGTGACGGAGTAACCTCCTATATTGAGATTTTATAGGTTTTTCAAGCTTGAATTTTAAAAGGTCTTTTTCTTTCTTTTGCCCGTTATTGCGCTGCCGCTGGTAGGTTGTTATCCTCTTTTTTTCACTATGGCGGTTGCCATAGTGGCTCCTAACCGCGCTCCGGTTACCGCTTATTTGACTCAACATGGAGTCACTAATGCCGGTGCTGATCTTATCTTTGTTGTTAAAGCGAATGCTGCACATCGCTTCGAGGCATTTTACTCTTGGGTCACCTTTCCGGCAGTGGATGGAGCTGATAATTTCTTTCACGAATATACTGCCACTGCGCTTCCGCTGGATTATCGACCTTATCAACCTCTTGAAGTTCCGTTAGCAGCTTGGCAACACACCATATTGTTTAATGGCGCCCTTCCTCACCCTTTGACAGTGGTCGGTTTAGGCCCCTTATCGATTGATGGGGCCACATGGCCCGTTTTGGCTGGGTATACCCCACATCCAAATTATCTCAAACTCAACCTCAACAAAAAGCCCAGACTGATAAGGATGGACACCTGTTCTTTCGTAAAAAGAACTGGAGAAATAAAAAACAGGGGCAGCAACAACAGAAGCAAGGTTCGCGTGCTGTTTCACCGACACCTGATTCTTTTGAGCGTACTTATGATTTGCGTGACGGCGCAAAAATTAAGACTCCTGATAGATTCCAAGTCCCTGATCAGCGCTCTCCTCGTTCTTTACAGGACACATAAGACTCTCAAGACGGTGGAGGGGAGCGCCAGGATCGCGGCAAAAGTGCGACCACTCAACAGGGACGGGATCAACCTCAACAGTTTGACATGAAAGCCAAACAAGAGGGACTGCCTCGTTTTCGACCCCCGTATCAGAAGAAGAAAGTTGTCGCTTTAACAGCGAAGTATGCCTCAGACGGTGAGAACGCTACTCCTAGACTGGACATGGGCAGTGACTCTGCTCGACAGCGTGGCGGAGGTTACCATAGTGCGGGAGGCACTGCGTCCCTGTCTGGAGGCGAGAGCAACTGATACATTTATTACAGTAGAAACAGCGGACACTCGAGTTGCGCCCCCTGATAGACTTTATGAAATTGTCTTCCAAATTGAGGGTGATATACAGCGTACAATTACAGCGGTTTTCTGGGAAAATCTCACCTCCTCCTATGACATTTTATTAGCGGAGGCAGATTGGCCTCCACCATTTGTTCTAGCTGCTTCTAGAGGGGAGGACGAGATACTTCAGAGTTTTTCACGTTACATCCCTGAGGAAGCTAAACAGGCTTACGCATCCGAATGGGCATTGGCCCTTGCCCCAGCGGTGCACGGTAATCAAGTGGGCTGGGATAGAGATTCACCGGCGCATGAGATACCATTACGGTCTATGCCACAGCCACAACCACAATATCCAAGAAAACTCACGTTTGTGACATTCTGACTCTGACTATCAAGGTGTAATTGAATCCTGTGTATCACCGATGAATAATCCTCTTTTTCCGGTAACAAAACCGAACGGTTCATATCGCATTGTCTTGGATTATCGAAATTTGAATAGTCATTGTCGTACATTTGCGGTACAGAACACTCACAGCTCTGTGCTAGTGAACAGCATTGTTTGCAAGAAATACAAAACGACACTGGCTATATCCAATGGTTTCTACAGTCACAACTTGGCTCCTGAGAGCCGTGACTTGACAGCATTTAGCGCCGTCGGAAATCAAAAAAGATTTACGCATTTGCCTATGCGGTGTAAGAACAGCCCTGGGGCTTTTGCTGCACGTGTTGTGTCTTTGTTGCACAGCGTTGACCCAGATGCGTTCTCATACGTAGATGATATTTATCTAATGGACGACGAACTGATACCGCATCTTGTCCGAGTCGACCGCATTATTTTGTCGTTTGCCGACTATGGATGCAAATTCAATTTTGCTAAATCACACATTGCTTGTCTTGCAGTGCTCTTTTTGGGCTATGATCTCAATAATGAAGGTAGGGGGTTAGCCCCCCACTTTCTGGAGAAATGTGCACAATTGCAACCTCCGTCAACACTGAAGAAGCTTCAGTCTTTGCTGGGATTTTTAAATTTCGGTAGGACGTACATCCCCGAATATGCCCCGCGTATCAAACCACTCTATGCATTGATACAACCTACATATTCTTCTGCCTGCTGGCTTCCGGAACATACCTCTATTCTACAATCTTTGCAGTCGGATATGCTGGCGACTAACTACTTGTTGACACGTGATAATTCCACTAATCTGGTCATACGTATTGTACGGGGGACGGTGGGTTTCACATATTTGATGTTCACCAAAGGAGACACAGTACCTATTGTATACAAATCACATTTGTACACTGCGGCGGAAATGCGATTTTCGAATGTTGAAAAGATTTTGACTGCGGTCCAAATGGCGATTCTGAAGGAACGCTCGCTGGCGCTGGGGAAACGCATTCTTATGGTTTCGCCTATCCCTGCTTTAGAAGCAGTGACAAAGGCAAGTGTACCGAACTCTAAGGCTTTACATCCCCGTTGGATTCAATGGGCTACTTCTTTGACATCAGCTGTCACGTTTATCTTTGATCCTGCTCTTCAGACACAGGAGTTTTTGCAGTATGAACATGTTCATCCTCCTCCGTTGTCGTTGCTTCCTTTGGATGAGTACAAATGTAATAAGCATGTTTGGACCCGATGGCCGGTTGAGCCGAGCCATCGGGTCCAAACATGCTTATTCAGCAGCTTGACCTATTGTGGCTGGTTCAATTGTAAATGGTGAATTTAAGTCTTCAATTGTGCATACACAGGCACTAGGGGACTCTACGGCGCAATTGGCGGAGCTGCGTGCTCTTATTCTAGCTCTCGAGTTTGCAGAACATAATGTGAATACTCTTATTGTGTGCGACTCTTACTACTGTGTCCAGTCTTTTAATGACAACTTTTTATTTTGGTCTCAGAATGATTATCGGGACTCTAAAGGCAGCGCAATAAAGCATAAAATGCTTTAGGTTTGAGTGGCGGAGCTTAAAGAACATCTACCACTCACACATGTTATTCATACTCTTGGCCATCAGCGTGTGGGAGCACATGCTGTTGGTAATTCTTTGGCTGACGAGGCAGCCAAATCTGCAGTAGCCACGTGTTCCGTTGCAGCAGTTACAAGATCCATGACTAAGATAGATAATGACATTTTGGCAGCTATAGCTGCTACGAAGGATGGAACTGCTTACCCGCACGGCTTCCCTTCAAAGTATTCTTATCATTTATCTCCCGAACAAGTTCCTTTTGCTAAAATTCCGTCAGTTGGGGATCGGCTGATTCCCAACATGGACTGCTGGCTTCCTTTGATCACAGCCGCACATGAAGGCATGGCTTCTGCACATGCCGGAGTGTCTGCGACTGTTTCTATTTTACAGCAACGTTATTGGTGGCGTGGTTTATATAAACAAACCCGAAACTATGTCCTTTCTTGTGACATTTATCAACAAATTAAACCGTCTACGGTTTCACGACCACCACAAACACAACTATATACATCAAATCAACTGTTTGGCTGTATATATATTGATCACTGCGGTACATTGACTTCAGATACTGCATATAAATATATTTTTGTTGCACTTGATTCGTGCACTAGATTCCTGTGGGTTTGGCCACAACGCAGCGCTGACGCTCAAAATGTCATCAGAGATTTGCGTGTCTTTGTCGGGACGTTTGCCTGTGGCACCTTCCATTCAGACCAAGGTCCGACGTTCGCCTCTAAGGCGTACAAAGACGCGATGAAGTCTTTGGGGGTGCCGGTGCAGTTTTCATCTCCATACAGGCCTGAGGGCAATTCTATAGTGGAGCGAATGAACCGTGACTTAAAGCAATCTTTCACAGCTAGAGTCTTGGGTACTGGCAGGAACTGGCTGGCCCATTTGTATGGAGTCCAAAGTGCACTTAATAACCTCCCAAGAAGATCTCTGGGTGGGTGGACCCCATACAAAATGCTCTTTGGCATTAAAATGTTTGTACCAGACCTTGATGGTCTAGACGTTGTGGCGGCGGCTGCAACATTTGACATAGATAACCATTCTACTATGTTACAGGACCTTCAACAGACCAGTGACAGCTACGCAACGGAATATATACCCTCTTCCAATGACACAGCGATGCTGATTCCGGTCACCGGCTGGCTTCCCAAGATTGGAGATCTGGTACAAGAGAAGCTGGAGAACAAAAAATAATTTGGTCCCTCTTATCGTGCACTAGTGCCAGTTCTTGGATTGAAGGGTACTCATACAGTGGTACTACCACCTTTACCTGGTCGCAAAGAAAACAGATACATTTCAGTTAACAATGTCAAACTAGACCATCTAGCTGATTCTGAATAGTGTGACTCCAAGTGTTTCATGCAATGCTATTTCTTTGAATCCGATGGCTTCTGCCTCTTCGACTAATGCACGTGTCGTTGAGGGTGAGATGGAGACTACTATTGACCTTTTACCTGTTGTGCCTTCATCCTCTTCCAACGCAGATATCGAGTATGCTTATCCTGCGGATGAGTTCCACATTGAAGTACCGGACAGTCCTTCACATCATCAAGCTGATGCTGCGCTGCCACCGTTAATGAACATGGGTGCAAGCGGTTATTTTGGTGACTGTACTAGCTTCTCTTATGACTCTTCATCCTCGTCCTCCTCTGTGACACCTCCACCGACAAAAAGGAGTATTTTCATCTCTTGGTTCAAGAAGACTTACCTGACCCCACCCTGGACCTACATCTGGTTGGTGCTTATCCTGATTTTCCTCTTCATGTCGATTTGTGACAGTATTTTTCTTGCTCATCAATGGTCATTATTTGCCAGAACGCTCTGCTGTAAAATTGGTCGATGGAATTCTGGCTCCACATACATCGTCCCATATCATGAAACGTGATCAAGCCCTTGTGAACATTTTGGCTTTCCCTGTTGCTGATGGCATCGTTTGGAATAAGGTTGCTTTCGAAATCCATGGTCCGACGGAAGTCCTCAAGATGCCATACGTGTTTCGCGTTTCATTAGGAGATGTGGTAACACAGGACATACATTCTGATGATTGGGATGTACAAGCAGTACATTCATTATTTTCTGATTTAAAGTATTATGCTGCTTTTGATGCTGAAGATTTGTATTTAAATTCTGCCAATTATGCTGATTTATTCTGTTATCAACACTATGGCCATCATTTTTTACACAAAACAAACATGTTAAGACCTGTTTTTAATTAAACGCAGTGGGAACATTGTCCAACGCCTTTACAAGGGAGTTCTAAAATGCTTAGAAATAAGTTTACCTATTTTACTGATTACAAGTCCAATCCAGAATCCTATTTTTTTAAATTGACATTGCCATCTCAATCTAAATTTATTCTCACACACACGAAATTAATATATGCAAATGCATTTAGGACTGAATTGGCCTTACAGGGTTATGATCACTGGAAAGATACCATTGATTTGAAATCGATTTGGGGCACTAAAGCTTGGCAAGTTCAGGGAACCGAAGCTTTGCATTGTGCATGCCTAATTCCGACTCAAATATTATTTTTGAATGACACAGTGCACCAAACTACTTGTTTTGGCCTGGCTACTGCCAAAAATCTGAATATCCCATCCATTCCATCATTGGCTCAGAATGATAATTGGTGTAAACACACAAATTAATTCCATCGATGTACTACAAGCTCCGTTTCGAAATGACAGTTTCAATATCTCTGATGTTGACCCCTCAGGATGGTTGTTGTGGCAAACCAGTTCTAATGCATGCCAACTGCGTTTTCAAAACGCGACGAGTGGTTTCACACAAACTAGACCTGATCCCCGTTACCCACATTCACATTCTGTCACCACATATTCGGTGGGAAAATTGTGCCAACAATGGTTGGAACACTCCACTCTATCGTCGGTGAAACAACACCTGTCTCTCTTATCGAGCGACATCAATTTGGCTGATTTTATCTTGGGTCCTAAAACTCCCAGATCAAAGAGATTCATCTATGCGGCTTATAATGAAGTATGGAAACTTTCGCAGATGGAAGCAGCATTCCGTCTGCGCCAAATTGACAAAGCAAATTTGGAAAACACTCTTGCAGTAGTCGACAATAGCATAAATACACTGTCTTCCCGCATTTATACTTTAGATAATATTGTTTCATCTGTTATTGATATTGTTCAAGGTGATGTATCTGTGTTATATCATAGTCAAAATCAATTACGATCTGTGATGCAATTTGCATGGACGTTACAGACTCTCAAAATGGGAAAAGTACTGTGGGATTACTTGAACGCTTCTGCTTTGTTTTTACCATTTAATCGAACTGATAAACAGAGATTCATGTCCATGAAAGATGCTACCTACACGCTATTACACATTGAACAATTAGAACACTTGCCATTTTCAGTGGCGGAGACCGATTCGGCTGTATGGCTAATTCATGGCGTTATCTCTCTGCCATTTTCGCTGTTTCAATTTACATCTTGCATGAAACATTTCCCAATTGGCCGCTTTGAACCCCTGGGTAGTACCTTTCTCCATGAATTATGGTCCCTACCTTCCTACAGATGTCAATGGGAGGGTAAGGAAGTGTTTTTAACAAGGGAGGACTGCGATTCCACAGTAGGACATTCCCTAGTTTGCAAACAAGTTAAGTTGCACGGCGCTTGTAATGTGTCCGCACCTAATCTGGCTTGTTTTTAGGTCGAGCCTCGAGTAGCGCGCAAGCGCTGCTTAGAGGCGAAGACTTTTAGTAAGCGAGTTTGGAAAGCAGTCCCAAAAACGCTCGTGCGTCGTGGCTGGCCTTTTTGGGATGGGTACGCGCGGCAAACATGTGTTTCCAATTATCGTGCCCAGACGCGGGCGCAATAATTGGAAACACATGTCTGCCACGCGTACCCATCCCAAAAAGGCCAGCCACGACGCACGAGCGTTTTTGGGACTGCTTTTCAAACAATGGCGGCCGCCGCACACACCAATCGCGGGATCCTGCCTGTCTCTGAGCTCCCGCACAACCGGTAACATCCATGAACCCACTTTTTGTTCACTGCCGCCTGCCTGCAATGATCTTGCTGTGGTCAAACTAAAATTCAGAGGGACTGAAAATTGCAGTGAGTGGCTCGGCTTTGACGTCGTTGCTGATATATCAAGTCGGTGCGGGATAGGTTATTACGTACGCGTGACGCTGACTGTAGGTATAACGCCGCATGGACCCCTGACCTGCAGACAGTGACCGTGTACGCGAGGGCAGTAGCTCGAGCCCGTGGACGTGGGCTCTGCTCACCATCGGTACCATACACGCGAGGCGCACGTAGGTTAACACCGGTCCGTATTCGTTTCTGCTGCGCGCATACGTTCAGAACCTGTCTCATAGGGCGAGGAGCACGGAGGGCTGCACAATCTTGCTTTCGAAAGACGCCCATCAAAGCGACACTTATCGGAGAGATACATGAGAAACGAACCCCTTACTCTGGACCACAGGCTTGCTTCGAGACACGCTACTTTGTGAGGCAAACTACAATTCAGAGGAACTCTTCAGACCACTCCATTGAAAGAATATTCCGTACCGGCACCTCCTCCAAGGACAGGGGTGCACCTCCGACATCAGCGTTCTCGTTAGTGAAATCCAGAGTAAACAAAATGACACAACTGGCAAGCTCAAATTAGGCTTTTAACGGCTTCAAGACTAAATCTCCCTATTTGTTCAGGAGCAGGTTTAACATTTCGATCAGACACGCCCTCCTGCAGTACCAATAAGCGTTACATAAACGATAGAGTAGGGTGGTCGCTATTTCTCCAATTAATATATTTAGAAATGAGCTCGATATACCTACTTGCACGAATATCATAGGAGATTACACACACACACCCACACGTGCAATATACACGTTCACAGAACGGCAGCACTCGCTCTTCTTTTTCAGTTTGCTTGAGATGCCATTTCGGTTTCTTTTCCAATTCTTAGAAAGAGGGTGATCGCTCAGGTGATTGGCGGTAAAGGCGTCTTGCGGGGGTGATACAAGGTTAAATGATCAGGGCTCGTCATAGATGGGTCACTCTACATGACCCCAATAGGTCTAGCGAATAAGGACTAAAGAAAGGTGATTGCTATGTGCATGGGTGATAAAGTTAGAAACGTTCAAAAGTGCAGTTTCTGTTGAATGAATGGTATGGAAGCCCAATTGAGTTGGGCTGAGTAGATTGTTACCTGAAAGGTTTTTTGTGAGACAACCGAAGATCAGCTGTCTGAGTTTTTTTGGGGGAAAATGGTAATTCTGACGAAGGTAGTTCACTGGAAAAGAGGGATGGCATAAGCGATACGACCAGAGCTGATTTGAAGCATTAAGGGTATGTGCCAGATGTGCTACACACTCGGTCCCCAACGCACTGTTTTATTTAGGGCTGTGGCGCACGCAAACATTTCTTAAACAGTGCTGTGCTGCACCTGTCACCTTTATTAGGCACAGTGGGTGAAGCAGGAGTCCGGGAGCCGGTGTGCTCTGAAATCTTGGCAACTCTTGGCAAAAGTTAAGGTGAGCCAGAAACTAAATCATAAGAAATTCAAGCAAAAGCTGAAACAAGGCATCAGTTTCTATCGTTTCAATAGAGTGCTTTTGCTGAAGTAGTGAGCTCCGTTCATCCATCCTCCCACATCTATTTCTCATCACCCCAAACCCCCTTCTCCACCTTTCGTTGCATAATGCCCAGGATTTTTCCACAACCCATCTCCCAAACCCCAAAAGAAACTCTTTTAAATTGTTTTAAAACATTGTTTCCAATTAATGCGCTGCCTCCCAGTGGTCCGAGGACGGGCTGTTTGTGGTTTGTTGCAGGTTCTGTTTGTATTTACCAGTGCCTAAAGCATCAAAACTTGAAATATTGCACGTGGACAGTTCATGAGGATGCTAAATCAGCGGCCCCTCTTTAACAGGGACATTTTAAGGATTTTGGAGGCCCCTGTTTGGAAGAGCTTTGAATTTATGATCCAGTTTCAGCTCTTTCATGCCCTCTTTGGCCAGGTCACTGACAGTGCACAGGTGCACTCGTATTTTATTTGCAGTATATGTGTAGCACAGATCTAGCCATGTAAAACAGTGGAGTGCACAGCACAGTGAACGTGCAATATCATGGTGTGTGTGGTAAAAAATAACGATCAAATGTTTTAATTTAAACACTTTATTTACAACATTTTGATTTGCCACCATCCTGTTTAAAAGCGCTTGTCAGCACCGCTGCCTACCAGCAGCACCAGAGCAGAGTGCGCTCAAGAGGTTGCCTTAATTGCAAAGCCACGTCTCACACGTATGGACTTCTTTGTAGTCTTCACCTTTCATGATCTTGTTCCATTTCTCTTTGTACCTGTCTGTAAAAGTCTCATTGTCTCTGCCTTGTCTCTCCTTCCACTTCTTTTTATTCTGTGCGTATCTCAGTCCCTCCTTGCATTTCAGTCTCTCTTAATCTCAGTGCCAGTTTCTCTTTCTCTCCCTCGCTTCCATTCTTTTTTATCTCTGTTTATCTTTATTCCTCCTGTTTCTCCCTTTCTGTGCCATTGTCCTTTTCTTTCTTTGCCAGTCTTTTTGCTGTGTCTCTCCTACTCTCTCTGTATGTTTCAGTCGTTGGACATTTTTGCTTTCTTTACTTCTCTTTTTCATCAGTTTGCAATTCCTTCCACGTTACGACAACTGAAGCAATCTCTTCCGTTGTTGGGGCGATTGTAGTTCTTTCTTTTTCTCGGTGGGTTATATTTTTCTGTCCAATCGTGGGATTTGCCGGGAGTTAGTGCCTTAAAGAACATCCTAGGATTCCCGAGTCCGTTACTCAGTTTTAAAACTACTCTTTGTTTACCTCACCCCCTTTTTGCTTAGAGAAGCTGCATTTCGATATTTTCTGTCCGTTCACGGAAGGTAAGTTCCATTTTGGAGAATCTCCACCAATTCGAGATGGTTGTCATGTAGGTTTTATGCATTTAAGTCCTCTCCTCCTCTCATGTTTACATTACTGTGGTGATTCCTTTTTCTTCTTATTCACTGTGTCCGTTTATGCCTTCAGTCTATCATACTTCAGTTCAGTTCATTTTATTCCTGTTTCTCTCTTGTGTTTGTCATTCTATATTTTCGGCTCTTTACCTTAATTTTCCTTTTGTTGCTTCTTCTTCCTGGGTCCATTCTAGTCTTTTGTCTCATACAGTTACCTTTCTTACAACTGTATCGCTTGGGCGCCTGGGTATAAGAGCTCAGGGGCCCCGCCCTTCCAATAATTCAAGACTGGATATAGGGGAGTGCAGCCCTGCCAAGTGCCACGCATCTCAGGTCAAACGAACTAATGCATTTGCAAATTTATGTTGCATGACTGCAAGGCCCAAGATTGTCATGCAATCAGTATTAATAACAGACTGACTGCCATGCCCTCACTGTGATGGTCCCATAAAGCCTGAGGGTTACAGTGCCAGGACATCTCATCTTAGCTGTACAGCTTCCAAGGAGGTTGAGCATCTTACCTCTCTCGTGTGCCAGGAGTTCATACGTCTCCTTTGCAGTGTGCCAGATACTGGGGCGAGGTAGAGTCACAAGGGGACAGGCAGAGGAGATTGGGACAAAAGTGAAGATGTACTTAAAAGCCCACAGGTTACAGAACAGCAAGGCAGGCACTGAACTAAAAGAGACCCAGCAAATCCGTGCCATACTGCTGGCCAAAACGACAGACCCAGGGCAAGTGTCCTTTCACCACATCCAACTCTCTTCTTAACTCTGAAACATCTTTTCATACTAGTAATGGAACGTGGAAATTGTTTGGGAAGAAATTCTAGAAGACCAGGAGATTCCTCCTTTTGTGACCTGGAAGCATCAAGGGTCTCTGAAATCTATAAACAAGCATTGGCATAGCCAATAGGTCTCGCTTTTGGGACCTTATAAGTATTTAGTTATGCAGCACAATATCCTTGGTGCAACAACATCAACTGTTGCATGTCTAAACACTTATAAGGTCCCAAAGGCGAGACCTATTGGCTATTCCAATGCTTGTTTTAAAGGGACGCCTGTCCCGGCAATAATTCCCACTCTCACATTGCTTTCTAAAGGCAGTTATCTTATTTTGAATAACCACGACTGCTGTGGCTTACGGGCAGGCATCCTGTATATAGTAACAGTTTCACAACGTGTTACTTGATGTAGCAATGTGCTTTTTCCACCCCCGCATGGGATTGTAGATAGTTCCGTTTGGCCTTCCATTCCAACTTTGAAAACAGATTTCAATAAATTAAGCATACTCAAAGCGCTATTGTTTCAACAAGAAGTGGCTCTCACGTCGGCTAGAGAGACCTTCGAATTGCAGGTAGCTAGAACATCTAGTAAGATTCAGTCGCTGCTGAACACGAACCTCCCACTTCATTTTGGGGAGCTGGTACATCAAATATTCAATGCGTCTGACGCAGAAGTCCTTGCTCATTTTTTTAAACTTGTGGGATCCGGCCTTGTGACATCTTTTCAGATGATTTTTGGAGTAATAGCGGCCTTTATCCATTCTATTTTTTCCAGCGTCTTTGGAGGGTTCCCCATAATACTGGCGCTGGCGGGTGGCCTCCTGATTCTCCTGCTTCTGCTATGCAATGGCTGCCCATCATGTGGTAATGCACAGACCCGGCCAATTGCAACTGTACCGTGACCCAATGCAACAACTTTTTGGATGCTTGCCATTAGCAACGCTTAGCGTGAGTTATGGTCTAACTTTTCGCTATGCCTACTTCACTTGCGTGCAACCTGTGTTCTACTGCCAGCGGTGCCATTTCTATTGGGCCTTGGATTTATGCCTCTCCAATACGTCATGCACAGACTTGGATTATGACCTGTTAGTGGGCCCACTGGTGGCCCATGACCAGGCCTGCTCTCGGGATGACCGCATGGGGCTTGCGGCTGCACTTGGAGTCTTGGCTGAGTGGAATATCTGTGCGGCTGGGCAGAACCTCTTGCAACGGAGTTTCATCGAATATCAAGCAAGTTGCCCGGATATGCTCTTCAAGGCATCAGATTATGAGGAACACGTTTGTTCCTTCGAGTTACTTGATTGGATGGCATCCCATTTTGCTACGAATGATAGGGATGACCTTTTGGAACGAATTGCATTCTTAAGTTCACGTACCTTTATGGATTTTCCAACTCCAAATTAATCACGTTCTCAATGAACAACAACATTTTAATTGACCAAATTATTATTTTTTGTTGAAATTTTCCAATTTGTTTTTTTTCAGCGCTTCTAGACTCTGCTTACTTTTGAACTCTGTTGGGGTCCTTTATCTATATGCTATGACCTGGCCAAGGGGAGGGTGTCATATGGCCGCTAGGGTAATTGTCGACATTGCTAAGTTAGCATGAGCTCTGCTGCCATGATGCTCCTTTTGCACTCATTACTACATGACTTTATTTTGTATGACTCTATGCCTTTCACATGAGAACTGTCTGCTTTCTGCGTTCACTGCCTGTTCCTGGAGTTTAGTCTGAACATAGTGTGCAAGGTCGATAAACAATGCCCCTTGTTATTCAGTTCTGGTCAGTCCCTAGCACCTAGACAAAACATGCTAGCACAGCTGCTACTGCTGGAAAGTCGTGCTTTGATATTATGGGGATGCATGCTATTCTGACACACACTTGGAGAGGGATCTTTACAGGGAGAAGAGCTATGCTGTTCCTATGATGTAAAAATACCATCTAGGCACTAAGGTATGGGGTCTGCTGACAAAGCCCAGAGATCTTCCTTTATATAAAAGAACTTCTTCTTTCCAAGGGAGGGTTATTAGGACTTATAGTCCTTTATCCACTGTCTGTATACGATGACATCCCCCTTTGTAATCTATGGTCTTGCGACAATCCTAACTGTTTTAGGTTTATGCGTTTTGCTGCTGGTAGTGGCTCGTATACTGCATTATAGAGCACTATAGTTAAAATAAACATTTTGAACTATAACAGTGACTCTGTCAATTCTTATTGTGGACAGGTAGAAGTGAGTGAGCGAAAGGGTACGTCTTGCTACAGGGATTCCTGAGAGAGTCGGGAGTGTTGTGTTCTGGGTTGTCTAATCATTTGTAGCTTCGTGATTATGTAGGAGAACGAATGAGACACTATAGCTAGTCGGTTTTGGAATTTTGGGTACCGAGGCGGTAGGAAGGCTCAGCCCCTACACACCGAGGCCCTGTTTTCCTGCGCATAGTTCTGTGTATGTGCAGAATCCCCACAACAACAATAGGAGGTGGCATACAGCTGACCACGCCATCTACGTCGCAATCGGGCCCCTTCTTCGGATGTGAAGTGGGTCCCCTGTGGCATCACTATGTGTGCCCCCCTATGAGTAATGTAGCTGTGTATTTTGTAGTGTTTGGACGCCGACCCCATTCCTCTCACATTCCAGGATAACATTTTCACCTCATGGTACAACTGTGTCACACTTGGCACAATTGTAAACTAAAGCCCCCCAGCCACCTCAACCCAGAGCAGCTATTGCTACCAGACTACCACCGTACACCCCAAACAAGTAACTCCGCATCCCTAGGGCAGCTTCGATATGCTGACTGCCCAAACCAGAAAAAACAAAAACAAAAGTAGATGGCCTCCCCCAGTTTGCTAGCAGGGGCTATCTGGTCGAGGGTAGGCGAAGGAACCAAACATCGAAGTCACCCCTCTCCGGCCCAGTAATCAAAAAGAAAAATCAAAAGTCCCCTCCATGGTGGGCAGAGTCTGGCCAGTGCCCCCTGTTCAGGTGAATGTCTCACCCCTACCTTGCGCGGCTCCTGCTGGCCTCCTCAGCCACAGTGCTATCCTCACCGCGTTACTCATCCCCACCAAAAGCAGGAAAAAGGGTCTTGTGTCTCCCATCTTATCACAGGGCGGACACAAGTCACTCAACCAGCTGCTAAATCAAATCGTCTGCTGACCTCGGGGTCACCACTGGCCGGGAGCACCCCCTTGCTCTGAACGGAGTCCCCTGTGTCTGAGTTTCCAGTTTTGTGGGCGGAGAACCCCCGGAAGCCCTCCTCCACCACCTGGGTCGCCAAAACCTCCACGACGCCTGCAATGCTGCCAGTCTTTCCTGTGCTGTCTGAGATGAAGTTGGCTTCCGTAGTGGAAACCGCAGTCTTTTCCATTTTGGTCCGTACGGGCCGTTGGTACGAGCATTGTGGATTAGGATATCCTGGTCCCTGTAGTGCAGGAGATGTGCTACCACGGAGCGAGGGGGTCGCCCCGGCTCCAACGGGTGTGCCGGCATTCTGTGCGCTCTCTCTAAGGCAAAGAACTGTGTAAGCAGACCCAGAGCCACTGTGTTCCGATGCCAGTCCCCATGGAAGGCCACCATGTCCGAGTCCTCCGAGCTCTCGGGGACCCCCACCACTCTAATATTATTGCATCAGTTTCAATCTTCTACATCATCCGTCCGCTTTTCGAGGATAGACACCCTGGCAGTCAAATCATCAAGTTTGCGGGACACGGCCGCTTGTTCAGGCTGAAGGACTTCTACCGCCTGTTCCACTTCTTTCATTCTATCCACTAGTTCATGGTGCTCCGCCTGCAGGAGGCCCAGCCTGATAGACACTGCCCCAATGTCTTGCTGTAGAGTGGCTTTCGTGTCTGCGATGTCAGCCAGTACTTTATCGAGGTGCACATCTATTGATTGGTCAGCAGCTTCGGGCTCCTCTGCCCCCGGCTCCCCTGCGGCTCGAGGGGGTTCCCCCCCTCCGGCAGCATGCTCCCCTGCTTCAGTCACAACTTGCCCATTGCAGACTCCTGCTCTGTTCCGGACCACAATATGGAATAGGCACCAATCAATTCTGTATTTCCAGGCCCCTGAGCAGCCAGCCGTACAGGGCTGCTCCCATCCAACAAAGGATTGAACAGAGTATAGTGTCCAGCACAATACGCCAGGCTAGCGTGTCCCAGCCCTTCGTCAGCCGACACCTCTATGGCAGCCGCACAAATGCTCCAGCGTCTTCCTTCCCAACGTGACCCAGGACCACCACGATCCGGGCAAGGCCCAGGGGCTCGCTGCTGTCTCACAGCCCGGCACTGCTTCCATTGTTACCGGAGCACACCCACTCAGCCCCCACAGACTTCAGGAGGGTTCTCAGACCGGGCCACGATGTAGGCCCCCCAGCTCAAGCCACACTTCAACCTCTCCCACCCAGTGACCGGGCAGGGCTCTTTTCAAATCCAGCTGGAGTCCAGGTGTTACCCCGCCTCCCTAGCTGTTCGATACTTCCATCTTGCCTTGGTCCCAGGCTCTCACCCGATAACTGGGAGGGCCACAATTCCTTCGGCCCTCTCCGACACCTCCCTTAGGCTCACAACTGCGGTCTCGTTTGTCCTCGCCCCCACGGGGCAGGCACGTCCCTCACCTCAGCACTCCTGTCAGGTACGGATGTCGGCCTCGTTTTCTGCTACTCGCGCAGCCGGATCTCGACGAGGCATTCACAATGACTCAGGTAGAGCCCCCTTTCTGCTGAATTGCACCAGGGCCTGCCACACCCAGGCTAGGAGAGCAGGCACATCTGTCCTCACCGTCCGGTCTCAGGGGAGAGGCGCCACCCCGGAGGGCCCGTTCCCGCCATGGCCATCAGTCAGGGATCACTCTCGGCTGCCCCCTACCTCTCAGCAATCCGTCGGAACCATTATTCCGGTCTCGCGGCCGAAGTCATCACAGAGGCCCCGCAACAACAGTCTCCGTAGTCCGGGGGTACCCGTGTGTCTGCTTTCAGGGCCGGGAGACAGGCCTACGGTGGGAGCCCTCCTCAGAGCTCCAACCCCGGTGCAATACTTGCCACCAGGGGACCCATCACGAGGAGGCCCAGGCCAGCCTCCGGGCCACAGTCCAGTGTCCCAAGGCACTGCCTCAGTTGGCCCCGCCATCGTCTTCGGTGGGGCTCCGCCAGCCCTCCACCACACCGCAGAGGCTTCCTGCAAACAAGTGAGAATCGCGGGGCCACTAGCATCCCACCAACCGGATGGTATTTCAGGATTTATGGTGGGCCGGAGCGGAGCTGCTCTGTCACAAGTCTGACATCTTCCGCCTCCTAGCAACGCCCCCTCCTACAGGAGTGTTAAAGGCACTTCTAGTCTAATTCATCCCGTGAAGCCAAGCCTCAGAGATTATTGGGAAAAAAAGGAATGCCCCCCCCCCAAGCCATCACTTTCATTCCAGTCTTGATTGCCTTTTGGTTTCAGTTGTGACAATTTAGGTTTCAAAGGGAATTCCTCTGTGACATTTACTCCTGGCCACATCTAAATTCAACAGCCTATTGGTAAAAAACCAAGATGCTCTCTTTCTGCCACTTCCCAAGTTGCTTAACAGATAAACATAAGAAAACGTGCAATAAGCGAGAGCAGCATAAGTGTTTTATACCACCTTTTTCAGAGCCTGCATTTTCAATGATCACTTATTTATATTGTATTATATGTATGCAGCAGTTTATGGTTATTAGCACATAATCCAATCAGAACTGGTTTTAGCACTTCATAATAATATTACAACCTGACGTGATAGTATTCAATTTATTATTGTCTTAAGAAAAAATGACATTTGATTTTACCCTGCAAGGGTACAAACGTAAGCAAATTAGGTCACGTAGAAATTGACACCAAGGGCCAGATGTACGGCCATTCCATTTTGCGAGTCGCAAATTGCGATTATGTGCAACTCGCAATGTGCGGCTCGCCAAATAGAATGTACAACAGTGTCTGAGACACTGTTTGCGATTCCCAAATGGGTCGCTTGGGACCTGACTCATTAATATTCATGAGGCAGGTCACAATTTGCGACCCATTGGGAATGGCCAGCACTCACAGGGATGGTGGCCTACTGGGGTCAGCAGACCACCATGTCTGTGACTGCATTTTTCATTAAAGCCGTTTTTTTTAATGCAGTCTGTTTTCCTTAAAGGAAAACTGAATGCAGTTCAAAAATAAAAATAAAACGTTTCAGTGGTTCGTGGGATCAGTGCCTGCTCTTAAAAAATATTTGCACCCATATTTGCAAACGGGAAGGGGTCCCTTCCCATTTGCGACTGGTTTACCACCAGCTTTCCATTGCCGGTAAAATGCAAATGTTTTGCAACCGTATTTCGGTCGCAAAACATTCGTACATGGCACTGCGAGTCCCTATAAGGAAGGGACGCCCCTTACTAATAGCGAGTCGCAAACCCTATTTTGCAAGCCGGTAATAGGTTACCGACTCACAAAATAGGGTTTGTAAATGCCGCAAACCTATTTAGTGGTTGCAAATGGCCCGATTTCCCGTTTGCAACCACTAAAAACCGGTCATACATGTGGCCCCAAGCACAGAACTCACTGAACTAATTTCTGGATCATAACATGGGACCTACAGGTCACACAATTGCTTCTGTAATGACTGCATGAACTCACTGTTTTACCCTACTGATGGATTGTCCTGAAATCTGTAGGTTGAAAGGTAATGCAAGACATGAATTCTGTGGTAATAAAATTACATGTAAAAAAGACCAATACATATGTATATATGTATATGTAAACGTGTGCGTACACTCAAACATATTTGTATGTTTTCCTTTTACATGTGATTTGATACATTTGATACCATAGCCTTGCAATATATTAACAATATTAATGTGAAGGAGGTCTGGGGGCTAGTGGAGGATATCTATAAGGCTCTGTGTGATTGGGTGTATGTTAACAGTGACGGATTGAGTGCTAGCAGAGGTGCTTTGAGCATTCAGAGCCCAAAAGAGAGGGGCCAAGGCAACCTGCTGTGATCTTCAGTGCTGTGTGAAATCATCTAAAAATCTCAAATCCAGCAGACGTACTGGCAAGATGAGGTATGGTTTCAAAGAGTGTGTGATTGCCAGATAAATGTTGTTGAAGGCCAACTGAGAGTTTGTGAGGTGCAGCAAAGTGCTTCTGACAGTTAGGTAAGGGTAACTTCAGGTTACCAAAAGGGCTCAGTGGTCCTCTGAGGGCCTGCTGATGCCCATTAGATGGTATTTAGAGACTAAGTGCAGGGAGAATGGGACTGAAAGCCATCTAAGGATCAAAAGGAGTAATTGAGGAATAGTGGAGGATCTGAGTGACAACTGAGGGCTCTGAAGGTTGAGTATTGGTTCCTGAAGAGTGTCTGATGCATGGCGAAGGTGAGCCAAGATTGGCAGAGGGCTTCTGAAATTGAGCGAGGACAAGATTTTGGTTAGCTTAAGTATAGCCTTCGATTTGCTAGAGTGATAAGGGCCACATGATGGTTTTAGGGACAGCTTGAACTGCAGGTGCAATATTTTCCCTGTCTTTTGTGTACTAAGGAATCTTGTTCTAGTCGTGGCTGTGTCATTTCTGTATATGTATGAGCGAAGGACTTAAATGGAAATTCCGCCTTCTGGAGCCCCAGTGATACTGTGAGCTATGGTAGGAGGGAAAGGGAAGACTCGTTGTATGCCCTCATCCACAAGCTCTGCCTCGCCATTTCCTCTACACAATGCACATAGCCAATGGAGAGGAAATGGAATGAGAGTCACAGTCACAGGCTGTAGATTTGGACCTTGAAAAGTTGAGAGCAGCAGTCCTATACCAATGTTTATATCCTGCTGCAGCTTCATTCTCCTCAATTGAGTTCTCAATATTGCAATGTTCTAATGGCTAGTATGTGTCCTTGTAAAGAATATATTTTAAAAAGTCTATGTCCTCATACATTTTAATTGTAGTTGGAAGGCTGTGCTACTACTTTTATTATACAGATTTCCTCTCATTAGATGCATATAGAAATAAAGCTGTATTTTAATTATCAACAAATAAAACTGAAAAATACCAATTGTGTCTAGTTTCAGTGATGTCATTGATGTTTTGCATAATGATGCTATGTATAATGTCAGTCATTGATTTTTAACTGAAATTTCAGTTTGTGCAATGGTTTACTAACCAATTGTTAAAATAGCGTTATGACATTCTGATGTTAATATTTCAAAATATACTAGATTAGATTAATAAAAGATCATCAAACTGAGGCAAAAGACAGTGCCATGAGTCTGAATGACAAATTAAGTGCAAATTTATCCAGTGATTTTGGAATGATCATTCAGCAAAACTCTGCTATGGGGATTAGCATGGGAAATCCAAGTAACATGAGCTAACCTTTGCCCCCAGTGACTGAATTAAATGTTACAAGTTAAATCAGAGATGGACAAACACATTTTTGAAAACGTTTGTGCAGATTTGAGAAGCTTGACAAGTCATTAGAAATTTTATTTATAGCAGCTTACCTTTTGTTGAGGTCACAAAACCTTTTTTGGTTTCTGACAACTCTGGCCCATTTTAATAAATAGTCCAACCCAAGAATAATCCTACAAGGGCAGATTGGTCAAGAGCCTGAAATTTACTGGCTGGAGCCAAAAATGCTTGTTTTCAGTTCAAAGTCCTATACGAAGTGTTACTCAAATTTACAATGAAACTACAGAGCAGAATTATACCAAATATGGCATTAAGGTAATTCTTTTGTAAAATGCATAATGCTGTAACAACATATTACAAGTTTGGTTCCTTCATAGATCTAGATAAAAATGTTTATACCTCTGAAATATACGCCATATGTTTGTGAATTTTACATTATGCAAAGTTTTGTAAATTTCACAAATGTGAAATTTAATTCAGAAAAAGTCTCACAGAAGACATTTTCTCCCCAAATCACTATCCTGTCTGTATTTCCCTTAAAGAAGGCATTTTCATGAGACCCCATCCATTTAATGTGTGACTTTTCGCATACTTTTCATGGAATATCACAACATTTTGTGACTCTCCCTTTTTCCTGAACTTAAATTGAATCTCCATGACTGACATGAGAGTTATGGTGTGAGGTTTGTGAACCAGTTTCCCTATAACATGAGTTCAATGAGAGCAGTGAGTCATTTTAGTTCCGCCTATGATTATGTTCTTCACTGAACAATTCTCCTGGTTCACCAACTATTTGTGGGAAAAATCTGATACAGATAGGTATGGCGAGCTGAGCACTTACCAAACTCAGGGATACTAGAGCATACCCGAGAGCTTTGCAAAATCAGTTCCCTTGTAAGATCGTGAAATATAAGGAGGTTTTGCGAATGGTTCATAAACCTTTTGTCACTTCTTCCTATTTTGTAACTGGTATATAATTTAAAAAAAATCCTTTTATGGAGTGGAGCCAACACAGTGACAGAGCATCTCCAAAACACCGCTGATCGGGTTAATCAGTCTACAGCCGTACAGAAGGGACAAAAACAGGCTTGCCCCGACCCTTTCCTCAAACAGATCACATAACTATGCTGAACACAGTCACAGTATCAAATATAACCATGCTGAACACAACCACAGGATCAAAGAGGTTGCTTTATCGAGGATGTTAGAAATGGGGTTTCTGTACCTAAGCCAGGCAGAACCTACCACTCTTGTCAGGGCAAGGTAGTTACACACCTAAGATAACCCCTGCTCACCCGCTTGGTAGCTTGGCAGAGCAGTCAGGGTTATCCCAGAGGCAATGTGTAAAGCGTTTTCGCAACACACACACACTATTGACACACTAGGCACACCACAAAAAGAGACTCAACACAAGGTTATATACAAATATCCTTTGTATTGTACATAAAACACTTTAGACCATAATCACATAAATCACTATGCCACTAGGCACTTGTCATGACGTCACAAAGATTACACAATCACTTTGCCAATCGGGCAATTGTCATAACAACACCAGTAATGCACTAAAGTAAATACTTGTAGAGTGCATACATCATAAATCCACCATCACTGCACATATAAGCAACTCCTGAGATACTGCCTGTGATCTTGACCAATCAGGCATACATGACATACATAGTAGATCAGGGCCCAAAAGGCAGTAGTTAGGTTAGGCACCACACATAGGAATTTCTCCCTGCATATCCACATTACCAAACATACCAGTAAACAACACCAAGAGCAGCCTCTGCGCTCTTATTATGGGTTATGCGATAATTCAGTTATCTTCCTGGTAGGCTTCCAGCCCATCTGCCAACCTACACCAGGGAATGCAGTCTTTTCTGGGAATTCCTCCCAACTTGGGAATCGGGGGCCTCCGTCGAGGTCTCACCCCGTTCCAATGCTGAGATCCGGCGCTAGTGCCCTGCCCCCTCAGGTATACCCCGAGCAATGAGGGTGGGGCAACCAACGTTGCAACGCTTAGATGCGGTGAAGCCGCTCTCAAGGGACAAAATGCGGGATGTAGCCCGCACCCAGTCTATGTCTGACAACGCAGGCAACTGCCAGGTGGGTACGAGTATCCCGCCACTTCCGTCAGTAACACTACAGGTGTTGCAGCCCATATGGAGCCCTCCCACCGGGGCTGCACAGACGGCTGTAGGGAAATGCGCACGGGTGCGACCTCACTGTCACAATACTGGTGAAGTGCCACAAACGTGCAGCCCACACGACCGGCCCACTCAGACACTGGGAGCGTGGGACTCTGTTGCGACGAGGCCCGTCAGCACTCCGGGCCCTGTCCCGATCAGGCCATCCTCTCTGATGACGCGCTGTCCTCACACCACCGGGGCAGCGCTGAGGGAGGATCTCTTCCGGGCAATGTCGGCAGCCTCTGTGGTCCTTTACTGCTGGGGTGTGTGGGCGAAGCCTTGGTCTACACGGGAGCGCCATGCACTGCCTCACACCAGGATCCTTCTTCGCCGGCGCTGGCTGGCTGACGAGCGACCACGCCCACTTTCAGTTTTCCCTCGATTGAGGTCTGGCCATCATGAAGAACTCACAACATGCGCTGCTGTAGTGGAGCCTCGGCCGCTCTCCCACAGGCCGAGAGGTGCTCCATACACACCCCTTAGTAGCAGGACACAGAGCCAGTGGATTATACAGCGCTCCCCATGCGCTGAGAGAATAAAACCATAAAGCATTCGCTCTGCGCTAATTTCTACAGGAAGGAGCAAAATGCGCTCAACACACGCTGTTTGCAGAGCACTGGGGCACACCAGCAAGGTGCATGCAGGCAGGCCAGTACGAGGGGTCCTTAGAGCAGAGTAGCAGCCCCCCAGCAATTCCTCCAGGCAGTCCAGCTGCCTTCCAGTTACAAGTCCAAGCAGTGTTTAGCTTCATGGGGTCACAGCTCCTGTACGTGTAGTCCAAAAGTATTTGTGCTCTGGGGGGCACTTCAAACACTGTTTAGAAGTGCACAACACCCCTATTTACATCCCAAGCCCTGGCCCCAGACACACTACAGGGGGGCGGAGACAGCATTGTGGAAGGCAGGCACAGCCCTATTCAGGTGCAGGTGCAACTCCTCCCACCACTCTAAATGCAGACCAGGCCTATTCAGATGCAAGGGAAACTCCTCCCGCCACTCTAAATGCAGCCAAGGTCTATTCAGCCTAGCACTGAGTCACCCAGAAAAGGCAGGACACACCTCACCCCCCTTGTGACTGTCTAGAGTGAATGCACATCCCCTTTCTCCTGTCAGTCTGAACCAGATGGTGAATACACATCCAGGCAGGGCGCAAAGACTCATAAGCACACAGAAATGCCCACTTCTACAATTGGCATTTCAAAAATAGTAATGACAAATCCGCTTTCACCAATAAGCAGGATTCATCACTACTACTCCAAACATACCAAACATGGCCACGCTACCCCTCTCACATCAGGAATTACCGCTGAAGCACATATCAGGGAATCCCTAATGCAAACCTATGAGAGGGTAAGCCTCACAGCAGTGAGAAACCAAATAGGCTGTTTGTCACTACCAGGACATGCCACACAGTTAAGGTACATGTCCTGCCTTTTATCTACACAGCACCCTGCCCATAGGGCTAGGTAGGACCTACCTAAGGGGTGACTTGTATGTAGTAAAAGGGGAGTTTCAGACGTAGCAACCACTTTACATGCCACGTCAATGCGGCAGTAAACTGCGCATGCAGGCCCTGCAGCGGCAGAGGCCTGAGACAGGTTTGAAAGGCTACTTCGGTGGGTGGCGCAAGCAGTGCTGCAAGCCCACTAGTAGCATTTAATTTACAGGTTCTGGATATATGGGATAGTACTGTACAAGGGACTTACAGGTAAATTAAATATGCCAAACAGGTGTAGACCAATCTTACCAAGTTTACAAGAGAGAGCACATGCTCCGCTCCCACCACCACAAACGATGACCCCACCACCGCCGCCTGCACTCTACACAACTGGATCACCGACTGCACTAACACCATTTCCCCCGTCAAGAAATCCTCCAAGCCCCAGGCCAAGAGAGCCAGCTGGTTTTCCACCGAACTCTGAGACTCCAGACGCACCTGCAGACGACTCGAAAAACGGTGGAGGAACTCCAAAACCCCCGACAGACCTCGACAACTTCAAAACAGCTACCGCGACCCACCACAAGCTCATCAGACTCTCCAGGAAGAAAGCACTTCAGGACAGAATCTCCACCAACGCACACAACAGCAAGGAACTCTTCAGCATCATCAAAGAGTTCGCCCAACCCAACAGCGAGTCCACAGACATCACTCCCTCCCAGGACCTCTGCGTCAGACTCAGAGCTTCCTTCCGTCACAAAATCAAGACCATCTATGTCAACTTCGAAGACAACAACCCCCACGAGGAACCCCCTCCCACCGCTCCCAGCAGCATGCAGCCGACACTTGACAGATGGACCGCCCTTAGCATCGAAGACACTCTGAGGATAATGAAGACTACTCACTCCGGGGCCCCCACGGACCCCTGCCTTCACCACATCTACCTCAAAGCCGCATCATCGCCCCGAACTTCAACATATCATCAACCACTCCTTCGAGACCGCCTCCTTCCCCGACGACTGGAAACACGCCGCAATCAACCCTCTCCTGAAAAAACCTTCTGCGGACCCCTCCGGCCTCAAGAATTTCAGACCGATCTCCCTTATCCTGCCAAAGTCATGGAAAAAGCCGTCAACAGTCAACTCGCTGCCTTCATCGAAGAAAACAACATCCTCGACTCCTCCCAATCAGGCTTCAGGAAGAACCACAGCACCGAAACCACACTTCTCGCAGACGACATCCACGCCGTCCTTGACAGAGGAGAGACAGTGGCCCTCATCCTCCTTGACCTCCCGCGGCCTTCGACACTGTCTCTCACTGCACCCTAGCCTGCAGACTCCACAACGCGGGAATCCGGAACAAGGCCCTCGACTGGATCCTCTCTTTCCTCTCCGGCAGAACGTAACGAGTCAGACTCCCTCCATTTCTCTCAGAACCGACTCTAACCACCTGCAGAGTCCCACAAGGATCCTCCATCAACCCGGCCCTGTTCAACATCTACATGGCCCCGCTCGCATCCGTCGTCAGAGCACACGGACTCAACATCACATCGTACGCAGACGACACCCAACTCATCCTCTCCCTATCCAACGAACCCAACATCACCAAACGCAACTTTCAAGACGGAATGGAAGCCGTCGCCAGATGGATGAAGAACAGCTGCCTTCAACTCAACACAGAGAAAACCGCGATACTCATCATGGGCCACACCCCAACGCCTGGAACGACACCTGGTGGCCCCCCGCCCTCGGAGACCCTCCCGCCCCCACGGACTACACACGCAACCTCGGAATCATCCTGGACTCAAAATGGACCGCCAGGTCAACGCCATCACCTCCTCCTGCTAACACACCCTCCGCCTACTCCACAAGACCTTCAAGTGGATCCCCCCGAACACAGGAAAACTGTCACACACGCCCTCATCAGTAGCAGACTGGACTACGGCAACGCACTCTACGCCGGGATCAACAAGAACATTACCCGCAAACTCCAGAAGGTCCAGGACGCTGCCGCTAGACTAGTCCTCAACCTACTGCGCCACTGCTACATCAGCGAACACCTACAGACCCTACACTGGCTCCCCGTCGAGAAGAGAATCACCTTCAAGCTCCTCACCCACGCACACAAGGCCCTCCACAACACCGGACCCGCCAATGTGAACCACAGCCTCGTGTTCCACGCTCCCCAACGTTCGCTCCGCTCGGCCCAGCTCTCCCTCGCAAAGATACCCCAGATCAAGAAAAGCAGAACAGGAGGGCGCTCCTTCTCCCTCCTCGCAGCCAAGGCATGGAACTCCCTCTCACTCCACCTCCAACAGACTGCATCGCTCCCTAAGTTCCTAAAGGACCTCAAGACCTGGCTCTTCGATGGAACTCAGTGAACCTCCAGGAACTGCGGACCCTGCCCCCCCCATCCCACCACCCCCACCCCCTTTGCCTCAGCGCCTTGAGACCCGGCCCGGGTGAGTAGCTTGCGCTTCAAAAACCTATTGGATTCATTATCACTGATCAGCAGTGGTAGAGTGCCAACAAAAACAGGTCAGAAAAAATACAGGAGGAAGGCAAAACGTTCTGGGATGACCCTGCAAAAAGGGCCAAGTCCAACAGAGGATGACAAGGATTTGACCATACCATCACTGAAACCACGAGGGGTGGGCGATCCAAAATGGCAGTAGCCATTGTAAACTGAAATGCTGGGAGCAGCGGCACATAAATGAGCCGTTGCCCCAAGACACGTAGCGGTGGCGATTAAGGCACGGAGAGTGCACAACCCAGGAGAGAGTCCCAGCAACACTGGTGAACCTGCCTGACTAGCAAGCTGGGAGGGAAGGTGGAAAACTGGTGCACAATCAAGGCAGTGTAAAGAGCAGATGCAGGTATACGCTGTGCTGCCACTTGGCTTTCTTTCTTACAGTGAAACCAGAAAGGGGGAGGTTGCCACCATACACTGCTTACACTATGGTGCATAAACAGATGGCCAATCAAGGCCACAAGCTGGACCCCGATGTTCCTGGAGAGCAGTAATGGTCAGGTGCTGGACAGTAGGAAGTGACAATCAGTGAGAAGGGTGCCCATCAAATAAAGAAGGGGAGACAAAGATAAGACTAGTGGGAGGAACCCCCTGGGCAAATCAATGAAATTACACATTACTAGTCAACCACAGCATTACGGGAGCCTCTCCCAGAACACTTACCAACAAACACTGAGAACACACGATATGGAGAAACCCTCTTTAAAGGCCCAACACCGACACTAGGGTGCGTAACCCGTATGCCATAAAGCCTGGGCAAGAGCATAAGAAACTGTGTGATGGTTGGCAGAGCCACATCTGAAGATCACCTTGCTGAGATAGGCAGGATCGTGACACCACAGGATTAGTGAGGAGAGACACTTATGTAACTCCTATTCACAATCAGTTCTGGCCCAGCAAATATACAACACAAGGACTTACAACGCAAACCAGCAACAAAGGTAAACCTGGAATTGATGGAGATAGTAGATTTATGTAATCTCAAGGTAAACCACCTAGACAAAGCAAGGCCTGCTCATTTGTGGCCCACCTGGCTCCGTTGGACAAAGCAAGGCAAACAGAGGAAAACATGACTGACTCGAGCGACATGGCATTAAGACAAACACCACCACTGATCTAAAGAGGACTTACAAGCCAGTTAGTCAGATTTTAAAAAGGACTTTATTAAATCTTTAACAGAAGACCTTAGCAAGCTCTGATCTGAACTGGGCTCAGTCATCTCTGAAATCAGGAGAGATATGAAAAACCTGGGTTCTTGTGACAAGTACAATCATTACATGCCATGTCTGACATGAGCAAGATTGCCACCACATCTATAGCCACTCTGGAAAGCTAAAAAAGCAATTGTTGAAAGCATGTGAGAACTTAAAAAACAGGTCCTGCATAGGAAATATGAAACTTAGAAACCTGAAAGAAGGAGAAGAAGGAGATGATGTAAAACAGTATGCTTGCAACCTAGGAAAATTCTTAAAAAGGAATAAGACTTCCCTAAATAAACCAGGAGACTAAACCAAGGTGCATAGAAACAATACTGATGGAAATGTAACACCCAGAGACATTGTGGCAATAATCCCTTCATACCGAACAAAAGTACAGATTCTACAAGCTGGAAGAGCCCAAAAACTCATAAACTATGTGGAGAGCAAAGCAATGATCTTCCAAGATTTAGAGCCATCTACGTTGGCCAAGTGAAGACCATCCTGCCCTGTAATCAACATTGCTTCCAAACAAATCTGATCCCTGTAGATATTCCCAGAAGGCATAATGTTGAAATGGAAAGAGAAAGAAATAGTGGCTAGATCAGCTCAAGAGGCAAAGACATTTTAAACATTGTAGACTGAAAAGATGACACACATGATCCGTATTACAGGAAGCAACCTAGAGAACATACAAAACGAGTCACTAGGCATGCACACAGAGGAAAATACAAGGGTGAAAAGGTACCAGCGAGTAAACACATCATATGGGACCATGTAGAGGAACGCAATGGAGGGTCAGACAAATGAGACTTAATAAAAAGGACATATGTGAATTGAACTGAGCAGGCTCAAAAACGGTACTCAGGACAAAAAGGAGATATATTTGACCCGTTACTAGACACCAAAGATGCGCTGAGAATTAAGGACACCATTACCTTCTACCATCTATGGTGACATGGGGCCCATATGGCCAAGCGCCGGACCATGAAGGAATCTTCCAGGACCTGCGATAAGCCCAGCAACAAAGATTTTAAGGGTATTTGAATTGGTGAGAATACCAAGTTGGAATTTTCTTCCTGTTTTCAAGTTGAGAATGTTGGTTGCATGCAAGGGATAAAAGAAATGAGGAGCCAAAGTGTTGCTAGGGTGGACACATAAAAGACACTAAGGGGCATATTCTCAAGGACTTATCACTGAGTTAGCGGCACTTTATCGCAGCCAAAGTGGCGATAGATTTATCGCCCTATTCACAAGCTGGTGCTAACAGCCGATATTGCCAGTTTTCCTGCGATAGCAGCCGCAAAAAACATCGCCACGGATGACACCGGCAACTAACGCTAATGAGATGCAGAGAAGGCGTTCCTGTGCAAAAAGCCGTGATAACACCACTTCGCAATATTCTCAACGACCAGCCAGATCGGCGATAAGATCCCAAAACAGGCAATAAGGCGCGTTAGCAGCAGGGATTTAACACCTGCTCTTACCTGGTGTTAAGTCGGACAACAACCTGCACCATAAAAGGGAGCCCAGCCCAGAGCCACACCTGAAGAACAACAGATGCCATGGAGCTACTGATCATGCAGCTCGGAGCCCCAAGAGGGCCACAACACCCACCACCACCACCCCCAGGCCCGCCACCCCCCGGGACCCTCTGCCCCCCGCCAGACTACCACAGAGGCAGCGCAGACAAAGACAGCGGACCTTCAGAAAACGCACCAGCCTCACAGACTTAACACCAGAGGATGTCATTGCCCACTACAGGCTCAAAAGGACAACCATCCTCCGCATCCTCACCCACATTGCCCACAGGCTGACGGTACCAACACAGCGGACAACCAACATCCCTCCGCAGACAAAGCTGCTGGCTGTGCTGCACCTGTTGGCCTCTGGGACCTTCCAACCAACAACTGCCAGAGTCGGAGGAGTCTCACAGCCAGCCCTATCCAAGTTCCTCACACCTGTCTTGGATGCCATCATCAGCTTGGTACACCAGCACCTTTACTTCCCACACACTGCGCAGGAACAGCTGGGGATCAAGCAAGGGAACTACGCCATAGCTGGCTTCCCGCAAGTGTTGGGGGCAATCGACTGCACACATGTACTCCTCGTGCCCCCTGCCGCCACTGCACACAATTACCTCAACAGGAAGCACACGCATTCCATCAATGTGCAGGCAATAGTGGACCACCGGGGACTCTTCACCAATGCCGTCGCCAACTACCCAGGCAGTGTGCATGATTCCTTCATCTTCCAACAGTCCATCATCAACCAGCGCTTTGAGGCTGGCATCTATGCAAATGCAATGCTTGTTGGTAAGTACCAACTGAACACACCACACACCTCAACTCCACCAACATACAACTCACAACTCTGGGAATGCACACGTTACAAAATCACATACAACATGACAAACAACATGCCCACATACCAGCCATGACAACACAACTTACTGTGGTAACCTGGGCTAGCCATGTACATAAGCCAACAACGGCATGCCACCACAGCCACACAATAGCAGAATGTGGGGAGAGGTGGGAACCAGGTATGAGAATGTACACAATGCCAAGTGTGGTGTGGATGTGCTGGACAGACTTGACTATGCAGACCACAGACATTTCCATGTCGACATACACTGCTGGTGTTTGGAGTGTAGTGGACGCAACCATGTTACCTCAGCCAGTGGAGAAGATCGCGGAAATGTAGCTTGTTACGTCCCCCCCTGTAAGCGTGAGCGGAGTGGGCTGGCCCGGCGTACGCCAGGCCAGCGTAGGGGTGTGAATAAAAAGCACGTTGCTCTTGGTGTGGTTCTCTTCTGGAATGGCCAACGTGTCTGCCAGGGCGGCGCCTCTCACCCCGCCACGAGGCCGACGCCGTGAGCGGTGGTGCCTGCGATCCTGTGCGCCTGCTGCACCCCAGGCCGCTGGTCCCCAGACCTGTCCTGGTTGCCCCTGCGCACCCAGGCCTCACTGCTCACCTGCCGACACCGGCGTGGGTCAAAGAGGGCCCACCACGTGCCGGTGCAAGCTCCAAGCCCGAGGCCCGCGAACTTGGCAGCCTCCTCAGACCATCGCTGGCCTCCGTGACACAGGCCCCCAGCACTCCTTTCTCGTTGACGTACTCCACCGCTGCCTCCGGCCTACACTGCGCTGAAGTAGGTCACACATTTGGAACTGAGTCTTGATTATTCAATGGCCAAGTTCATATCATTGTACGCAAGGAGAGGAGTAAGAGGAAGACGCGGTTCAGTCCGGAGGAAAAAAGGATCATCGTTATGGAGGTGATCGAACACTACCAACAACTGCTCTGGTGCCATTAACGCTGTGCATCGCAAGCCAACGACACGTGGCTGTGGGCCCCTGCTGACCACTGCCTCTGGCCTACACTGCGGTCAAGTAGGTCACACATTTGGAACTGAGTCTTGATTTTTTTATGGCAGAGTTTATACCATTGTTCAGGCCTCATCGCAGACAGCATCCCCTTTCAGCTCTAGTGCCACTAACTCTGTGCCCCGAAATTCATGGACACTCTCTGGTTGAACTTTGGTGGCGTCTGAGTCTATGGCCTGGGGGTTGTCTTCATCATCATGTAGCTGATACTGACTTGGTGTTAAAAATGAGTCTGTAGCATTCATCTCCTCCATATTGCCTGTTTCTGCTTGGTTCTGCCCTCTGCATCATGCCCTGGAAGAACACCTTCCACTGTCCCCCGAAACACTCCACGACATTCACCTTCGACGAGGACCGGCTCAGCTCTCGTGGCCCTACCTCAGTGCACCGCAAGTCACCGTCCCGTGGCGGTGTGCCTGTGCCGGCCGCAGTGCATCCGGGGCCACTAACTCTGTGCAGCTCAAGTCATGGACCCTGTCTGATTGAATATTGGATGGCCTCTGAGTCGATGGCCTGGGCGTCATCAAGGCCATGTGTCTGTGGCTCTGCGCTGACCGCTGCCTCCGGCCTCAACTGTGGTCCACCAGGGCTCACACATCAAATGGAGTCCTGACCTGCCCGGACGACGCATCACCGCTGGCTGCACACGCCACCACCGCCAGGACCACCTCCAACCAACAACTGCCAGAGTCGAAAGAGTCTTACAGCCAGACTATCAGAGTTGCTCACACCTGTCTTGGATGCCATCATCAGCTTGATACCCTGCTCAGCTCTTCAGGTGCCACTAACTCAGTGCACCACAACTCATGGACCCTTTCTGATTGAGTTTTGTGCTGTGGACGGCTCATGCAACAATGTCACCTCAGGCAGTGGGGAAGACCTGGGACGATGATGAGGAAGATGAGGCCGGTGTAACACACCCCACTGCAGCTGCAGCAGGAATATCCCGAAGGGACGCAATCCTAGACAATTTCTTCACATGAGCACGCTCAGCTCTGGTGCCCCTACCTCAGTGCACTGCAACTCACGGACCCTTCTGATTGAATATTGGGTGACCTCTGTACTTGCTCTGGCTACCACCATGATGCTTCGCAGTTGTTTGTCTTATGTTGGTGTTTTCTGTTTCCGCTTTAATAGTGATCACTGTTCAAGTTGTTGCCAGCACCAACCACTCCCTGAGGGCTGGCTCACACTCACCCCACACCCATCCAGCAAAGGCGTCACTGGTCAGGTGACCTTGGTAATGAAAAGTGGCCGGGCACACGTGCCCGTAGCCAGTTCAACTAACTATCAAAGTGTGTCCTTGTGCTCATTACGTATGCATGATGGCCCCGGGCCCTACCACATTACATTGTGCTGTGTACAGCGGACGCAACCATGTCACCTCAGGCAGTGGGTAAGACCTTGGACATGTAGCTTTGTCCCCCCCCTTTATACGTAAGAGGAGTGGACTGGGCCGGCGTACGCAAGTACAGCGTAGGGGTGTGAATGATTATCCCGGGGCTCTGGGCGTGGGTCAGTACTGGAAAGGTGCAAATGCGTGTGTCTCTGTCGCAGTGTGGGTGTCCGTTGGGGAGTGTAAGTGGTCCCTGATGGGAATTAGACACCCTAGTATGTAATCTAGTTCGGTTGCCATGAGGTCGAAACCCACCCGCACCTGTTCAGCCACCTCCTTCTGGCAGTCTAACACCTGGCCTTGGAATGCGATGTGTGCTTCGGTGAGGTGCTGGGAGCCAGCCGTGGTGGTGGGTGCTTCCTGCTGTGTGGTCTGTGCAGGGGGTGGGTCTCCTCGATGCAGCTGGGCTGCCCTGCTCCTGGAGGTGGGTTGCCTAAGATGTTCATGAGCTGTTGTAGGGCGTCGGTGTCGAAGGTGTGGAGGTCCTCTTCATCATTACTGATGAGTAGTCTGGTCTGCTCTGCAGGAGGTGTTGATTGTCCCTCTGCAATGTGAAAGGGAGATGCATTTTAACATTGTGTTGACATGTATGTTGATGCATTGTTCTAGTTTACATACAGAGTGCATGACAATGTACATTGGGACTGTTTGGGAGGAGCTGACTATTTGATGCGGGACAGTGGACATTTCAACTACATCACGGATGTGAGGTTGTACACGTACATTTTCATCTCACAGTTTCCTGCTATGCCAGATGTGATTGGCCAGTTTGTACGCACAAGTGGAACCAGTTGTGTCCCCTGTTCTGTAGTGAAAGTGTTGCAGTTTGTACCACATTGTCGTCAATGTTGATGTGCTGTTATTGCTATGGGTGTGTGCTGCATTGTGGGAGAGTCACCCCTGCAGCTGTGATTTTGCTGCCCCTTATCCCTTTGAGGCGGTGTGCCTTTGACTTCTGTGCTTCTACAGTGCTGAGATGTTGCAGACTTGGCTAATTTTGGCTCTTGTTCGTATTTTGGACTCTTGGGCATGGTTTATCCGCAGATGTGTTGTTGACGTCAGGGGTTGTTTGTGCACGTGGATGTGTCAGAGTGTGACCTGCTCCTTTCCGGATGTGTTCCACACTCAGCCACCCCAGTGTCGTGGCGTGCACCATGTCATGATAATTGGACTGCAGCCATGCTATTCGTCATGCAGTGTCACTTGCATTGTCATGGTGGCTCACAGACACGCAGCTTTGCTGGTTTTGACACGTGTGCATGGGTTGGTTGTGAGATTGGTGCTGTGTGGGGAGGGACCCCTTTGTGCCCATAGTGGACGGGGGCCTACTTGCTGTTTGTATGTGCGCAGCAGTGTGCCAAGGGGATCAGGGACATGATCCAGAGTCATTGTGGGTGTGCAGTGTGCTCTACTTAATTGTGCATGTGTGCCATTGTGCCCATCTCCCCCCATTCCCCCAGTCCCTGTTCGGTACTCACCCTGGTGCTGTTGTGTCAGGTCATGTCGAGCAGTGTCCGGACCCCCAACTCCTGCCACCGTCTCCCCACTGATGACTGTGGCCACCATTTCCTCCATCTCATCCAGCTCCTGGTGTTCCGCTGGACTGCCACCTCCAGTCTGCATTCCTGCCTGATGGTTGTCAGCGAGTTTCTTCTTGGTTTTGCGCTTCGCATCATTCCAGCGCCTCTTGACCTCTCCAATTGTCCTCCTCCTCACCCCGACTGCATTCACCTTGTCCAGGATGGACTTCCATATTGCATTTTTATTTGCCGATGACACGTTGGAGGTGATGAACAGTTGTTGGTGGTGTTCTATCACCTCCGTGATGATGATCCTGTTTTCCTGCGGACTGAACCTCGTCTTCTTCTCCTTGCCCTTCCGTGACCCCGAGGTCCCAGGCTGGTCCTCCTGGGGGCTTGTGGGGTTCTGGTCGTCCTCTGTACTTGCTCCGGCTTCCTCCATGGTGCTATGCAGTTTGAATTATTTTGTTTGTGTTTTTCGGTGCTTTTATAGTGCATTTTCCCGCATGACGCGTGGGAATTGCAGGCCTGTCGCTGGTTATCGCTGATTTTTTTATCGCGGTTGGCCACATTGCAACTTTTTTCGCGTTTCGCGTTTTTTTGCCGTCACGGTAAGTTTATCGCGGTCATTTGACACGTTAGCGTGAGAATATCGCATGGTACCGCCGTGTTGAGAATACAACGTTAACACAGCGTTATTTTCCCGCGATAGACTGCGATGTGCAAAGTTGCGTTAAGCTAATTTTGCGATAATTATCACACGTTCTTGAGAATATCCCCCTAACAGTGCAGAAACATTTTTAAATTAACGGAAGGGGCCTAAATTCCTCCAAAAGGGAATGAAATTACTTTAAGGCTACAAATCCTGATTTCGTCATGCAGCAGAAAGGAAAAGTTGCTTGCCGGTAATAAATAAATAAATAAATAAATATATATATATAAATAAATACACACACACTACCTACTGGCAGTCGCCTGGGGCCTAGTTTCCATAGGAAAAATATTTTTTGACTTGGTTATAACTTTGGCGTCGTTTGACCAATCCGCATGAAATTTTCCCAAAAAAGTGTCATAGAAAGTTTGGGGGTGATCCATGCAGTGGGGACCGAGAATTTGGGGTGCAAAATAAGGTTGCATTTGTAATGGTAATTCCCATAGGAATCTTTAGCCACACCTACAGCCCGAACCACAGAACAGACTTACACCAAATTTGGCAGGGAGGTAGATGTCTGTTCAAGGAAGTGCCTTTTGATTATTTGGTGTAAACCTGTTAAGTAGTTGTTAAGAAATGTAAGTTTAAAGTTATTGTGATATCTCTGGCCGCAGATATTACGCGGTGGTTTCGCAATAAATCGCAAATGCACGCGCCAATGGGAATGCTCTGATTGGCTGGACGCAATCTGAATAGAAATTTGCAGCCACCATTTTATCTATCTGGAATGGTTCCCAAAGGCTGAAAATTTGTGTGAAAGCCCACATAAGGGGACAGGGTGGAGATACTGAAGTGCTAGTGACACAAGTTATGTGTCCAAAATGAATTTTTTTAATCACATGCGTTATTCACGACGACAACGTGACTGCCAGCGCGGTGCCCCGTGTACCATCACGGGGAAATCGCAACTATCAACGTTGTCACGAATATTGGTGTAAATATAAAACAATATATCAATGAATCATTAATATGCATTGTTATGGACATATTGAGATTTTGCTGAATGTTTTTATAGAGTTATTTATATAATGAGTTATCTACTGTGATGGTTAAAATTAATTATATAGTTATAATTTTTTTATGTTGTGGTGGCTATTGAATTCCTGCTTTTGCTTTCTGCTTTCGTGACGTAACCACGGGGATCACGATTACCGACGTTATCGCGATCTCCGGCCTCACCGCGAAAACAGAAAATAGGTTTTAGAGATGGTTGATCTAGAAATACACTAGAAAAACATGAGTTGGAAGTGTACAGTAATAAACCCCTAGTGTGTAAAATACTGTAATATGTGTGGATATATGTGTTTTACACTTTATGGAAAAGGCGTGATCGTCACGGTTAACAACATCATTGCGACGTCCAGAATAATCGTGAAAACGGAAAACAGGTCTGAAAGAAGGTTTTTAAAGAAGCGTAGTACAAAAATATGAGGTTAAACATGCTTTGAAAGAAGTATGTATATAGTAATATGTGTAGTGCAATGTTCAGAATGGATCTTTTTACATATTATTTATGGGTGTATTGGTGGTCATTGAATGTCTGCTTTTGTTTTCTGTTTTCGCGAAGTGTCCGCAGTGATCGTGACGTCGTCGCGAAGATCCCCATAAATAAAAAAAAAAACACTTTAGAAAAAAACCACAATATTTCGGGTACTAGGGTGACTCTGACAAGAGCCATTGCGATGGGTCTGTGTATATAGCCGCTACACACAAACACCCTGTTGCCTTCATCTGTAAACTGCACTCCATCATTTCTATAAATTCCATGCATGTCAAAATGCAGATTGTTGTTATAGATACAGCCCATGTGATGGTCTCTGAGGAATGCAGAAACAGTTTTATTCACATGTTTCCTGGCTTTGTCAAACTGTGGACAGAATTGATTTGACCACTTCCATTTCTGTCTTTGGCATATATTAGAGTACACCAAGACAGTGTGATGGAAAAGCGACATCAGTTCTACAAAGGTTTCTTGCATTAGGATTTCCAGCCCTACCCCACTCAATGTGCCTAGTTCATTGCCACCACAGTGCACAATCATGAGGTGAGGAGCTCGGAAATCCACAATGGTTTTAACCAAAGCCAGCAACTGATGAAACTTTAATCCTCTCTGGCCAAACCAAGTAATCTCCACATTTGGCAAACCCAAGTCCCTGTCAGTACCTCTTTTTTTTGCAGCCTCTTTAGCCAAATAGATATAGCTGTGGCCCACAATCCATACTCTAAGCATCTTGAAGTGAAGGAGCAAGAGTAGTCAGGAGAAGGCTGGAGCTGAATAAGGTAGTTTTCCAAAGGAAAATCAGTTAAAATGGAGGTGTTTAAAAAACAAATTATATATATATATAGTCAGCATGAAAGTGAATAAAATTAGGTAGTGTGTTGGGTGCCTTAGCAAGAAAAGTTCCCTTGGCTATTGAGTGTCGTTGGGGGTCACCTACCCCTCCTGTTACCTCCAGCAAGTCCCACACAGTCAGTTTGCTAAGAGGTCTTCGGAGGCCACACACCCTTTCTGCACAACTCTGCAAACGCGTCTCCTGGGACACTACTGGTTGGGGAATAAAATTCTCTTGGATACTAAAGGACCTTGGGGCCCGAGAATCCCTCCTGGTACTTTCTGTAAGTCCTACACAGCGGGATTCCTGAGAGCTGGTCAGAGGCCCTGCCCCCTTTCCACACCATTCTGCAAACTCCATTGCTACTTAAAAACCATAGTAATTCACTGAAAAAACAAAGGTTACAGGTAAGTTATAGTTAGGAATTAGCATTTAAAAAACCTTAGAAATTCACCGAAAAAAAACAAAGGTTACAGGTAAGTTATAGTTAGGAATTAGCATTTAAAAAACCTTAGAAATTCACTAGAAAAAACAAAGGTTACAGGGCTGTTATAGTTAAGAATTAGAATTTAAAAAACCTTAGATATTCACTGAAAAAAAACCAAAGGTTACAGGGACGTTATAATTAGGCTCAGATTAAGACACAAAACCAGAGAAATTCAGCAGTTATTGTCAGCTGAGCAAACTATAACTTGCGCCCCCGCAATGCACTGCTTATGACCTCACATATTACATCAATGATGACATGGTCATCCATGGCTTTTTGACACTGCTGCAGATCTACGAGAAATCGAAAGTCTGAGGCAGCGCCAAAAACGTACGCCTAAGGGAGGCACAACAAGGAGAAATATCTTTATTTCTCATCATTTTTCCTCTTTCTATGCGTGCTGCATTCTGCAGCACACATAGAGAGGAAAAAAGGCTCTTGTGATTGTTTTTGTGCAGGAAGGTTACCCTTCCTGCACAAAAATCATCCCCGTAACGCAGGCACCCTTGCACCATGCTGTAAAGGTGTCTGCATTGGCGTACGGCAGCCCATTGTGTGTCGGTGCTGGTGAAAAGGACAGGAATGCGCCGTATCTAATAGATACGGCACACTCCTGCCCTTTTCTTTTGCCGTGGGGCAGCGCAGCAGCAAGGCCTGCTGTGCTGCCCTATGGCAAAATACCCACAAATGAGGCCTAAAGTTGGTAATGTTTCTTTGTCTTGTCTGATGACATGCTCTTTATCAGCCAATCATCCAGGTAAGGATAAACAAAGATCTTTTGTTTCCTTTTTTTTTTGTTTTAATCTGTTTTTATTGTTTTGTATCATTGTCTCAATATTGAACAAACAGATACACTTTACATGGTACAGTGCATTACACCTCCAAATGACAGTTATTACAGATATGTAATACAGAATATAGAGTTACAATCTTGGTGACTCAGTAACCGTGTGCGATGAAGTGACTCCTCGACTCGACAGTTGATGAATTTCGATTCCTGACGCTTTGTTGGTCACTGAGGGGGAGCTTACCTACTGGCAGGTTGTGTGTGCACCGCTTTTTAAAAGTGCTAACGTTGGAGGTGGGGGGCCAAATCGGGGACAACTAAGATTAACTGGGATGGGGTCAAATTTGGTGTGGCACCTCTAAGTAGTTAAAGTGGTGGTCTCTGGATTGCGATGATTGCTGGCATAAGTATATTGTCTTTGTGTGGTATGCAGGCTCTACTTGTTGTGTATTCAACTGCTTTCTATCTGGGTGCGACTTTTGGGTGTCGTACATGTGCGAGGCCATCTCGGGGTTTGTGCAGGCTCTATACTAGGGCTCGTCTGCTGCTGGCTCTGCTTCGAGGTCAGGGGTCTTGTCCCTTCCCAATAGCTCTTGCAGAATTGTATCCCTGTACGCTGCGATTGGAATTTTGCGTAGACCTAATGTGTCTTCCCTGTGTAGCGCCACACTTTCAGCCTTGGCCCACACCTGCAAGGAGCGTTCACAGGCACGCGTGGGCAGGGGCTCAGGTGAGTGCCATCTTTTAGTGATTAGCCTTTTTGTGACAATCAGCCCTAACGCAATGCACCGAGAGGTGACTTTTAGGCTTTTGGTGTTTGTGTAGAGATGCAAAATACAGGTCTCCCAGTTCAGGGGTATCAAACAGTCTGTATAGCTTCTCAGCGAGGATACCACTGACTCCCAGTACTCTCCTAAACGCGGACAGCTCCAGACCATATGCAGCAGGTCTGCTCGGGTGACGTGACAGCATGGGCAGGCAGCGTCTGCGCCCCCATAAAATGTATTAATTTTCGCTGGAGTAAGGTAAGCTCTCTGGGTGATAAAATATTGTATTAGGCGGAAACATATGTTTCGCAGAACACTTTTTGGCCCCTCCAACACTCTGCTCCATTCAGCATCCTTGAGGGGGGCGCTAAAAGTCTCCCTCCCATCTCGTCCGGAAAGAAAGTAACGTTGTCGCTGTGTGGTGTCTAAGGGAGGCGGTGAACCACTTGATCAGGAGTCGTCCCTGTCCCATGACATGCAGGTATTGGATGGTTAGGTGTGTTGGGAGCCCTCTTGACATGTCTCCCCAGTGTTTGTGCAGCGCAGCTATGACTGTACGTGGGGCCTTATCACAGTACTTTCCGCCATTAAGGCAAAGGACATCAGGTTGCCTTCATGATACAGATCCCCCGCGTCCTGTACTCCACCCTCGGATAGGTGTCGTAACTCACAAGCTGAAACAGATGTGTGGCCCCTGTGCGTGCCTATTAGCGGGACTGCGGGGCGTACGGCTTAATGCTTCGTGTTAAAAACAGGCTTCTGCTGTAGCATCTGTATGCTACATTGAGTAATAGCTGCAGTGGGTTTTTTGTTTATTGCATGGGTGAAATACCGCTCCGAGAGCCACCTGGCCACCCACTGCAGTTGGGTTGCCAGGTAGTATTGTTCTAGATTAGGAAGTGCGAGCCCACCTTGGTTTGTCCGCAGGGAGAGTTTCCAGAGAGCGACTCGGTTATGGGAGCTCGCTCATCGCTCTTTCCAGGGTTCTGAAAAAGGCTGGTGGGATATATATAGGAAGATTGGCAAAGAAGTATAATACTCGCAGCAAGACTATCATTTTGACTAAGGCTACATGGCCCATAGTTGCCAGAGGGAGTGCTCCCCAAAATGTAATTTGCAAGCGGATTGAGGCTATTGCCCTGCCTAGATTACATTCAAGCAAGTCCTCTTGGCGGTGGTATATCCAGATCCCCAAGTATCGGAAAGTGTGTGTTTGCCACTCGATGCTCGTGTTGTTGAGTGTGTAATGGGGGATTGGGACATGCGTCATCAAATGGATAAAGACAGGATTTGGATGCGTTTATTACTAGTCCAGACAGGGCAGCGAATTCCCCAAGGATGTGTTCTACCTCACCCGGGATTGAGTGCACGTCTTTCAGGTATAGGAGGAGGTCATCTACATATAATGAGATATTGTGCGTGCCATCTCCCAGAGGGATCCCACAGCTTGCGCCCCTCGCTCAAAACATTGCCACCAGTGGCTCCACAGCAAGCAAAAACAGCAGTGGGCATAATAGACACCCCTGTCTGGTGCCCCTCCACACCTTGACCAGAGCCGAGATATACAGGCCTGTTTGTACCCTCATCACTGGGTCCTTGTATAGGAGCCGAACCATTCCAATGAATGTCTTCCCGAGCCCGTACAATGGCAGCACCGCAAAAAGGAAGTCCCACTCCAGGGTATCGAAAGCCTTCTGTAGGTCTAAGACCAGCCAGCCTGCGCAAGGCCATCGGTCCGGTGCGTATTTAGCGACTCTGAAAAAACGCTGGAGGTTCAAAGAGGTGCTTCGTGTTGGGACAAATCCCTTCTGGTCCGCATGCACTAGTGATTGGACCAGTGGTGCCAGCCGTTCCGCTAGGAGCTTCGCCAGGATTTTATAGTCGGTGTTTAATAGAGCCAGAGGTCTATATGAGATCAGCTCTGTAGGGTCTCTGTCTGGCTTGGGGAGTGAGACCAGTTGTGCTTCGTTCAGTGTTTGTGGGAGGGCGGCATTGTCTATTGCAGCGGCATAGATTGCCTGGAGGTGCGGTGCCAGCGTTGCCGCATACGCTTTGTAAAATTCTGTTTGGAGCCCGTCCAGGCCAGGGGATTTCCCTGTTTTCAGTGCCGCTATAACCCCTTTAATCTTCTCTTGCTCAATCGGAGCACATAGTGCCTCGCTCCGCTCTGGTGTTATGGTGGGTAAGTGCATCGTGGATAGGAACGCTCTTGTTCTTTCCCGGTCTAGTGGGGTGGTGGCTTTGTAGAGGGTGGTGTAGTGTTTTGTCATCTCGGCATGAATTTCGTGCTGAGTGCACACTGTGGGGCTGATAGCAAGGCGCATAGCAAGTATGTGGTGTTGAGGTTGCTCCTGACGCAGCAGCCAAGCCAGCAATCTTCCAGGCCTGTCTGACGTCGTGTGTGTGAGCGCCAAATGTGCTGTGTAATTTAGACATTGCAGCCGCTCTAACAAGTCTATATGCTCGCTTTGCTTCTTGTACAACTGTTGCGAGTCTCCTGCGCCCGATGCCATTTGAGTTTTGCAGGGTAAAATTTCCTGTTCTATTTTCCCTATCTCCCAGGTTAGCTGTCTGCGCATGTTCCAGATTAGTCCCTTGCTGTGCCCCCTTATGAGCACTTTAAATGCTTCCCATTCAGATGATATGCTATGTGCGGTGCCAGTGTTGTTCTCGAAATATTCTGTTGCAGCTGCTCCCAGTGAGGCTCGGAATGCGGGGTCTTCTAGCGCCACCGACTGGATATGCCAAGTGGGGACTGGAGACGGGCTAGCCTCCCAGCTCAGTTGTAGCAATTGTGGATTGTGGTCGGAGTGTGTGCGGCCGAGGTAGTCGACATGTTTAATGAGTGGCAGCAGTGAGGGAGAGCTCACAATCCGATCCAGCCCCACATGTAGGTCGTGTACATGAGAGTAAAAAGAATACACGCGGGTGGCTGGATTACGGGTGTGCCAAATATCTGTCAGAGACCAGTGCGCCAGCCAAGCGTTTAGGGCGATGCATTTGAAGAGGCTGTCGCTCGTGTCAATGGAGGGAAGGATCGTTCTAAGGAAGTGTCGAGCACTGAGCCATGGGATACCAGCCCAAGGTGCGAGCGTTTGTGTGAGATGACACAGGAAGGCAGGCTGTTTTACATTTGGAGCATATATGGACCCTATCAGGATGGATTGGCCATTTAGTCGGCCTTTCACAAGGACATACCTGCCATCTGGGTTCTGCCCTTACCTCTTCTGCCGTGAAAGGGGTTCCCGCTCAGACCCATATTAGCGATCCCCTGGCTTGAGTGGAGAAGTTGGTGCCGAACACCTGCCTTCGCCAGCGCCGGCGGAGTCGGGAGGCTTCTAGCTGTGTAATATGTGTCTCTTGTAATAACGCTATGTTAGCAGCCCTACGCTGTAAATATGAGTATATGGAATAACGCCTGGCTGGGGTTTGGCTGCCTCTCACGTTCCAAGTAATAACGTTGGTTTGTGTCATTTGATTCGATTATGGATCCAAGCGCTGTGTCTTAGATGTAGGTAGCCTGTTGACCTTTTAGTGATGAGGTTGCTTGAATGTGCCAGTTCATGGTGATATTTGCTTTGGTGTAAGGTGCATAAAGAAAAGTAGAAGGGATGATTAAACAGTAAAACTCGAAAAACATTATCAGAGCAGGTCCCAAACAAGGACCCTCCCAAGATCTTTTGTTTCCTTAAGTGAGCTGCGACTACAGCCATACGTCTGGTAACTGTCTGAAGGCTGATTTTTGGCCAAATGGTAGGACTTTGTATTGATAGTGTTGAGATCCTACTTTGAATCAAATACATTTTTGATGCTTTATCGATAATGGGATGTGAAAGTAAGAATCTTGGAAATCTATTAAAGACACCCAGTTTCCCTGATGCAATTGAGGATAAATCTGATGTAATGACAGCATTCTGAACTTTACTTTTTTATGTACTTGTTCAGTACTTGTAGATCTAAAGTGGGTCTATATTCTTGTTTTAGTCCTTTCTTTAGCACCCAAAAATACTGGGGATAAATCTCCAGTCCTCTCTGGCGGTGGGGGGAACCTCCTCCACAGCATGATTCCGTAAAAGAATGTTGACTTCTTTCTGTAACAGGTCTTTCTGATGTACCAGTGTTTTGATTGGTAGAATGGAAGGAGGAAGGGACCTGAATCGAAGAGAATATCCATTCTGAACAATATTCAAGACCCATTTGTCTGTTGTTATTAAGCGTCACTCTTCCACATGATTGGTAATACTTCTCCCCACAGGAGTGGCTAACAGAGAAGGGGGAAGTGATGGCTCACTGTTTGGCCAGAGGCTTTCCTGTAGGTGCAGGCTGCTGTTGAGCTACTCTTTCTCTTGATGGTTTTCTAGGAGGGTAGTGTTGCCTTGACTGTTGTTGGTGTTGTTGGTGAGACCAGTAAGGGGATTGAACCCTCTGAGAGAAGAACCTTCTATCATAAGGCCTGTATCTCTTACCATACTCCTTCTGCCTTTCGAACCAACAGCTTTGAGGGTGTCCATCTCGGTTTTCATTCTGGACATCTCTTCATCTGCATGGGTGCCAAAAAGAGTATTACCTGAAAAAGGTAAGTTTAGAATCTGATGTTAAGCCTCTGGCTTAAAAACAGTTAGTTAATTCAAGAAGATCTGCGCAGACAGATACCGGGACAGTACCCATGCGCAGCCAGGTCTGATGTATCCGCTGCTACGCGTATAATCTGGTTAGATACCAAGCCACCTTTATTCAAGATCTCTTGAAAATCTTGTCTGTCCACCTTTGGCAGTTTTTCAGCAAACCTGTTTAGTGAATCTCACAAAGACCTAACGTACCTCCCCAACAAAGCAGAAGTACTTGCCACCTTCATAGTTGAGGCTGATGTTCCACACATCTTTTTGCTAATAGCATCTATTTACTTGCTTTGCATATCTGATGGGTTGGAAGAGGATGAAGCAACAGTGTGAGATTTTCTACCAGCTGCTACAATGAATGAATCAAGAGGAGGATCCGACCTGAGAAATAACGGATCCTAGTCAGGAGGTTTATGCTTCTTGAGAAGTCGAGATGGAGCAGACTTCACTGATGCAGGCATTAGAAATAATTGCATTGCTGGCTCCAAAAGACCAGGATCCAGAGGAAGTAATTAACTGTTCTGTGATGTAGAGTTTCAAAGATCACAGAAGATGATGTTGTGGTGATAGGGATGCCAATGTTTAACTTTGTTGCTCTTGTTATTAGTATGTCATTGAAGGTAAGGAGATCATTCACAGGCGAAACTCATGCAGGAGGTGTGTCTGTCAGTGTAGGAGAGTAATCTCCGACTGAGAAGCGAGAAGTCATGGACCAAGATGGAGATCTTCTTCTATGTCTAGATCTGTGTGATCTTCTAGATCTTGACGTGGATCGGGTTCTTGATAATACCATAGATCTAGAGAGGTGACGCAATGAACTCCTGGATCTTCTAGGAGACTTATGTGCCACAAGTGGAACAGGCTACTTAATGATTCTGTCGGAGTTGCTGGAGGCACAGACGGTGCGCCTGCAGAGAATTGAGGAGATGGTGACCTTTTAGAAGATGGTGTACCTGAAATGTGTATCTCAGGTGTGACTCTTGAAGGAGAATACGTCTGAGAATATTAAGAGCCTGACATATGGGGCACAGGTCTACGCTGATGACTTTCCAGTCAGCAAGGAGAAATGTTCAAAGGCGATCCTGATCTGGCCCTAGATGTAGAGCGAGGTCTCGATTCAGCTCTCAATGTTGACGGTAGTTTTTCTACTATGTGGGACATCGAATTTCTTTCTTTCAACGTCGACAGACTTTTCTACTGTGCGTGATGTTGACAGTATCTTCTCTGCTGGCTTTGACGTTGATACCTGCTTCTGAGATCTCGATGGGTGATGTACTGTAGCCATCGACGGTGATCTTGATGCCGATGTAAGTCTTGATGGTGACCGCCGAGGGTGCTTCCACGTCGAGTGGTGACTCGATACCACATTTGAAAGTGTCTACGACGGCGTACCTGTTGACGGCGAGCACACTGGTCACTGCTCCGTCCTCAAAGCCATGCCTCTCAAAGACGATCGGGAACGTCTCCTTTTTTGATGATGGTGTCTTTCACAAGAACATCCTCTACGAGAGTCCTTTGAGCAAGAGGAGGGCTCTTTGGAAGAAGAGTAAACTTCCCCAAGGCCTTTTTATTAACAGCTGTAACTCTCTCTTCAAGACCATGGAGCCTAATTTTCTCTCTGTCTTTCAGAGTATATCTCGACAAATTCTGGCAATGGCCACAGGTCTCAGCATGATGTGACTCCGGCAGGTGAGGCTCTGTCTGAGACTTTTTCTTCCCACAGGAATGGCACTTCACAAAAAGTGAAGGTATTCTTGACAGAAAATAAAAGTATTTTCTGTCAGAAAAAAAGGTTCTCTGCACTCTAGGTGCTGAAAATTTGAAACAGTGTTAAAATTGAAAGATTTTCCTGACTAAATTGCCAAAAAGGCAGAGCTCAGTGCTCCAGGATCCTAACTGTATGAGCCGGAAAAATGAACTGCTCTAACTGTCACCTGTGAGGCATAATGGAATACAGGAGGTACTGTGAGGTTCTTCAAGGCACAGAGCCAGTTTTCTCTACTATTCTTTCAATGACAGCCTACCAGCTAACAATATCTCATATTCCCTTTCCTCTTCCTTCTAATAAAGGTTTGTGAAAGATTTTCTAAAGTTATTTTTTATTAATGATATATTCCTATGAGATTGGATTTTTTTTCAAATGTAAATTCAATGTAATCTGGCCATTTTTAGCCTCTCTTTAGGCTGCAGATATACATATACATGTAAAGTACTGCATACAAAGTTTATTACATATATATATATTTATATATGAAACATTTTAAAAAGTGCTCCAGGATCCTGCACGGGAGTGCTTATGACTATTGATGAGGATCCCCTGGAAGAGAAACCCATTTATTAGAAAAGCACCACTTTAATGTGAAACATGGGGCTTATCACATACAGTCTCATTCATCAGCAACCAGCAAGGCAGTGGCAATATTCATTAAACAAGGGGTGGCTTAAAAGATAACCATCACTAAAAAAGATATATACTTATCCAACTAGATTGCAAAGGGATGACTATAACAATACTTATATTATATGCCCCAAAAGCAAATCAAGACTTCTTTCTACTCTGACCACTAAAGGAAATGGTCCTGAAAGGATAAATATTGGTGGGAGACAATCTTAATCTAGTTTGGAATGGGGCTCTATCTCATCCTAACCTGCATGAGAACTTAAGCAAAGCAGCTAGTAAAAGGTTGAAAAACGTAATGGAAGACCTAAATCTCTAGACAACCAGAGGCAAGGACAGTGGTAAATGGTGTTGGATCAAGAGTCATTCAGTTACAAAGTGGAACAAGGAACGGGTGCCGCATTTCGGCGCTTTTATTTGCCCTATCAATAAATCCATAGGCAACATCTCTTAGACAAGATCCCGTGTTAACACAGATTGATTTTGTAAGAGAACGACATAAACGTTGTCGTTTTGCAGACAACATACTCTTTACCCAGACAGAACCTTGAAAATCTCTAGTAGCACTGACCCACAAATCTAAACACTTTGTAAAAATAGTAGTGTTTTAAATTAATAAGGAAAAATCTGAAATATTAATCATTATACTCTCCCAAGAGAAAGTAACTAAATTACAGGCTGCTTTCCCCTACATATGGGCATGCTGATCTATGTTACTTGGGTTTAAACATAACCGACACACTAACAGAGATGCTCAATGCCAAGTGGTCGCCTCTGAAACAGGAAATTTAAACAGACCTAAATAGAGGACTCTACTAGTTAGGAAAGATACCCGCAATTAAAATGAATGTGCTGAGAAGGCTTTTACACTCTTTCAAACCATGCCAACCCCAATCACTAGGGATGAGATTATCTTTACCCCGAAAAAATGTAACTTTTCATGTGGGGTGGGAAGAGTGCAACAATCTTCACATAAGTTCTTAGTCCTAGGTATATGGAAGTACTATCAGGCAGCACATTTAAGACTTCAATATTCATGGACAGTGCAGGAAACACACAAGATATGGGAGTTTATGGCTACGGTGGTGAGGGGCGTTCACTTTAAGATGTGATTTGGTTGGCAAAACAATCAAGACCACCAAACGCGTACCTAAGTAGTATAGTTGTCACATTAATATGCACGCCATGGACATGTGACTAGAGCTGACCACATACTCATCTCCATCCCCTACTATCCACTGAAACGCAGATCACATGCCTGCTTTACAGAAGCAGGCCTTCTGCATATGAGAAGAAAATGAATGCTGAATAATTAGGGAACCTACTTGAAAAAGATATTATATAATTTCAACAGCGACAAACAGAATTAAACTAAAAAACATGATATACTAGCCTATACACATGTGAAGCACTGGGCCCTCTCATCCGTTCATGAAGCTAGCAGTCACCAGGACTCTTACAGTCGCCAGCTCCTTGAGTAGCCGCACTATACAAGCACCTGATTGATTGATTACAGATTTTGAGGAATATATAATAACTTGCCTAGAATCCAGGGATGTAATTTCCAAAATATATAAACTATTGATCGAACTAATCGAAGGCCAAATGGAAATACCAGAAAGCGTGGGATAAAATCCTTCTGAGGTACAAAGAAGACAAGGTGTGGGAAACACTGTGGGAAGACTTAATAAACAAATCATACAAATGTCTTACATAGAGAAGTAGGGTGCAAACTAATCTATAATTGGTACTTCATCCCACACTGATTTAAGGAAAAATACTCCAATACAAAGGGAGACTGTTTTGTGCGTGGCGCTGCAGACGGTTCCACACTTCACATATGATGGTTCCCCAGTGTCTTATTAGGGTCTGTGAGGAAGAATAATACGTCATCAGCATATAGCGCTATGCAATCCGAAACTTCCCTTGACCATTCGAACCCACGGACCATTGCATCGATCCTAACCCATGCCGCTAATGGTTCCATTGCCAAGGTCAAAAGATATGGGGAGAGGGGGCATCCCTGTCTAGCACCTCGCCGAATGGGAAATCTGGGAGAAACCAATGCCGCCCCTCTCACCTATGCTGTGAGATCTATGTATAAGAGTTGTATGTATGATAGGAATCTGGGGCCCAGATTTAGACGTTTTAGAAGCGCAAAGAGGTAAATCCAACTGACTGAATCAAACGCCTTGTCAATATCTGCCAGTATTAATGTGACAGGGCCTTCCAGGTGATCTATAGCTGCTATGGCGTTGTGGGTGTGGAGTATATTATGGAGTGTGGCACTTTCGGGCATGAAACCAGCTTGATCCGGGTGTATTAGGTCTGTTATATATGGTATAAGGCAATTGGCAGGATCTTTAGCAAGTAGTTTAGCTTCAATATTTAATAAGCAAACTGGGTGGTAGGAAGAACGGCATCCAGGGGGTCGGCCGGGCTTGGGGAAGACCACTACCTCTGCATGTCTCCAGTCTAGGGGAAGCCTTCCCGAGTCCAGCATGGTGTGAACAACCTCAAGATAATGGACACCCAGCTGTGACTGTTATATCTTAAAAAATTCATATATTGACTATACGTTCCACCAGAGTCTGGGCAGGAGGGGGGCGTATATGCTGCTTAGGATTATTTGTTCACTGTTTAGTTTACCAGTAACAATAACATATCTGCCCTGGGCATCAGTCAGCATTTTGGAATGCTCAAACCGGATTCTACGGTGGACCAGAATCGCCACCCCCCTGGAACCTCTAGTAAACCCGGAGTGGAAGACCTGGGTGTATCCAAAGCGGGACAGGCATGGTGTCTTAGTACCTAATAAATGAGTTTCTTGTAGCAAAAGGACATCTGCCGCATAGCGTTTTGCTTGTCGAAGAATTGCACCCCTTTTAATCTTAACCAAGATGCCTAGTACATTCCAACTAACTATCCTGAGCCTACCCCATGTGGCGTCTGGAATCTTGTCTGTCATGTGGGTGGGTGCTTTGCATATGTAGGACTGGGAGCCTGGAGCCCACCACCCTGAAGAGCCCAATGAGTGTATATAAGAGGCACAGCTCACACTAAAACTCGTAACTGTCTACCCACCTACCCCATCCCCGTCCCCAATACCGCAAAACCGCAGAAGTATCTGTCGCTGATAGGGTGTAGTCCCAACCCCAACGGGGGGCCAGGCACTGGACCCTTCCATTGGATCCCCATAGAACTTCCCATAAACATGCGATTTCCCCTAGAGACTGAAGATCGTCTTTCAGGGGGTGTTAGCCCTATTATGTCATTGCCATGTTCAGCATTGCATCCATTAATAGGCAATTGCCCCAATGTTCTATGACCATGATGTTGCCTAATCTCTGCGGATCTCGGAGGCTTCTGCACGGAATTTGCTGCGGGCTCTGGACCGTCGCGATGAGCTTGACCTGTGGCTTCGTTTTCTTTTATGTTTGGACTGTTTGCTGGCAATGTCGCTGACGGGGAGTCTGACTCAATGCGTGGCGGGGTAAGAGGTTTCACCCTGACCACCTTGTCTGCCCATGTGAAAACGTCTTTTAAAGCGTCGAAGAAGAGCGAGTTCGATTGGTATTGCACCCTCAGCCGGGCCGGGAACAACAAGACATACGGGATCTTGAGGGCACGCAGCCTCCATAAAGGATTGTCGGCGCTGCTGGACTAACTTAGTTTTTGTCTGGAAACATAAGCATTTGTTGGCAAATGTGAGAGAGTCTCAGAATGACATCCCTATCATTAAAGTTCAGGACTTTTGCGATGATGGGCCGCGGCCTGACGCCGTGGGTCGTTAGCAAGGCTCGGTGCACCCTCTTTATGATGAAGCATTGGGACAGGGCATCTCGCGAGAGCCATTCCGTTAGCCATGTGGTGAGGAACTTTTCAACATTATCACCTTCACAACCTTTGGGAAAACCCACAAATCACAGGTTGTTTCTACAGGCCCTGCATCCTCAACTCGTGTTGCTAGGCCTCTTGTGAGGGTCTCTAGGGTGGTAACCTTTTTCTGTAGAGGGGCAACCATGTCCTCCATGCCTTAGATCCTTGCTTCTGTTTCAGTGATTCTGTCTACCGCATTGCGCAGATCCTGACGTATTAGCATGATGTCTGAGCCCACAGCACCTATTTTGGCTTCCAAGCATGTCTCTAGATTGTGCAATGGTGGCCATTAATGCCGCATTGTCCAGCATCGCACTTGTCTGTCCACCTGAGTCTGCCGCCTGCGCTCCGGCCCCCGTGAACCTGTCCATTGTGCTCTGCTTGGGTGCTGTCCCAGGCAGTTCATCTTGCGTCAATGAGGGCTGACTTGAGGGTCCGCAATGCAGCTATCAGGCAGACACAGGCCACGGGGACCACGGCATGGATGATGTCTCTGCTGTCCACCGGGAGGGTGCACGGGCTCGGGAGCCAGAGGGATCAGGCAGCAGGATCAATGTCTCCTCTCAATCGGCTGGGGCGGGCGGAGGGGGGTAGGCCCCCCAGCCCACAAGCCACACCGGGGCCTGGACCGGCCGCCTCCGCGGGCAGGAGCGCCCCCGTACCCCTAACAGGTGTCTCACTTAGCGGTCAAACAGGGAGTTGATTCTATCATGGATGTGTCCCCAGTGGATTACCGCCGCCTGCCCCCTTACTGCAGTAGTCTGGATCCAGGCCTATTGGGCAGGCCGCTCCCTGTCTTTTATTTGACTCAGGCTCACATAGGAGCACCCAATCCTCCTAGGGTTTACCTCCCAGTCGACTTCCAGGCCCCGCTGGTGTCCGGAGCCGCCCGGCGCAGGGTCAGAGCGGACCGCGGTATGGACTCTGGCCCTGTCTGACCGCCAATTTCAGGATCTCTCACCTCTGTCTGGCTGCTCCGTCTCCTCCAATGTGCCCCGCCTGACTCTGGCGCCTCGCAGGCCCCTTCGGCCATGGGATCCGGCCACCAGGGTCTTCCTGGCAGGCAGGGCCTCACCGCTCCAATTGACAGCCAGCAATGGCGCTCACCCCCGGCTCCGCACCCAGTCTCGACAGCCCCCAGGCAGGCTCTCCAGGAGTCGTCTGTAGTCTGTCACGACGGAGGATGGGGGCTCGATCGTGCAGCTTTTGTCTCCTCGCTTTTGGGGTAAGGCTGCAAAGCCGCTCAAGCCTAGTGAGCGCCGCACCAGCCCGCCGCCAGCCCCAACATGATTCAATCTCCCCTCAAGGAGTGGTGGGGAATATAGGGGATCCCTGTGGGACAACTGGATCCAGCAACATGGCTGATACAGCAGGATATTTAGCAGATTTATGAACGGGCTGTGGGAGCTCGCTTAGAGCGTGTCCGCCATGTTGGACCGCTCGGCCACACCCACAACAAAGTCCTTTTTGAAAGGAAATCATTAAGTGAAATTAAACAGATTATAACTTTTCCATTGTAGAATGTGCCTGATGTGATCATAGTGTTTGGGATAGGAACGTGAGATTAAGATGGGCAAAGGTATACCAAATTTTAACGGCTGCTAAACAGCAGATAGCAGCGGATTGGGAAATATCTGAGCCACCCATGATACTTAGAGGTGTACCAAACTATGGAACACACTAACAATGGAGAAGATACATTATGACTCGAATGCACAATATAAACACTTTAAACAGCTATGGAAATTATTGAGAGACCATTAGTTATGCATAGAAGATCTATCTACTAGACCTCAAAGGCTAATAGATCTAGACTTGACTTACTGATGCAACTAGTATAAATCTGTGAACTTTGTGAAAATGAGTTGAAGAAAGGGAGACTGGTACCCTCACGTTGGAGGCCATGCCATGTGTGGGTGTGGGGTGGAGGTGATGTTTGGGGAAGGAAGGAAGTTAAAGTACAATGAGAAAGGAAAGACTAGATATGATAGTAAAGTTTGTAATCTTCCAATTGTACTATAAACTCTGACCTAACTCAATAAAAACGTTTTCAACTAAATTTCTTTTACATATTGAGTTCTGAAAACATTTGCTGATGTTCTGTATATGGGAAAGAAATTAAGAAATATAGGGTGCATGCAGATGTGTAGCTACAAGAATGAATGAATATAAGTTTTATAAAGCGCGAACTTAGCCCGGGGGCATCAAGGCGAAGAGGTAGCAAAGCCATGCCCTACACCCTGAGACAAATGGGAAAAGCTGAAAAGTGTGCCCTGTTATTTCTGAAGGCAGGGGAAGTGGGCATATCGCATGATTAAAGGCAGACCCCTTTCTCTAGGATCACTCAGCACAGCGAACAGAGGTGTCCAGCTGTGCATGAGGGTACCACGCATGGCCACCACCCACACCCTTCCCCCAAAGCCATTGGGAGCAGCCAAATGTTTTACTTAGCAGGGACTGGGAACAGTGTTCCAAATTCAATAGAAATCTAAGGTAGAACTATAACTAAAAAAATCTAGAATTTTAAAAATCACTGGTTCTATTTCATATATAATGCTAATGCTTCAGATGCTATGGCAATTCTCCTTCTAAAGACCACCGCAAGTTGCATGACAGAGATCCTTGAACAAGTGACTGAATGAACAATCAATATATAACCCAGGGGAAGGTTGCAGGCAACAAATCAAACCCCTCCTGGAACCCAGACGACTCGGTCCTTAATTTGTTCAGGTGGTTGTCACTTATTTCTCGGCACTGTAACTTATTTTGTTCTGCTGTTCGATGATGACTATTTCCGACACATTTCGATCTGGCCTGGGTTTTACTCTTTTACTTCAAGAGACTAGTCCTGTTTGAGTCAGAGTCACCCTGTTGGAGTGGGAATCTGTCTCTACTCAGCATGTCACTGATCCTTCCACGCTGGTGTCTTCCATCAGGGGTGTAGGAGCACTGAAACTGTCCCTGCCCACCAGAAGCAAGGCAGGCAGTGGTACAGTTGGCAGTGGTACCCCGCACAGCACTATTAGCTCCACCAGCCCCTCATCTTATGACTCGCATGGAAGGACCAAAGCAGAGGATGGACGCAGTAAATTGTGGGGTGACAATCCGGACCATAGCAAGGAGTCACAGAACCACTAGCTTGCTACTACTAACAAGGTAGGATTCCCTCTAGTGATAATCTGCAAATGCCTATGAGTGCAGGGATGGAGGCCTGTAAGGATAGCAGACCTGCCTGCATGTATCTTCAAACTGCCATCACTGCAATGAAAAACATGTGGCAGTATGCAAAGACTTCGTGGAGAGTATGCAGCGGTCCCCTTCTCTTTCTGCTTCTCCCGATGTCAGCTACTGATTTTCACACTGTGGGAGAACTATTTCTCTGACCGTGTCTACTGCCGTCACCAACCTATGATACTTATTCCTGAGATTTGCAAAGAACTCTGGGAATTCTCCTTATCCTGCCCCCTTTTCCTTACGATTAGCAGGGACTCACAATATGGACATAGTAAGTCACAAACCCAACTGCAACTTTCTATGTCTCTTTGATTCATGGCAACCTGTTTTTTTGCAAAGTTTGCATTTTAGTGCACCACAGACTTTGTAAGTACAAATTCCTTCAACCCCAAGTTATTTATATGTCCTCAGGAGTGTCTTGGATACTGAATATGGTGATGTAAATTAATACTTGACCTATAGCTAAGGAATTCTAATGAGTTGGTCTAGGGCAATTGCAAGTTTATATGCAGTCATGTTCCCAACTAATAGTAAGGTCTGAGGATCTGAAGCAGCTTATGAAATTCTATTCATCCTACAGTATTTACTAGGAAAGTAGAGATCACTAGAAATGTCCAATCCAAGAGGGGGATATATTTGCTAAGTTATAGTTACTCTGCAGTGATCACCCATGCCATGCAGCTACTTGGAACAAAGCAGACCTTTTGGTCCTATCTTTAGATATTCACTGTGCTGAGAACCTTTTCTTTCACTAACTATAAACTATGACTGAAAGTAAGCCATGGTCTGCCGGCACCAGTTCTAGACCTTTTCTCATGTCCTGTCCTTCTACTTCCAGTATCCGGTTCCCTGCCCATGGGCTGACTACTGTGGCAATTTTTTCTGATTCCTTCTTTCTCTCTTTATTTGGAATCCACATGCATTTTGTACTGACATCGTAGTACTTGGGAATAATTCACATTCTTTCTAGCTGGACCAAATTGTATTATATGATTCTGCTGCCATATCAGTTTCAGTGTTAGTTTGAATTATTTGCAAATATAATCCATATTATCCACTATCTGCAGTATAATTTGCAGATTTCAACAAAAAAATGTCTCTAGCCCAAACAGATCAAAAGGTATAAAAAAAAAAGGCACTGGACAAGGTGCTACACAGTGGCAGGACCTCTGCAAAAAGTAACCAGTTGCCGTCTGTTGCTGAACGCTGCATTCCAGTGTTATTCTGCTACTAATGAAACAAAAACGTTTGCCAGACAATATAGATATGTGTTTGAATATCAAACTAGTGGAATAACACTTCCACAAAATGTGTCACGTTATGCAGCATAATTTGTTTTTGCTTGACGCACAATATAGTCAACACTATCGAATAACTTGGTCTTCAATTGCCACATAACTGTAGTAATTCTAAATATGCCTAGAAGCCATTATTTTCATATACATCCTCTACTATCACTGTACCAAACTCCATGCCTTTTGTTGTAACATTATATAATTTTTTTCTTTATTTAGAATTGTAGCACAGCAATAGCTTGTCCCTTTAGTTTTCTCCTATTCTTGGGTGGAAGTTATTTATTGTTTCTTAGCCAATCCTTAGGGATCAGATTTACATTATGCTGATTAAAAACCAAACTAACTAATGCCAGTGCATCTTTAAAAAACATAACTAAATCCCCTGTCAAAGAATTACCATATTGATGAAAAAGGTAAGTAAAGAAATTGTGAATGTGGGTATAGAGACACATGGGCGAGAAGGCAGGGGAGATAAGGAGGGGGCGAAAAGGGGAAGCGGAAGGTAGCCACACCAGGCTCTTAAAAACAACAACATGTGAGACGAAAGGCAGGTGGTCTTGGAGGTGGGAATCCCACAACAAGCATCTGCAATGCAATAGGTCTCACATTTACTTGAGTTTGAGCTATTGGCATAGTAAATGACAATGCCTTTTATCTAAGTTTTGGTTTTTAAAACATAAATAAAAGGCATTGCCATCCACAATGCAAATAGCTTAAACTCTTGCAAATGCGAGACATATTGCATTGCAAATGCTTGAAGGCATCGCTGAGTTGCCCCCTTCTGTCTCCCATGGCCCCTGAAGAGCACCCCTGTTTGCTACAAGTTAAATAAACAAGCCGGTGGTCACAACTGTGCAGGAGAGACCCTCCTGCAGTAAGAGAAACTCATTAAAGAAAATAGTGCTTACAGACTAAAGAAGACTTACTGTGTAACAACCGAAGTAAAAGGGCCAGTCCTCATAGGAGGTTACAAATGAAGACAAGGCGGTACTAAGGAGGGACTAACAAGCCTAATAACGAATCAGAAGCCTGCATTTACGAAGGACAATGACACAAGCCAATGACAAATATGGGCGGAGAGTGGGCAGGGCTTCAAGTATATTCTCCAATACAGCATGGCTCGCAGGGCAGCGCATGCGATGCCCAGGCTCGACCTAATAAAAAGGGGCTCAGGGGAAGTGGATAGAGGCTTGGAGGCCAGACAACACAGTGAAATAGAATGTTTAAAAAAAACAAGTAAACGGGTCAGAGATATGGTTAAATGGGGATACAGAGCTAAGAGGTAAGCGGGAACAAGGGCAATTGAGCAGGGGACATAAGAAGGAGCATAAGGAGAAGGGAAATATGAGTAACAATAAGCTCTTAAAAAACATGCAAGAAAAAATTAAGGATGCTCCCAATAAAAATAGAAGGAAGTTGGCAAGTGGTTGGTAGGATGGCAGAAAAATAAGAAAAAACAGGAACGAGAAGCAGAATGTCCAAAAGAAAAGTTGAAAAAATTATTTTTTCTCCAAAAAGGGCTAGCAACAGTTTGGATTCGTCAACTCAGTGTCCCTCTTCAAGTAAAAAAAGTTTGATGTAACAGGTTAGACGAAAATGACTAGTCAGAACAGGTTTATTCAGATGTATGTTTTACAAAAATCATATTCAACCACTGGACCAAAACTCACAAATGCATGATGTGTGGGCAATTGTTTCCCTCCTCTTCGTATTTCTCCATTCTTTTTTTCCATACATGGGTTACCCAAACTATGTAAAATTATATACTGGTATTCAGAAAGGCATTGAAGAATAAATTATAATTTGGTAATGCGTTAATTGTCAAGCTGTGTAATTGCACATTGGACACATATTAAAATATGTCTGTATGCTTGATAGTCACAAGTTACGAGTTCGAATTCCAAGCCTTTATTCCTTCTGAAGATGAAAAAATGAATAACACTGTTCATGTCCTTTTTGGACTAGGTTGGCTATTTTTCCTGTTTATAATAAAAGGGACAGGATATCCCTTAAAAATAACCACCCAGTTTCTATCCTAGATAGGATTCACAAATTAAATGTAAAATTACAAGCTAAATGGCTGAAGGAGGCTTTGGAAACCAGTGAGATCTTTGTCAATAACTAAGCAGTTTTCAGAAGAGGGATGGTTACCCTCGACCAGTACAACAAATTCTCTTTGATTATAATGAAATATGTTTACATTAAGTAAGGTAATATCTATCTGGCCTTTCTGGATTTCCAGGCTGCCTTAAAAACATATTGAAAGAAACCTGCTTTGAGAAGCTCTTCTTGCAAGTAATGTCTCTCCTGACAACATAAACTGAATGTTCTAAATGCACACTTACAATTCAGCGCATGTGTGTTTTGGAAAGACGAGAAAACACAGCCCACAGTTTGCTGTAAATTGGCATGAGAAAAGGGATGCTCTGGTGACCATGTTAATATTTTTAACCAAAGAACACTCTATTTAGGGTACCCCCGCCCAGTGAAAGCCTATCATTCGGTAAGTAATCCAGCAAGTAAAAGATCTATAGGCGGTGATACAGCCCTTCTTCCTCACACTAATTTGCGTTTGCAAGCACATATACAACCGCCACCGCAAGCAAGGAAGTATTTAGTGTCCCTTAAATATTCCATCGCTTAAACAAAATGTTAGGAATGACACAGATTCCCTTGTTAATAAAACCATCCACTGGGTACGCCATACAAAAAACTGTTGCTCACTTATACGTGATGATCTAATTAGCAGGAGGCATGTTGCGGGGTCAGGGTGGCATTACCTGGAAATGTGTTTGTCCTAACCCTATCTGGCAGACCAATTGATTAATCTTGAACTTCCGTTTCTGTCATCTAGTCAGATGAGATTTAGATGCTCTGCCCCTGGTGTATTTGATGATCTACAGAATATCTGCAAAAATACTATTTGCCCCATGCTACGCCCTCCGGATCATTTGATCAACATACACACTATGCCCTCTTCTAGTTTAGAGGTGGTGGATAGACAATCCACAAATGTCTCTCCACTCCTTTCACCCCCCAAAACTCCAGGATCCATTATTGCAAGAATTTGCCACAATAGGTCCCCTCTTACCCAAGGAGAAGTTGCTAAGGGCATCAGCTCAGCCCCTGGAAAAGTGTCATCAAATATATCGATAGAGTTAGGCTTCGGGAGGGTTGTTGGTTTGGATTAAACTTTCACTTAATTGTACGGTTCAAATGTTAAACACGGGTTCATTGGATATCCTTGGTTTGTGTTTGAAATCCCCTTCCATGGAAAACTGTTTGGGTGAGAAGCATTTGTATCTTTTTAATATATACATTAGGTCTGTTGGGGATTATTGTGAATCGACTACCATCAATCAATTGATTTACTAGTGGACGCCTGTAATGGGGAGATCCCTTTACTTATTGCTGGCGACTAACTCTACGTTTGAGCCCCTTCATTCCCTATTGCAAATTACACAAGAAGACCAAATTTGGTGGATACAAGAACTCTCAGTAACCAAAATGACAACCTGGACAGTAGTTGCAGAGCAACTCTTAAACCTTACTTTGAGCTAAGGTCTAAGAGCATACAATGGGCATACTCATTCTGATGCGGAGCGAGCTTATACATTCAAGGGAGAGAGTGTAAAGAACAGGCATGACTACATATTATTAGTTCTATGTTTGTGGTCCAGCATGATAGGTATGGGGGTTATCAAGTGTTTGGAGAGTGGCCCTAACCCCCCTCCCCAAGTTTATACTATTGGGAGGAACAATTAGTCAGTTAAATCTTACCCCCAATCACATTAAGGAGCTTGCACTGTTTGTAACGAATAATCACAGAAATACAAAAGTGACCTTCATTGGGAAACAACAAAACTATACCCCCTGCTTATACAGCCATGTTGTATGGCTACGAGAACAGTTCAGTGCGTAACATACCAATTATGAAAATTCACCTTTCCCTTTTTGATTTAATCAAGGAATTCATCCAGACCAATTGTAAATCTAAGAAACGACAGGGCATGATAATCATACCCCTTGGTTTAACAAAGCTTGTAAATCATCAAAGGGACTTTATCTAAAAAATGGGGAAGAAACCAGTCATTGTGCCTGCACGGAAAGCGTTCAAGTCTACCTTAATTTGCGCAGAATTTCGATGTGATGGTGGGTGCTGGGAGGATCTTCTCATTGCCTCGCAATCTAAAGACACTAAATGCTTCTGTAACCGGTTGCTAGAGGGGATAGTGCTATTCCCTGTCCTCTTGAAAAACACATAACAGGAAGTTTAGAAAAATAATTTTAGGTCCCTTTATTCAGCTCTTGCTGGTGGCGTTCCTAGGCCTCAAAGCAATTTATCATAATATCCCAGCGATTTTGCCAAGCAACAGATTGTTGTGTGTACTTTTTGTAACTTGGCCGACACCAAGGCTGCTCTCAAGGCAACGAAAAGACTGAAGGCACCAGTATCAGACAGGGTCCCCGGGGACCTGTTTTGTCTGAGCCATCCATTTGGGTCCCATACATTAACCTCATAACTAATAAGATAATGTCTGGAGGCCCTATTCCATAAACCTGGAAGGGTGCAATTATTATTTCCAAGGATCCCCATGGCGCTCCAGGCTTTGCTCAATTCCTTCAAGGTCTTCTGTGATGATACAGGCCATGAGATTAATGCCATCAAACCTAAATTTATCGCCCTAAATCCCCATCGCACATTCAAAGGGAAAATGAGAGTGTCTGTTGACTTGCTAGAGAGAGTATATGCCTTTGACTATCTGCACATTTCCCTAACCGATAAACCTGGTTGGGGCGCCCAGATTAGAAAAAGCAAAATGATACTGAACCATCGCTCGTCCCTGATATTAAATAAGTTGAAGCCCACTAGCGTCGGGGTCATTTTTCCCGCAATGGAGATTTATAGGGCCAAAGTGTTATCAGGTACAGAAATATGGGGCTCAGCAGATGGTCATTCACTCCTAAGGGTTGAGAACCATTTTTTGAGGGCCATGCTGATGCGGCCTGTGAGTACCCTATTATTGCCATAACGTTTGGACTTTGCCCTAAAAAAGACTGACCAAATTATTGCCCTACATCCGATCCTGTACTGGGCACGAATCTGGAGTGTGTCTGAATCGATCCACTATCGATCCTCATTGGAGGAATATTAAGGCTCCAAGCCAATTTTAAAATCCAGAGGCTCTTCCATATTAAGACGTTTCTAGATACACTGAACCTTTCTGAAGTATGGCAAAATCTAGCCAGTATAGCCAAAACCAATTCAATGGAAGCCTTTTTGATGCATAAAGTAGTACCCTATTTTGAGCCATATCTAGATAGGTTGGAACCGCCGTAGGTGAAGAATCTATATGTACATTTTAGGCTTGGCACTCTACCACTAAATTATTTTACATCAAGATGGTCTAATTTTGCTGCCCCTAATAACCAGTGCCCAATGTGCTCTTGTGAGAAAGAAACAATACATCATTTTATTTTATTTTGCTCAGCTTATCAGAAGCCTAGATTGTATTGGATCTTACCCTGGTGCAGGTCCAGAGAGTACTAGACATTCCTGAGAACTGTGCAGAATTTTTCAGAGTGACAGTCTGAGACAGTTGTCTTTATTCTCACCAGGTTCTTATACTGGGCCTGAGGTATAAGGTGGTCTCGGGCAGCCCATATTATTATGAACCAGAACGACCAATATTCGACTAGCATGTAATAATGTTTAAGAACATGCCCTAGTGAGTAAAGTAGTTGCCATAGCAGTGCATACATATGGGTTCTTCTCATTTGGATTAGGCTGATTTCTGACTCTGTTTTGCTTGAGCTTTTTGCGCGCACAGAGTGCTCAAGTTGTTTGGGTTAACCGCGTTCAATGTTGCTTTATTTTGTGGAGAGGAGATTGTTGAATGTACCCTCAAAGGCTTTTGTAAGCTTCATTAAGATAAAGGCTGGAACATGTGAGAAAGCAGAGGGAAAGTGGGAACTCCTTTTGTCCAGGAATGGTTGCATGGTAGGTGGCCAATTCCAGTAAGTTTCCTTGGCGCAGAAGGAAAGACTCTCAAACCTTCTAGTGTGTTTTGAGACTATAAAGCTGAGGGTTGTTGACTTAGAAACCGGGATTGTTTGAGCCTGAACGATGGATGCATCTTCAGTGCAGGCATCTGGTTGCTGAGTCTGTTGGCTTCGGCTGTAAGTCCCCCAGTCTGGAGTGGGTCAGGATGAAGATTTCACCAGGTGAAGTGTTTGATTTTTGATAAGTGTCATTGTGATGCGTGGCCAGTGGCTATAATCATTTTAGGTGTTTTCTTTGTGATGTGTGAGTGAGTCAGAGTGCATATCCAAAGTAATCATTTGATGTATTTAGTGTATATATCTTTCGGATTTCTTGCAGGACGTCCATTATTATCTGCTTGTGCATTTTATTCATATTATTATTCATGCATTTAACTGTTGCATTTGCCAAGTGGGTTATTATTGCTTGCATATGAATATATCTCTCTATATACATTTGAATGTTGTTCATTTGACATCTGGGAAAGCCTTTTTGTTAGAGAGCATTGCATAAATAAAACCCCAAGCCTTATTCTAAAAAGAGAGTCTTTGATGTGTTTCATTTTGTAAAGTGAAACCCCTTTCTAGGTGTTGTTGTGTTATATGTCTCTTGCTCTGTCGTGTTTGAGCCACCGTGTAGGAGTGGTATTTTGGGAGGGCGAAGCAAGACAGTACTACTACAGGATCGGTATGCACTTGTATACCTAAATAGCAAACCGAGTCCGTGGTCCACTGTAATGTGAATTCCAGGTTCACTGGTAACGTAGCTTGAGTTAAGGGAAAAATTAAGGATTTGGCCCAGTTAATCTTAAGGCCAGACAATTGTGCAAAGCAAACCATTTCCGTGAGGACTGGTGTGAGGTGCTTCTCGGGATCCCTAACATATAGGAGCATGTCATCAGCGTAGGCCGATGCAATCAATCGGTAGCCTGGGAATCGCACTCCTCTGTGTCTATGATACTGTCTCAATGCACACAGCAGAGGTTCCGCTATCAATGCATACAGCAATGAGGACAGATGGCATCCCTGGTGGGTACCCTGAGAGATGGAGATAGGGGATGCAACTTTATTTCCCAATCAAATTCTAGCGACCGGGGCATTGTACAGTACCATTACAAGCTGGATAAAGATCTCTCCTACTCCAATGCGTCGTAGTACTGCTTCCATAAATGGCCATTCTACAGAGTCGAACGCTTTTTTAGTGTCTAGAAAGACTGCTGCAGCTTTGACTGCTGGATTTATGTTTTGGATGGTGCCAAAAACGGTTCTGAGATTGTAAGTTAGGTTATGACCGGGGACGAAACCTGCCTGCTCTGAACCTACTAACAGCGGAACCAGAGGGGCCAACCGGTTGGCAAGGATTTTGGCAAAGAGTTTTGTGTCTACATTCAATAAGGATAAGGGTCTGTAAGATGAGCAGTCATTTGGGGGTTTCCCTGGCTTAAGGAGAGTGGCAATTATAGCCTCTCTCATAGATGGGGGCATCATTTTGTTTTCGACCATCTCCTCGTAAAGAGTGACTAGGTGAGGTATCAGTAGGTCTTGATAGGTTTTGTAGAACGCAACTGTTAGTCTGTTTATGCCAGGCGCGGTCCCGGCTCGTATTGTCTTCAGCCCAGCTCGGATCTCACTGGGGTCTAGTGGGGCCATGAGTGTGTGTCAGTGAGCCATGTCATCTGGATATGTTGCAAGTAGTCTTTCGCTGCTTTATCGTCTAGTGTTATCCGAGACCTATATAAATCAGCATAGTAATTACTGAATCTATCGGCAATTCCATATGTAAGTGAACCAGGCTGCCATCCTCATTTTTCATTTCAATGATCGTGCTAGCCTCCCTTTTTGGGTGCTGTAAACTCGCCAGCATGGCTGCAGGGCGTTCGCCCTCCCCGTATATTCGCGCAGTAGCATATTTGCCTAAGTGTTTAACCTCACTGTCTGCCGTGTCATGGTACTCTTCAAGGGCTTGTTTAATGTCATCTAACCGCTTGGTATCACTGGTCCTCAAATGCGTTTGTTCCAGCTGTGCTATTTTTTTTTTTAACCTAGCAAGCCTATCTCGTATGGAGCATAGTGCCCCTGCGTGTTTTGAGAGAGCCATTCCCCTAATGTACACTTTGAACGACTCCCAAATTGTAGAGAATGAAGTGACTGATCCTATATTGTGTTCAAAGAAACTCTCTATGGATGAGGCTATTTCCGCACAGAACACTGGATCCAGTAGGGAAAAGGGGGGGAACCTCCAAGTAAAGGGAGCAAAGTGGTCTGCGCCCATTTCTAAATCTAACATGACCGGGGAGTGATCTGAATACGTCCTTGGGATTCGCTCACAAGAACTAACCTGGGGTAGGAGGCTTCTGGATATCAACCAGTAATCAATCCTGGTGTGTGTATCATGCGGTGCTGAATAGTGAGTGAATCCTGGGGTAGTGTGAGTGCGCTGCCGCCAGACATCTAGCAACCGCAACTGCTCCATAATGTCTATTATTGCCTCTGCTGCTGCAGCAGGTCGTCTGGTCAGCACCTTGGATCAGTCACAGGTAGGATCTAATATGCAATTAAAGTCTCCACCCCAAATTTGCGGAAGGTCGGTTACTTTGAATAGACGAGATGCTCGCTCATAATAAAACTGCGGGTTGTCGTGGTTGGGGCCATAGATATTCACTAGTCTCGCATTGAACCCATCTTTAAAGCATCTGGTGATGACAAACCTGCTGTTAGGGTCTATTTCTGTTTCCTGCACTGTAAAGCCTGATTTAGAGTTAACCCATGTAAGATTGCCTCTGGCATGGAAGTAAAGCCTGCAGCGCAGAATTGCCCTTGTAGCCGTCTCGAGGTTGGCATGTGAATGTTAGGGACCAAATGCGTCTCCTGAATCATAGCCACATCATCCTGGTGCCTTTTTAAGTATGCCACCACCTTACGTAGTTTTCTATTGTCATTTAGGCCTAGGACATTCCATGTCAAGAGTCTAATTCTGTTGCTCATTTTGCCTAGCGTCCCAGCTGTGGTCATTCTGTTTGTAGATTAGTGACACTCTTCCTGTGTATATAGGGTGCTGCTATTTTTATCGTAAAAACACGTACCCTTCGACATCGGATAGAAACATTTTCCCCTAAGAACTCCCCACCCACGCTATGCAATCCCCAACCAGGCATAGTCGACCTTTACCCTTCCCCCCCTTATAAACCAGGCACGCCCCTAGGGCGGTAAAACAATCAATAACAGTAACACAGTGTGGATAACACGTGGGGGCAGATGTTGCCGGCATTAAGTCTTGTTCATGGCCAGCCAAACCCGTATCATAAGGCATAAAGAATGCTTCCCTCATGTATAGCATGTCATTACTTGCATACCTCCTCTCCATTGACCTGTCCCCCCTCCCCACTAACATCCTAAAAACTGTTTGCTTCTACTGTGCAAATAAGAGGAGGGATACCTGAGATATGATATATCTTATTCGTTCCTCAGGGATATATGCACTACAGTACTAATTTCGTCGGCGTCTCTTGAATTGCAAAATTGTGGGCAAGCAATAACCAGAGTCTCAGCAGCCCAGCAAGCGAAACCAATAAGGACAAAATAAAACAAAGAATCAGCCTTCTTTCCTTGTCCATAAGAGTTACCTTGACCTTGGAGGCAGAACGTTCCCTTCACCCATCAGACAAAGCTACCCTTTCACCACCTCAGTAGGTCCATTATGGGGCGCTGCCTCCTGGCCCTCGAATAAAATACAAGACCTCTTTCATAGTTCCTCTGAATCTGGGGCGTCGTTGTCCTGAGCGATTTGAGACTTTGTGGATCCTTTCTGAAGGCTGTTGTTTTCTCTCTTTTTCAAGAATTGCAACGGCTGCTTTGGCTCCTTGAAAATATGCGCTTTCCCATCTGCATGTAGCTTCAGTTTTGCAGGATACATCATGTTGTAGTCCAAGTTAAGATCCCGAAGTTTCCGTTTCACCGGCATAAATTGTCGACGAGCTTCTTGCACCTGCTGCGTGACGTCTGGGTAGAGGGAAATATCCATACCCTTGTATCGAAGTGATTGTAGTTCTCTGGCCTTCCGGAGGGCTGCGTCTCTATCCCTGTAGTTGAGAACCATTGAAATGATAGGGCACGGGGGAGCACCCAGCACCGGTCTGGGGGCCAAGGAACGATGTGCACGATCTACGATAAAAATGTTCAAGAATGTGTCCTTGCCCAGGTGAGTGATCAGCAGTTGCTCGACATAGAGCTCCATGTTCGGAATGTTAATGGATTCGGCGATTCCAACTATGCGCACATTATTCCTCCTAGAGCGGGCTTCCAAATCTCTCTCCCTAGCCTGCACGTTGTGTACTAGTTTGTCCATTTTCGTGGTCGTAAGTAAGTTGTAGTTTAGCGCGTCTTCCGTGTCCGAGACCCTTTTCTCTACTGTGTCTAGGCGTTCCGTGTGCTTGTCCAGACGTTCGGACATGCTGTCCATTCGGAAGGTGAGGGCATCAATTTTCCCATCAATCTTAGTTAAACTGCACTGCATCGCTGCCAGTATTTGTTTCAGATCCAAGTCTGCCGACGTGTCCCCCATCTCTGAGCCTGATTCCAACGTGTTTTTCTCTATGTTCTGCTGCCTGGAGGTCTTACGCGGTTCAAATTGAAGTTTGGATTGGGACTTTTCCGTTCTCCCCATGGTAGGATTGTCCTGGAGCCCCAAGCCTCACAAGTGTCACCAGATTCTATTGTAAAAAGGGGGATTCCCTTTAGTTGTGCTGTGCTCAAAACCCCATTGAGTGGGCCTATGAGTCGCTGCCACTGTCCTAGGCCTGGAGTAACTGTATATGGAGCTCAAGGACGGTTTCCACAAGCTTTGGGTGGTCGAGGTGCTGCGGCTTACGTGGCGATCCGCCACGCATTTACCCCCTGTCGATCGCAGTCAATAGGCCATCCAGTGCGCCGCTGGGCCCTATGTCGCGGGAACGTCCACCTCGTTGCTCTGTATACTGGGTATCGTTAGGCCCTATGTACTGCGGACTCTCTGTTGGCCGTAGGGCTAATGTGTGGGCGACATGAGGGTATGGGGTGCGCCTCCGTTCAGTAGTACCAGCTTCCACACTCGTGCTCCGACCGCAGTGCTTCTGAGGGCCTCTCAGGTAGGGCCGCTACCTCAATTCAGGCCTTTCCCCAGAATAGTCATTAAGGTGCCCCCTCGTGCTTGGGATAGGTCTTCTCAAGTAGGGGACTCAGTGTCCTCCAGGCTACCCTATAAATGATGGGCAGAGCCACTCCGCCAGGGGCCGTTGCGGCCGAGATAGATAATTGCTTGTGAGCGCCAAGTGGAATCACGGGGGCGCCTAGGCCTTGCATCAACCCAGGGTCCACGCTCCCCGCTTTTCACTGGTCTATGAAGACAGGCTCTCCGGCGGGGGGACGCAAGGCACACGCCGGCAGCCGGAGGATGGCTCCTACCTTACGGCTCCGCGTCTCGGGTGAGCGGGGCAATTGGGGTTGCTTCGGAGTTCCGTCCGGTCGGCCCACAAGTCCTCACAGCAACTCCGAGTCCTGATACTTGTCGCGTCGCCCTCTCGGAGCCGCCAGTGGCTCCCTCGGGCTAATGAGGAGGCCGCGCTCTGATCTCCGTTAGCAGTGAGACGGGGGCCGCACCGCTTCACCCTGCAGCTTCTGTTGCGCCTTCAGAGGAGGCGGGCACGCTTCTCAGGCATGAACAGAGGTAGGCCACAGTCCGTGTCCGGGGCGAGGGTCCCCTCACTGGCCACAGCGTCTTTGATTTTTCTCATGATTCGAGCAGCTCTCGGTCCCTGGGGTGTTCTTGTGTCCCCAGAAGGGGTAGAGAGGGAAAATTCACAATTAGGGGAGCAGGATTGTGAAGGATTTATTAACGGGCTCGCGGAGCTTCTCTAAAACGCGGCCATCTTTGGGCCAGGCAAGCTCCGTACCCTTCCTCTCAAAGCATTTACCTGCAGATGGCAAGAGGAGTTATCACCACTGTGGAGCTGTCCCTAAAAATTACACAGAAGATGAGCCTGATTTTTTGTTTTTTCACTTTTTTTATATTAGGATCAGGGTACATTGGCTCAAAACAAATTTAAAGACTAGCAGAGGCAGAACTAGACAAGAAGCTCTTCTATGTAAAGATGCACGTAGATTCTATATAGCACATCTAATGTTATATGTAGAGCTGGATGCTTAAAAGGCACATTTTATAACTTTGCCCAAAGAGGTATTGGCATTACGGTTAATTTATACATACCAGTTATTGGAATTTGGAAAGTTTCCCCACTTTATGTTTGCCATTTTAGGGAATTAGAATAAAGACCTTATGGGTTTGAGGTCAAAACAATTGATGGTATAGTATAAAAGTGTCTCACATATGTATTTTCTTGGTTATAAATATAATTTATTATTGATATTCTGTGATTTAATATTGTTATATGAAATTATTTGAACTATTCATTTTTATTGTGTTTTGTATGATTTTCTGGATTATGTCATCCGTAATTATTAAATGAATAATATTGTTTAACAACAGCATCTATAACATAAGCACCAAAAAACAATTACCTTTGGACTGTGAGAGATTTAAATGGTCAATTTAACTCAATTGTAAGTCCTAATCAGGAGCATGAGTAATATATATTCAAAAAGGTCAAATAAAAAAAAGGGTCATGCCATTCAGACCATGGAGAAACATGGTCATGAAGAACGTCATCCCATAGTTGGGAAGCCAATGCCTCACAGTGATATGATAAAAGTCCTTCATTCTTCATAAATGGGTTCAATACTATGTTTAAAAAAGTTGCTTGTCTGAGCACCAGTCATTTTCACAGATACAGCCCATTCAGTTTTTGTTACTGTAAGTCAGGTTATCCAACTTTTCCAAACATTAAGGAAGACTAGTCATACCAAAGCAATAAACCACAATAATTAACAGCAATTTGGTAACAGGCTAACCTTCGCTAATTAACCTTACTAAATACCCAGGTACTACAGACAGAGCCACGTGAGCAAACTAACATTACATTAGAATGAGATTGCAATCCAACTGAGAAAAAGTGTTATAAGTATTTTAAAGTAATTCTAGAGACCCAATAAATATTTTTAAAGCAAAGTACAAAAATACTTAAATTAAAGCTGCAAAAGCATTTTCATTTTCATTGTGGTGTACTCATTCAGAGATTTGCGTTCTGTTATTTTGTGCGACATGGTTGTTTAAATAAATCTGATTTACTCTATTTTGTACCATTAAATAGCGCTGCACTAAGAAAAACTGCAAATACTATGAGCTTACTCAGCCCGTCGAAATCATTGCCTGCTAATGACTGTTTTAATCTGGCTATCCCTTTTAGGTTATTTTATCTTCTTGCTTGATTTTTTAGTATGTTTATTCCTTAGGTCTATCTTCTATTCTTCGGTCCTTATTACAAGTCGGGCGGACTGGAGTTCCCTCGCCTCCAAGTCACTAATACAATTAAAACTTTCCGTTACGATAGCTAGGAAAATTTTCATTCTATGGCAGGACCCGGAGGCGAGGATTATGCTAGTTTAAAGCTTATCCATCACCAGAGCCGCAATAGAGGAGACTGGCTTGAAATAAAAGCTTTTGAAGATTGAACCCGACGACGAGTCCCCTGCGTTCAAAATATCCTCTAAGCGGGCTCACAAAGCAAAAGCTTTTGAGGCCATTGCCCCTTGAGCAGAGTTCGCACCAAAGATCTTGGTATCAATCCCCGCTTCCTGCATGTGCCACCGCACCCATCTCGCGATAGTCGGTGATGAGACTGCTTGGAAAGGTTTCCTCAAAGCAATCAACAGTTGCTTCTACCCATGAGGACGAAGCTCCTCCATCATAGTCTCATCAGCCTTGATGCACCTGACAGAGCACAACCTGGGTACCTCTGGGAAGGCCAGATAAGAGATCACTTGGGAATTACATTTGTTCGTCTAGCGGCATGAAAAGTGGCTCCATCTGGGGTAAAGGATCTTCCCATAATGTCTAGGGCCCTGACATCCGATACCTTCCTACAGGAGATCAGGCACAACAGAATGGCCAGTTTGGCCGACAACTGTTTCGGGAAAGGTACCTGTTACTTGACCATGAAGACAAGAGGTTTTAAACTTTATTCACGTCTCAAAGGACCGAGTACCTGGGCTCAGGACAAAAGGACAGTGCAATGCCACTTAGCAATTTTTTAACCGGAGAATGTTCTCCCACTGGTAAGTCTGCAATCATGGCGTGGCCTTCGGAGACCGCTGATCTAGTGGAGATCGCTGATCGAAATGTATTGACTGATCTATAAGCCATTCCTCCTGCCGCTAATGAGACCACGAAATTCAGGATGTGGGCAATGTCCACCCTCACGGGATGTCTGTTGCAGACACCAACTCATCCATCGAGACCTGACCGATCGATACCTCTTGACTGTACCGTCCACCCAAGTTCGAGAGAGAATGTCAGCTGCATCTCTCAATAGGCCAGGGACGTGCCATTGTGACCAGTAATCCTCCACGCCATAAGCTGGAGGCTGCCGTTTGTTACCAGATGATGAGGATTCCTGGAGGGTTCGCAAAGGAGATGAGGATGTAGACGGGCTGGAGAAGCCCAAGAAAGTTCCATCAGAACTGGAAACCACACTTGCGACTTCCACACCGGGGTAATCACTACCAGATTCTTCTGCCTGTGCACCTGAGCTGTCAGCCACATGATCAAGGTGAATGGGGGAAAGGCATAACACTGCTGCAACGACCAAAGACATTGGTCACCACTGCTCCTGGGTCCGGTCTCCAGCTGAAGTACTGGAGAAGCTGATGATTGAGACAGGGCGCAAACAAGTCGATCGTGAACAGTCCCCAAAGGGAGGAAAGAGCTTGGAACATTGCCGGAAAAAGCCTCCACCAGCTCAAATCCCGGAGATGGTGAGAGTGCCAATCTGCCACCTGGTTGGCTGATCCTGGGAGATGTTCCACCATCATTGAAACATGGTGCTCCAGGTAATACTCCCAAACGTTCTTGGCCAGATCCGAGAGGGCCTTGGACCGTGAATCGCCCAGATGATGGATATAGCGGACGACCGCTACATTGTCCATCTTCAGCAGGACACAAGATTGCACTTGGTCCTTGGTCCAACATTTGACCACAAAGGAGCCTGCCATCAGCATCAGGCAGTTGATATGTAGGGATTGCTCTGCGCGGACCATCCTCCGCCGGTGGTGAATTTCCCACAACGAGCCCCCCAACAGGAACCGCTGGCATCGGACCCGATCACAAGATCCAGCTGCGATCCGAAAATGGCACGACCATTCCATGCCTCCATATGGGAGAGCCACCACTGGAGCTCCGCCTTGGCCTTGTCTGACAGGGGAAAGTACTTGGGAGTATGTGAGGCCGTGGCGAAGGTGAGATGCTTTCAACCGTTGCAAGGCCCAGAATTGTAGGGGTCCCGGAAAAATAGCTTGAATTGAGGATGACAACAGGCCTACCACCCTGGCGATCTGGCGGAGGGAGGTCCTCGGTTTTGCCAGTGTCCTCACCTCATGAAGAATTTTGGCCATCAACTGAATCGATCAGAAACCCCAGAAAGGTGGTTGAGCGCGAAGGAGCCAACCTGGAATTCGCTTGGTTGATGACAAACCCCAGGGATTGAAGTAGATCCACTGCCATCTGTAGGTTATGGGACAGAGCATGCGGACATTTGTCCATCAGCAGCATATCGTCGTACACCGGGCACTCTCAAGCGTTCTATCACCAGTCTCAGAACCTTAGTAAAACACAAAGGGGCCGATGACAGGCCGAAAGGTAGAGAGGTGAACTCCAAAGTTTGGCCCTGCCATTGGAATTGGAGAAACCAACGATGCGGCGGAAAGATGGGTACAATGAGATAGGCATCCTTGAGGTCAAGCCGGACCATCCAGTCATTGGGCCGCAGAAGTTCACGAAAGAGGTGGATGCCCTCCATCTTGAAGGGGCGGTACACCAGCCACTTGTTGAATTCCAGGAGATTGATCACTGGGCACTGACCCCCGTCCTGCTTAAGGACCAGAAACAGATTGCTTATAAACCCAGAGGAGTGCGGATTGGAAAGACAGATTGCCCCTTTGGCTAAGAGTTCCTACGCCTCCGCAGAATAAGGATGGCCTCCTGTCCGGAGAAAAGTATAGGGCGGGGGGACAGGTTGGAAGAGGGACACGCAGAACTCTATGTGGAACCCCTATACTGTTTGGAGCACCCAGGCGTCGGACGTGAGAGCCTGCCAATTGTCTATAAACTGTGCTAGTCGACCCCCAAGCGACTGCAAGAAATGAAAGAAAACTAATTGTGTGAATTAGAGTTGGCTCCTCTACCCTGGAGTCCGTTGCAGTGACCTCTGTGGCTCAACCTTCCTCTGATGGGGTAGAATCCCACAAAGCGCGAGGAGAACTGCCACTGACCACACTGGGATGGCTGACCCCTGCTGGAGGCAGAGTCATGGGAACAGCCAGCCGAGCGCACCCTCCCATGGCAGGCCCTGGCGAAAACACGCACATTGAAAATGCACTTGACAGATGATTGGGCCATGTCAAGTGAACTGAATGTCGAGACAAACTTGCCGCGCTCTTCAACAAAAGGGTCACCAAAGAGCCCACTCTGTGCCACCTAGTGTGCCTTTGAGGTTGCCAATTCCCCTAGCTTGGGGTCAATCTGAATTAGCAAAGACATGTACCTCTCCGTAGAGATGGCGCAGTTGGCATTGCTGAGAAATATAATGGTCCTTTGGGCCCAACTGGACAGTAAATCTGGGGGAATCAAAGCACTGGACACCTTGTCGTATCTGTTGCCATATCAAAGATCGTAACGAGTGGGCCAGTAATGTCCAGGAGTTTGTCCTGGCAAGACCACTAGGAACGGTTGATACCCTTCTTACGGTACTTAATGTATTTGGCCAGAAAAGTGATCATACATGTATCTATCTCAGGTGTGATGGCCACTTTCCCATCCAAAGACGGGCGGCAGCATTCCGCTGAAGGCGGTTTCTAACCTTCTGATCAAGGGGTTTACGGAGCCTACCGGCCACATATTTAGCCGCGTCATCACCGGGAGTCCACTCAGAGGAGCGGGGATGCATGAGTTCCTCAGGTCTAAGAGATCTGACTGAGCGTCAGTGGGTTCCTCCGCAGTGGGCCGTGACCCAGTGAGGGGATAGGATGATGGTCTCTTGGACCTGTCGTGATCGGACTCACCTTCCGTACACCATAGGGGAACCATCTGAAGGCAGAGGAGTGGTAGTGGGTGCGGTCTCGCTGGGTTGCAAGAAGTCGTGGGGTTGGGAAATTCCGCAGGCGTAGAGGGGTTTGTCCCTAAAAACACTCTTTTCACCCTGGCAAAAGCGTCCAGGTCCACCCTCGAATCTTGCAGGCATTTCCCCGGGTTCTCAGAGTGGGGGGCAGAGGCTAGCTCTGGAGGTTTTGGGGCCTAAGGCTCAGGAAGGTCTTCCCTCAGTGCAAGGGGTTGCAGGCACCGTTGTGCCATATCATGAGTCTCTTCTCTAGAGGAGCCATTGCGTCATTGAGACCGCCTTAATTATGGAGGCGTCTACTGCATCGCAGAACTCATCTGTGTTGGGGAAGTATTCAATGTCCTCCTCTTCCTCATAATATTCCCCATACTCCTCCATGGGGGTCTGTGAGGTAAGTATACCTGGTCTATACGTGTGCATCAGTGGCCACCCGCCAGTTAAGAGGGAATCAGATTATATGTGGGGGGGACACCAGTAGCAACCAACAGCCTACACCAGCGCTTGTGAGGCCCTTAATAAAGGAGGCTGACAGCCAACCCCAGATCTTGGCAGGCGCAGGGGATTGGCAGGCAAAAAGCCTTGAAGTCCTGAATGTCTTTACATTTTATGGGTATGGCCCAAGAATGCAGGATCACAGTCCTTGCAAGGCTCCAAAAGTAGGTTTAGGCCAGGCAGACAACTCGCCCTTATTCAAATAAAACAGGCACAATCTGATCGGGAATTGCAACCTGGGCAATATCTGCCTCGCAGAGGAGTCACTGGTCCTGACCGTATCTTACCCTGTAGGGTGTTTAAGCTCCAGGCTGGCGGGGCACTCAGCTCATTATTGCCGTGGGCAGAGGCGCTCAGCGATGTCTGAAACTGACGTATGCTCTGTGGCCCAACAAGACAGGGAGCGTCCTAAGCAAGACGCGGGAATGGCGTATGCTCTCTAGCGGTTGACTGACCACCGCGCACCCTGGCCCTGAAGCCCTCAGATGAGGGAAATTGACTTGGAAAGCGACTGTGAAGGAGCGACGCAGAGTTCCAGCAGCCGCTTCTCAAGGAGGTGTGAGGTCCTCCAACAAAACTGAAAAGGCAAAAAAAATCACAAGTGGTGATAAAGAAACGTGAAAGGGACCGGAGTCCCAATACTCAACTGACATAGATGCTAGCAGCAAAGAAAGAGGGCAATAGATAAAAGACAACACTGTTTACGGACAATGGCAGCGCCTGATTGGACATGAACTTGTTTATTTGCAAACTTCATTGTTCCCTGGAATTATGGGAAATGAAGTTTTTTTCTTGTTATTGTTAACAGTTTAATATGGCTGCTATTTCAATAAATGAAGAGCAAAATCCTCGCCTCTGGGTCCTGCCATAGAATTCTGTTCCACCTGATCATGACTGGCCCAGTGTTCCAGCACCCAGTTGTCTATCTCTTGAATCTATCCTTTTGGCTGCCCCTCCTTACTGTTTATTTCTTCTCTACATCTCTTTCTTCTAAACGTGTATTCCTTCTGTGTATTATGACTGTTTGTCTTTTTTAATACATATTGTCTGATGTATCTGCATATCTCTTCGGTCTGTCTATTGGTTATTAGCTAGCATGTGTCTGAAGATCTTGGCTTTCTGCTTTTATATGTTATCTTATCTATCTTTGGTATCTGCTGGTATTATCTACATAGCTGTATCATCTATCTTTTAGCACCTTCTATGAACACTATTAGTATGCCTATCTTGTCCATCTTTTCCCTATCTAAACCATTCATTTGTTTAGTTATTTTGTCCCTGACTCGTTCTTCATCGCCAGTTATTTCCAGGGTCTGAAAATGTGCTGAAGTGAATGAATAAACAAATATATGATAATTAATTACTTTCTTATATTCCTTGTTATTTAAAGGCTTCAGCAAACCATCAGTGCCTTGCAGAGAGAACCAATCTCTCATTATCAGCCAGAGGCAGAGACTGGTGAGGACTCATTGATATCCTGGGCTGGAGTGCCAAAGAGTAACAAAACCCCTCCTGCAAATGGACACCAGAACTTGCCCATCCTAGTTAGAAAAATGGAAAAAGAGCTGTCCGGGCGAGAGACTCAAACACTGAACTCAGAGACTGAACCACTCACTTGCAAGACCGGAGCAGACTGCAAAGGGAATGGTCTTCTGTCCAAGAATCCTAAAAACTCCCTGCGGCTGCCAGATGACCTCAACAAGGTGCACCCCAGCCCTGGGGAGAAAGGGGAGCCAGGACGCATATCCAATGGGTACTCAGCTGTTCAAAGCACTATCCTGTGCAGTGGTACAGGGGATCGAGAGGACACCCAGAGCACGGCTGCCGTGCCAATGACTACCACTCTCACTGCCTGCGGGATCCAGACTCAGCAGCTCCTTGAACTGGAAGAGAGAGAGACATGGAGCAAAAAGATGGACTTTCTTCTCTCAGTCATTGGGTATGCAGTGGACCTCGGCAATGTTTGGAGGTTTCCATACATCTGTTACCAGAATGGAGGAGGTGAGTGACAAGCAGGAACCAATACTTAAAATGAAAACTTTTGAAATACTGTTGTACTAAAGAAAGCTGGTTGTTTAGCTTCTCGGATGAGGCATTGCCAGTATTGTAATGGCATCTATAATGCTTTCAATAAGATCTGCATATAACAGTAACAGTGTTTTTCTTGGAGAAAGCCACAAGCTGAGCTTCCTTAGCTAGATAACAGACATGCAAAAACTATGTTTACAATCAAATTTAATTCGACGTAGACATAAAATCAAAGACAGTACATGTCTCTCAACATAAGGTAGGTGCTCCAGCAAACGGCATAGGTATTGTGAATAGTGACAAAAGTGACTGATAGTGCAATAGGTGCTTATTAAAACAAAAACAGGAAATCAATACTGTAGACTAGAGAACAATACAATTTAAAACAAAAATCTACTCAATTTTTTAGCACAATTCCAACGAACTACCATGAATATCAGTCTAAATGTATGAGCTTTGAGGCATTAACCTCTTAAAACATGTCCATGTGGTTTACAATAAGAGTAGATGGTCGCACCTACAAGAATGAATTAAAGAAAAATATTTTATCCCACCATTTTCATTTCACACACATTGTTAGAAAACATGGGAATGTTAGACTTACCATAAAGGCAAGTTGGCCAAAGTCCGGCTATCTGTTAGAGCTTCCCCCACAAAGTATCAGGACTGAAGAATTGTGCCTAAGGGTATGAAAAACCAATTCTTAAAAAAACAGTACCTATAGTGTACTACTCCTCAGGTACCAAACAAGATTTACAAGCCAATGAATGCGGTAAACCCAATTGGAACAAGCAAATCAATACATCTCATCAAAAAGTTCATTCAATACAGCTGCAGCCCCAAGTGCAGAACTGTGCATCACGCTGGTTACGCTGTCAGGAATTAACCAGTAATAACCCGTCAACAAGTGGCAAATCTGCCTGAGACAACCAACATTGCAACTGCAATGTTTTTGCCATTTGTTTTCAATGACCCCAATACAGACATTGTGCGTAATCGCCTGGCATATTAGCACCCGTAACCTACCAAACCCTCCAGCTCGTTGAAAAGTGGAGTATCCCACAGACAAATTGGTTATCTATAATGGCAGCTTGTATCTGGATTGGGAACAATGCCATTACACTGATTATGCAATTCGCAAATACCTACCAGGATCAAATTGGGACAAAAAAGCCTAGTCAGCCATCAAACAATATTTTGATCAATATCCAACCCTATATCGTGGTTGGGCATACATTTATCCGAAAGCACTTTTTCATAATATATCTTCTTAAGTGTAGATTTTCACCTTTCTTCAGGAAGGCCTGCAGAGTCACTTAAGAAGGAAAACGATTATGCAGCCTATAGGAATAGGCTACAATGGCCCAATTCTTCATCTTGTACTTAAAAAATGGAACAGGAGAAAGCATATGTGTATAATGTCATGCTGTTTTAAGAAAACAGCATGAATCTCTTTTCACAAACCCTAGTTTTTTTTTAGAGATGAAGGAGAGCAGAACAGTTTAGCCCCATAGGCTGTCATTATATGAGTTAAAATAGAGACTATGCCTTTAAGAACCCAGGGACCACCAATATCCCATCATGCTCAGTAGTTGGCAGTTGCTTCAGTTCTTTTTGAGGCGATGCATGATAATATTTAAGTCGCATGGTTACCTCTGTCCACTCAACTGAGGAGGAGGGAGGGTTGCTTATGACTATATTAGAAATTCCCCTACTAGAGAATAGGAGTTACAGGTAAGAAACCTTTCCTTCTCCTGTAGGGGATTTCCATTGATAGTCATAAGCACTGAATACAGTAGCAAGCCCATACCTACTAACAGTGGTGGAGAAGACAGAGGATGAACTAAGGTAGCCATTTAAGCAAATAGATTTCTGAGGGAGGCCTTTCCTACTTGAGCGTCCGCTCTAGCATTAAATTCTAGGCAACAGTGCTTGGTAAATGTATGAACAGATCTCCACGTGGCTGCCATGTAAATATCCGGTATAGGGATGTTCCTCAATAAAGCAGCAGTCACCGCTTTACTTCTAGCGGAGTGCACTTTAGGATTAGCTGATAGTGTCTTGTTAGCTTTTTGATAGCACACTAGGATACAGGGAACTATCCATCGGGAAATGGATTGCTTGGAAGTGGCTAATCCCATAAGGACCAGACCATAGTTGATAAACAACTGGTTTGATCTGCGTATGTCACGTGTCTTATCATGATAAAAGTTCAAGACTCTTCTCACATCTAGAGAATGGAGAGATCTTTCAGCTGGAGTAGAGGGATTCTGAAAGAATGTTGGTAATGATATGGGTTGATTAACACCAAAATCTGAAAAAACCTTAGGGAGGAATTTCGATTGAGTTCTCATAACCACTTTTCCGGAGTGAAAAACTGTGTATGGGACATGAGAGTATAATGCTTGGATCTCGTTAACCCTGCAGGCTGATGTGATCGCCATGAGGAAAGTGGTTTTCCTTGACAGATGTTGTAGAGATGCCTTGTAAATGGGCTAGAAAGGATCCTGCATAAGCAGTGAAAGCACTACATTGAGTTCCAAGGGAGGTGAAGGACACCTATGGGAGGGAAAACCTTCTTCAACCCTTCTAAAAAATCCTTGATCACAGGCATTTGGAAAGATTTTCTGTATGCAGTAAGAGCTGCCAAGTGAACCTTTCTAGAAGAGAATTGCAAGCCAGATTTTGCCAAATGTAGTAACTATGGTAGAATTACATTTTCCTGGCAAGTTGTAGTGTCCACGTTCTTAGAGAAACATCACATGCAAAATCTCTTCCATTTGAAGTCATATGCGGAACGTGTTGAAGGCTGCTTGGCTTCTTTGAGGATGTCCATGAAGTCTTGTGGCAGATTAAAGTGTCCGTATTGCACTAGCTCAGGTGTCAAGCAACCAAATTCAAGGAGGAGAGATTGTGGTGCACCATCTGGCCTCCGAAGTTCGTTAGCAGGTCTGGTCTGCATGGCAGGTTGAGATGTGGATGCTCTAACCGGTGAACAAGGTCCATGAACAACCCCTGACATGGTAACTCTAGAGCTATTAGGATCATCTTGGCTCTCGAGTGGGACAGCTTAATGAGGACTGATGGGATCAGGGGAATCGACGGAAAGGTGTAGAAAAACTTCCTGGACCAGGCGATCCATAGGGCATTCCCCAGTGTCACTGGCTGTAAGTACCTGGAGGCGAAGCTTTAGCATTTTTTGTTTTCTGCGGTGGCGAAAAAGTCAATAGCTGGAGTGCCCCACAGTTTAAAGATGTTTTGTACGGTGTCGTCGTGTAAGACCCACTCGTGGTTTTCATGCAAACTCTGCTGAGAGAGTCTGCCTCAGCATTGTGGACACCTGGAAGGTGAGTTGCCACGATCATCAGGTCCCTGGCTATGAGCCATTTCCAGATTGTTTGGGCCTCGTGTTACGGGGCCTGGACCTCGTTCCTCCCTGCTTGTTGAGGTAGTACATGGTGGGTGTATTATCCATCTGAACAAGCAGGGACTGGGATCTGAACGATGAACTTCAGCGCCAGATGGACTGCGGATAGTTTGAGGAGATTGATATGATATGTCATCTCTCTCTGTGACCACTTGCCCTGAATTTGGAGGTGATCCATGTCTGCTCCCCATACCAGTAGTAATGCATCCATCACTATTGTTTGAGGAGGAACCTCCCAATGAAATGGTATACCTCGAAGCATGTTGTCTGGGGAGCCCCACCATTTCAAGGAGAGCTTCGCAGTTGGTCCCACTGGTCCTCTAGACATTCCTGCAGAATTTGCATGTGGAGACGGGCATTCGGTGTGAGGAAGATGCGGGAGGACATAAAGACGAGAAGAGATGACACTGTTCTCACTGTTGGATGAGAGGCTTTCACGACAGTATGACACTTCTAAAGGATCGATAAGCGCCTCTCCTCCGAAGGGCACACTCTTGCCTGTATTGTGTCAATGGAGGCTACCAGATAATGTAAGGCTTGAACCAGGATAAGAGTTGACTTGGGGAGGTTGACATGAAGCCTTAACCTTTGGAGGAGATTGCAAGTCCAGTTGTAATGAAGTCGGGCTTCCCGAGGCGTTGACGCCTTGATTAGCCAATCGTCCAGGTATGCGTAGACAAATATTCTGTGCTTCCTGAGATAGGAAGCAACTACTGCCATGCACTTGGAAAATGTTCTGGCTGCTGACTTCAGGCTAAATGGAAGTACTTGGTACTGATAATGGTCCTTCCCCACTACGAACCTCAAGAACTTCCGATGCTTTCTGGCGATTGGAATATGAAAGTATGCATCTTGAAGGTCGATGGAACAGAGCCAATCCACCTGGTGTAATTGGGGGTAGATTTGTTGTAATGCCAGCATCCAGAACTTTTCTCGCAGAATCCATCTGTTGGCTGTTTTGAGGTAGAGTATGGATCTGAAATCGTTCTTGTCTTTCTTCTTCACCATAAAGTATCTGGAATAGATGCGTGTCCCTCATTGTTTGTGAGGAATGGGTTCCACGGCCTGCTTTTGTAAGAGGATGCCGACTTCCGATCATAGCAATGGGCATTGGAAACTGGACAGTTTCGGAGGTATGGACGGTGGAGGACGGGTGAATCGGAGACAATATCCATTTTGCACAATACTCAGAACCCAGGCATCTTGTGTTATGTTTTGCCACTCTGCTAGATAACGAGAAATGCTTCCCCCCACAAGAGTGGGTCACAGAAGAGGAGGAAGTAGTAATTCAGGGTTTTGTTCCTGATGGAGGTTTGCCTCCTTGAGCAGGCTGCTGGGTGGATCTTCCACTAGTCTGCTTCCGTTGGTATGGCTGATAAGGTTGTTGGTGCTGTTGCTGGTGCCCCTGATACCACTGAGGGGATTGAACCATCTTAGAATAGAAATGGCATTGGTAGGGCCTGAAAAATGTCCTCTGCTCTCTGGGTCTCTCTAATCCGACTGCCTTGAGTCTCCATTGCTGCTTTCATTCATGCCATCGCATCATCAGCGTGGCATCCGAAGAGGGTAGTACCGGAGAATGGGAGATTCAATATCTGCTGTTGAGATTCTGGCTTAAGGGATGTGAGGCAGAGCCAAGAATGTCTTCTCACAGCAACGCTGTGGCACTATTCATGTGCCGCTTAAAGGGAAGAGTCTGCTGCTGCAGCACTAATAATTTGGTTGGAAACCATTAATCCTTCATTTAGGATTTCCATGAAGTCTTCCCGTTTATCTCTGGGGAGATGTTCAGCGAACTGCTGCATGGATTCCCACAGTGCACTGTCATACCTGCTGAGAAGTGCAGTTGTACTAGCTGCTTTAATTGTGGTTACTGCAGTGCTGCAAACTTTACAACCCACTGAGTCTAACTTTCGACTCTCCTTATCGGGAGGTACTGTGGAGGTGGGAGTAGGGGCCTGATGTTTTTTTGCCGTTACCACCATAACCAAGTCTGGAGATGGGTCAGTACGGAGAAAGGCAGGACATTGTTCTGGAGGGTGATATTTCTTTTGAAGCCTCAATGGAGCTGGTTTAAATGAGGCTGGAATTTGGAGAAGAGCCATAGCCAGTTCTAGGAGACCTGGTACGAGTGGCAGCAATGGTCTTGATGCTGACTTGTGCCGAAGTGTCTCAAACATTACTGATGTTATAGGAGTGGGAGTCGACATAGCAAAATTGAGTTTTGCAGCTCCCCTCACGAAGACCTCTTGGAACGTGGTGATATTCACTGGTTATATGCGTTGAGGTGGTGAATCTGAAAGTGTTGGAGAGTATCGTCTGGTAGAAGTGGAAGATGTATCTGTGGTATGATGTCTAGACTGAGTAAATTGTGAAGAGTGACGATGGCGGGAGTGCCTGGTAGATAGAGATGAATGCCTTGGGCTATGACAGAGGTGGCTTGAATGATGGAGCAATCTGGACCGAGATCTGGGCCTCAGTGTGGGAGTGACTGGTGCCGGTGTAGAAAGAACTGGAGGTGGAGGAGGAGGCAATGGCGCTAGTGGAGGAGAACATAGTTTGACCCTTGAAGAAGGGGAGTATGTTATAGAATACTCCAAAGCTGGAGATGAATGAATACGTCTCATCTTTTTCCTTGCCTCCTGTAGCCTTGACGACACTGAAAGTGTTCTCGACGTCGACCGTTCTAGACGGTGATCGTCAACATCACCTCAACGTCAGTATGGACCTCGACGGAGACCTTTGACGACGCCTCGACGTCGATCTGGATCTCGACAGTGACCGTTGTGAGGCCCTCGTATTCGAGGACTCTTCGATGTCGAAAGAGGCCTGTGCGTCGACGGTATTGTCATCGACGATGATACACCTAGCCTCGACGATGATCTATGTCGCTTCGTCGATGTCGAACCATGTATTGACAGTGAACAGGTCAATCAACCAGTATTTGTATAGCGAGGCACTGTCACCTCTAGGGGTGTCTGGGTGCTGAGGAAGTCGTGTCTCAGTCGAACAGCCAGGTCTTGAGTTTCTTTCTGGAGTCCGCCAGGAAGGGTGCTGTACGGAGGTGGAGGGGCAGGTCATTCCAGGATCTGGCGACGACATAGGAGAAGGAACAGCCACCACTGCAGAGGATGCAGGGGATGTGTGGGAGGGCTAGAAAGGATGAACGAAGGTGTCTAAAAGGCAGATGGAAGCTCAGTCAGTGTTTGATGTAGGATGGATCTTGGTTGTGGAGGGCTTTGCAGACGTGCATGAGGATCTTGAACTGGCATCTCTTTTGGATGGGGAATCCAGTGGAGGTTTCTGAAGTGGGGGCGATGTGGGACCGTATGAGGAGGTCCAGGATGAGTCTGGCTGCAGCGTTCTTTATGGTCTGGAGTCTTTTAAGGAGCTTGGTGGAGATGCCGGCGTAGAGAGCATTGCCATAGTCGAAGCGGCTAGTAACGAGGGCCTGAGTGACGGTCTTTCTGGTGTCAACAGGGATACATCCGAAGATTCTGCAGAGCAAGCAAAGTGTGTGGAAGCAGGCGGAGGCAACCGCGTTGTCTTGTCCTTTCACGGATAGTTGGCTGTTGAGGTTGCGCGCATGGTCAGTTGGTGTGGGTCCAAGTTCGGCTGGCCACCAGCTGTGGTCCCAGACAGAGGTGGTATTTCCGAAGATCAGTACTTCTGTCTTGTCGGAGTTGAGTTTAAGGCAGTTGTATCTCATCCAGTTGGCTACGGTGTGGGAGTGGGTCCAAGTTTGGCTGGCCACCAGCTGTCGTCCCAGGCGGGGTGGTATTTCCGAAGATCAGTACTTCTGTCTTGTCGGAGTTGAGTCTAAAGCAGCCATCTCTCATCCAGTTGACTACGTTGGTCAAGGTGTTGGAGAAGTGGGTTCTGGTGTTGATGGTGTCCTCGGTGAGCAAGAGGATGAGTTGAGTGTCGTCCGAGTAAAAGATTAGGTTGAGTCCATGGGATCTGACAACGTCTGCAAGGGGGGTCATGCAGGTGTTGAACAGGGTGGGGCTGAGGGAGGATCCTTGGGGTAAGCTGCATATGATGTTCTTGGGTGCTGAGGTAAAGGGAGGCAGCCGTCCTGTAAGGAAGGGGGCAATCCACTTGAGGGTGTCTTGCTGTATGCTGATGCTGTGGAGTCTGTTGACGAGGTGGCTGTGGGAGAAGGTGTCGAAAGCCGCAGAGAGGTCGAGAAGGATCAGAGCCACAGTTTCTCTGCAGTCAAGGAGAGTTCTGATGTCTTCTGTGGTGGCGATTAGCGTGGTCGTGGTGCTGTTGTCTGCCCAGAATCCTGATTGTTAAGCATCCAGTATGTGGTTTTGTCCCAGGAATTCGGTTAGCTGTTGGTTGATGGCTTTCTCCAGTACTTTGGCCGGGTAGGGGAGCAGGGAGTTTTTGAGATCGCAGAGGTCGGCAGTGGGTTTATTTAGGAGGGGTCTGACATCCGCGTGTTTTCATTTGTCCAGGAAGGTTGCTGTGGAGATGAAGGTGATGAGGATGCTTGTTTGTTCAGTGCTGAATGGGTTTGCACTGAAGTTGAAGAGGTGGTGGGGGTAGGGGTCGGAGGGCGTCCCGAAGTGGATGGAAGACAGGATGGCTGTGGTGGTCAGGGTGGTGAGCGGAGACCAGGTGGTAATTGTTTGGCTGGTGTTCGCCGGGTTTTTCTGAGTGGTGGGTTGGCGGTCAACGTTACTGTAGAGGGTGGTAAACGTTTTGTGGAAGTAGTCTAAGAGGGTGTCGCAGAGCACTTGGGAGGGGTGGATGGTGTTCTCTGCGGCGGATGGGTGAGAGAATTCTTTGATTATTTTGAAGAGTTCATTAGTGTGGTTGGCCGTGGTGTAGATGTGGTCGGTGATGGCTGCTTTTTTGGCTTCCTTGATGTGCAGGTGATAGTTGCCGAGTTCTGTCTTGTAGGCGACTCTGTCTGCGGGGTTCTTCGTGATGCACCATATTTTCTCCAGTTGGTAGCAGTTGCTCTTGGTGGTACAGAGCTCTGGGCTGTACCAGCAGGTTTGTCTTGTGGTTTTGTAATCTTTAGTAGGTTCCAAAGTGGCAACACTGTTGGCGCAGTTGGTGATCCAGGAGGAGAAGTTCTGGACAGCCTGGTCGAGGTCCTTTGAGGCTTTGGGTTGGGTGGTTATGAGGGCCAGAGTCCACTGAGTTCCAGTGACCTTGTTCCGGCTGCGGTGGGAGGAGGTGTGGTGCTTAGTGATGGTGTGTGGGCATCGGAGATGGTGAAGTGCATGATGGCATGGTCCGTCTAGGTGAGTGCTGTGGTGTGGCTGAATTTAATTCTGGCGCTGGAAGTGAAAATGGGGTTGGGTGTGTGTCTGGCCTTGTGCGTGGGTTCTGTGTCCAGTTGGGTGATGCCAATGTTGTTCAGGTTCTCTAGGTGGGCTGTGGAGTTGGCGTAGTTGGGGTCGTCGATTTGGAAATTGAGGTCCCCGAGTAGGACGTAGTGGTCGGAGTTGATAGCTTGGAGGGGGATGAGGTTGGAGATGGCATCACAGTAAGTTGGTCGGGGTCCCGGGGGTCTGTAGGTGAGGGCGCCCCTTATCATGGTTTTCGCGTCTGTCTGCAGTTGGAAGTTGAGGTGTTCCATGAGAGGCATAGGGTCATCGTTGGTGATGGTGCATCTGATGGTTTCCTTGAAGATGATGGCAATGGCTATGCCTTGTTTGTTGGTGCGGTCTCGGTGTAGGTGCAGATAGGTGCCGCACCTCTCCATCGGCGGGACCAATGGAGTTTTTCTGCAGTCCTCTTCCTGGCAAGCCCTCCAAAGACACATGACAGAGCCCTGGTAGAGAACTGATGCTCTCCTCACCCTGCGGTCCCACCTTCAGACTGCGTCTGTTGTCTTCTTCAAACTTTCAAACTGTATTTGGTTCAAAGGACCATAAAGTGCACAGTAACAACTTCAGAATAAAATCACAAAACAACTCCTTAATAAATTAATATTACTAAAATAGAAAATAATGTTTCCAAGTAATCAAATTAAAATAGTCCGAATGCATTTCCCTGATAAAATAGTAGTATACACAACCAATAATTCATTTGTAAATACATCTTGTGGCAATCTATAATCGGCCCTCTAAGCCAGAATTAAATTCAATAAAGTTTTATCCATAGTTGTGTACATAAAGTGCATATTACTTACAAAAAACAGTCAGGAATATTTGATTAATTGGTGTTACCTTAAAACAGGTTCTTTTACATTAAAATATTTCCATGACAATTGATAATCGAATCATGATACAATATTCTAGTCATATAGTTTATCATTAATATAACACAATATGATCTAAAAGGCAAATATTTCCGTAGGTAACTCACAGCAAGTAAAAATCTACTGATACCAAATATAAATATTCGTAAACTGTCAGTTTTTAATATTCTTAAGGCCTCTGAATGGTTCCTGGTCATCAGCCTCAAACACAAAGGCTTGATCCATTTCCTTCTAAAACTAGCGTATTCTGGACAGAAAAATAGGATATGGGCAATGTCTTCTTCGGCTTCTAACTCACATAAAGTGCATTTAGGTTCTTTCCCTAGTACATAATCAGAAGACCACTTAGCTGTAACAGAGTTAATCCGGAGGATCTCATAGCAACTTCATGTACAAGGTTTCTGCTAGCTGAGGTTGAATTTCATCCCAAAAAAATTCAAAACTTGGACTCGTCTTGAAAGTTAAAAACTGGGTGGTAAGTCTTCCTGCTATAGGATCTATTGTCACCTTGTTCAAGACATAATTCCAATAAATACTCTTTAGCTCCTTTTTAGAGTCTAGTGTCAGGGTGGTAGGATCTGCCCAGTATATTTTTAGACCCAGCTTAGAAAACCAGGTCCTCAAATGACAAAGCCATGGGGATGTAAATTGGCCATCAAGCTCTAATAGTTCTATCAGCCCTTGTTTATATGATTTTAACCACAATCTAATCCAATATAATAAATGTCTCAATATAGCCAAATACTCTAGTCTCTTAATACCAATGTTATAAAACAAGGGGATCAAAGGAGTATTTTGCGGTAGAGAAGCGAATGTCCGCATTATTTTATTTTCACACAAAATCAATGGGGTCAAATTTTTGCCACCCTGTAGTTCAGATCCATAAAGAGCAGCTGTTTGGTCTTTATGTTTATAAACTTCCCGCACCGAAGAGATTGCCTTAGCTTCAGTGGCTTGTAATTTCTTGACAATTGGCACTGAGTTTGGCTGTTTTGGCTTTATTTATATGTAATTTCCATGATAGCTTTGAATCAGTTGTCATGCCTAGATATGTGAAATTAGTTACTCGCTCCAACGGTGTGTGGTTTACCACTATTTCATTTTTAAAACCTTTGTGTGGTCTAATGACCATGTATTTAGTCTTGTTAGGGTTTATTTCTAATCCCTTTAATCTACAGTACTGGCTAAAACTGTCAAGTCAATTTTGTAGAACCCTTGGAGTCTGTCACAACAAGATTGTGTCCTCCGCAAAGGTTAGTGCGCTTATATGAATCCCTCCCAACTTCGGTGAATCGTGAGTACATTTTTGTAGGTGCTGTACTAAATCATTCACATATATTATAAACAAAGTAGGGGCGAGAACACAGCCCTGTCTCACTCCCCTCTTGACAGGAATGGCCTCTGTAATTTCTCCCCCCGGGCCCCAACACACTTTGGCGAAGTTATCTTGGTGTAATCTAACTATCTGAGATAAGATCACCCATGGCACCCACTGTTGTCATAGGGATTCCCACAAGAGATCCCTTGGTACCAGGTCGAACACCGCCTTTAAGTCTATGAATGCAACATACAAGTGTCCTGCTTTTAATTTAATACATTTTCAGGCTATACAGGACAGTGCAAACACCTGGTCAATAGTGCTAGTTTTTTGTTCTGAACCCTGCCTGGCAAGGTGAGATGATGTCTTTCTCAATTATCCACTCATTTAGTTTGTTTAAAACCTGTTTTGCATATACTTTTTGAAAAGTATCTATAAGGCTTATAGGCCTGTAGTTTGCCGGATCATCCTTACTGCCTTTCTTGTGGATTGGGACAATTTCAGCCCCCTTCCATGATTCTGGAATAGGCGCCCCCCCCCGGCCACAGCATTACTTAGAAGGTTAACATATAGTACCCATACTTCTGGGTCATGTTTTAGGAGATCCCCTGGTATTTTATCTGGTCCTGGGGCTTTTCCGGATTTAATAGCATTTAAAGCTATTCTGGTCTCTTCTTTGCTAAATTGAAGAGGCGGCCTTGCAGTGTTATAAGAAGAGGTTTCAGGTATTATGGTGAAAATTGCACTTCTCGCTGGAGTTCTTGCATACAGATCAGAAAAGTGTCTGAACCAGGTGCCTGGGTCCAAATAATGTTCTGTCAGTGCAGGCCCTTTTATGACCATGTGCAATTATCCTCCAAAAGGAGGATTGATCTCTAGTTCTAGCTGCAGTGACAAGGTCATCCTAGTTCATATCATCCCAGCTCTTCCTTGCCTTCTTTTGTACCCTTTTGTATTCCATCCTTAATTCTCTGATTTGGACAATGTTTTTCGCTTTTATAGCCATTAGTAATCTTCCTTTAACTGAGGAGCATTCCTTGTTATACCAGGGAGAGATGGATTGACTCTTAATTCCTGTGTTTGTGCCTATTGTTTGGGGTTTTGTTAAAACGGTTTTTATTTCCTCAGCTAAGGACTGATGAATTTGTATAACAGGTATGGAATTAGGATGCGTGTCCCTGTTAGGCGAGAAAGCGTCATGAAAAGCATTATAGATTAGTGTGAGGTGCTCGATTTTATCAGTGATTGTTGACCATTTGACTGATCTGCGGTTATTACTAACCGTTAGTTGTGAAAGGGTAGCCCTTTTATCAGTGTTGTAAGTACTGATCAATCTCCCTGTTAGAGTTAAATATAACGGGAGATGAATGCTTCCTACTCTGTTATCCACCTTGAAATCTTTCATACCCCAATGTGAAATACTCGTCATTATATAGTCTATTCTAGACTTAGTTTCCTCCCTTCTAAAATTATGAGAACATTTTTTGTCTGAGGGAAATCTACCATTGCATGCCCTCAGTCCTCGCTCTATAGTAAAATGTAATAGTTGCATAACCGCCGTAGAGTACTCTACTGAGGTATTTGTGTTCAAGGAAGCAATTCCTCTGGCCAAGTCCTGATCCTCTAGGATTGTTTCTGACCCCAGAACAGGTTCAAAACAGCAATTGAAATCTCCCCCTACTAGAGTGACCCCTTCTTGCTCGATATGTTTGAAAACTTCATCTAACAGATGTAGCACTGGTGACTCTTTAGAGAGTGATCTAGGTCTGGCATAAACATTAAAGACATATAGGCACTTGTTTTTAGGGAGTCTTAGTTTCAGGCCTAAAATGTCCAGGGAGATTATTCTTATGGGTTCTATGGTTACATTCAAATTGATCATTACCCATATTACAAGTCCACCCGACGGTCTCCCCTTTTTGTAGGTATTGCACTGATATTAAATGTCCTGTAGCCTATTTTATGTGGGGGTTCTATTAACCAGGTTTCCTGAAATAGGCATAGGTCGAAGGACCCTATATATTCCTGCCAATCCTGATCCAGAAGATTATGTTTTAGCCCAGCTACATTCCATGAAATCATCGTTATATTTTGTGAGGGATCCTTAAGGTTGGGGTCTTGGATGAGTTCGGGTTGCATAATTACGTTGGGCATGGTACCAGCTAATGTTTCATTGCGTACCTGATTATTTTGTATCCCCAATTAAGCAGCCAATGGCAATGTACTAGTAGTGTCTGAACTGGTTAACATATATTTACTCTCTCTGATGGATTTATCGTACTTTGCCAGTCAATCTATTGATTCCATGTTGTCAGCTTCTGGGCGAGAGAGTGAAGGGAGACATGACTCCCGATTGGAGTCTAGGTTGTTCTTTAACTCTAGAGTAGTTCAATTTAGCTTAAATCTAATTTCAGATTTAACTGAGGGGTGTATACACTGATCCAGAGATATTAAACCACTTACAAGGGGTTTAGAGTGAAGGGTTAACTGAATGTCATCAAAAATCCCACCTTCAGTTCGAGAGCGTTCGACTTTGATTATGTCGGATCTTACAACTGATAAGACATTGGCGCCTATGTCTAATCCAATTTATCACTTTGTTTTTTAATGAATCCTCATGCTCCCTATCGCCATGCTTTAGCTTAGGGATATTTGTCATGAATACATTATATACTCCGGTCTTGTGCTGTATTCGATGTGGACTTAGTTGACGAGAAGGTGGGGGTCAGCTCTGCAAGGCCTGACTTTTACCCAGAGCTCTTGGTCCATAATTTGGACGTCTATCTATCATCAGAGTGCGCTATGAATTGGTTAAGGGATGAGTGTTAATAGATCTTCCATACATTTCTTCATCCCTAAACATTGAGGGTTCTCCTGTCCTCAATTTGGTGTCAACCATGTTTAAGCCTGTATTTCTCTTATTTGTCCTGGGCACTAATGCTGTTGTTTAATAGCTGGGGAGGCTTGGGGTCTTGGTGCTGATCTTAGTGCTGGTTCTAGGAGGATCTAGTTGGGATTGTTTTTGTAACTGGTCCTCATGAGGACTATGAGCTTTCTCAGCAATAAATTCCCTAGTAGTTCTACCACTATCGTTAGTATGTATAGTGTTCTGTAAAGATAGATCTCCAACTAGGTCTTTGGTCAGGTGGTTCACTTTTTGCAGAAACTCCATGAGGTGTTCAGTGTCTTCTACTCTCGCAGTTTGTACTATTTTATCTTCACTGCTACTTATCTTTAAATTGCATTTTTGAGCCACACTATCCAGTCTGGGACCTACTTGGTCTTCTAAAGTGGCTAAAGATGCATATCTATTTGAGCAGCTAATTGCTATTGTACTACCAAACGTGTTATCATCTGTGGTAAGGGTTGGTATATCAATCTTGGAACCACAAGCTATGGGTATCTCTTCCTCTTCCTGGTTTCTAAGAGATGCAGGAGGTATGACCTGTGACCCTACCTCGTCAGGGGTACAGTGAATAAGGATGTTTCTTTTAGGGAAGTCAAAACAATGTGTTTTATCCTGCTTGTTGTAATACGTGGTAATATTTTTTGTCCCTTTGCTGGCAGACTTCTTCCCATTTGACAATAAGGATTCCACCTCTTCAATTAAATTATCAATCGCTGCTAGTGTACAATTATCTGCGGCTGTTTTCTTTGGTTTTACTATCTTTGGGATTTTGTTCTTCCCTTCAGCCAACTCTGTGGCCTTCCTCTTCCCCATTTTAGAAAAGGGCTTCGGATGTTCTCTGCCCCTAGTTGGTACACACTGTGTGACTCTGCTCTTGTTTATGATGTACGTCTATAAGAGTAGTTCAGAGTGTCACTTTAGTAAAACACAGATTTATTATCAAGACACAGGAGTGCAAACTTTGAGACAGGGCACACTTTCCCCCTTCCCCCGTTCCAGTACAGAGTATCGCAGATTCTGAAAATAGTCCCCCCCAAAAAAATGGCCACCTACTTGTGTCCATAGAAGTACAACACGAGTGAGTTGTAAAGCCGATGTCGTCAGCGACAGCAGGAAGTGAAGCATCCTGGGACAGGGAGTCCCACCAGGGCGAAGTGACGAAAGCTTGCAGCAACCCTGCCCCCAAAGTGGTGAATACAGCAACAACAGGTCCCACGCCGCGGGGGGAGAGGCAGCGCTATAAGCGCGTTGGTCCCGCCTCCCCGATGTCATCAGCGGCAGCAGGTACTGGAGCACCCTGGGACAGGGAGTCCCACCAGGGCGAAGTGACGGGAGCTTGCAGCAAACCTGCCCCCAAAGTGGTGAATACAGCAACAACAGGTCCTTCGGGAGGAGATGCAGCGCTATAAACGCATTGGTCCCGCCTCCCCAATGTCATCAGAAACAGCAGGGACTGGGGCACCCTGGGGCAGGGAGTCCCACCAGGGCGAAGTGACGGGAGCTTGCAGCAAACCAGCCCCCAAAGTGGTGAATACAGCAACAGGTCCAGCGCCGCGGAAGGAGATGCAGCGCTATAAACTCTTGGTCCCGCCTCCCCCGATGTCATTATCGGCAGCAGGGACTGGAGCACCCTGGGACAGGGAGTCCCACCAGGGCGAAGTGACGGGAGCTTGCAGCAAACCTGCCCCCAAAGTGGTGAATACAGCAACAACAGGTCCCACGCCGCGTGGTGAGAGGCAGCGCTATAAGCGCTTTGGTCCCGCCTTCCCTGATGTCGTCAGCGGCAGAAGGTACTGGAGCACCCTGGGACAGGGAGTCCCACAAGGGCGAAGTGACAGGAGCTTGCGGCAAACCTGCCCCCAAAGTGGTGAATACAGCAACAACAGGTCCTGCGGGAGGAGATGCAGCGCTATAAACGCATTGGTCCTGCCTCCCCAATGTCATCAGAAACAGCAGGGACTGGGGCACCCTGGGACAGGGAGTCCCACCAGGGCGAAGTGACAGGAGCTTGCAGCAAACCTGCCCCCAAAGTGGTGAATACAGCAACAACAGGTCCCGTGCCACGGGGGAGAGGCAGCGCTAAAAGCACATTGGTCCCGCCTCCCCCAATGTCGTCGTCGAAAAGAAAACGGGGGAAGCCCTAATACCCCTACTTCTCAAGGGCTGATCATATACTGAAAAAATATGACTGAGAAGCAGGAAAGGATACAAACATTACTCAATCTAATGATTACATCAATTAATCATAGATACAACTCCAAAATCCGAGATTCTTCTTTTATTGAATCCCTTCAAGTATTCACATTTTATCTATATCGAAAGAGAGCTACTGTAAGGTGTGGTACATAAAACATTCAAATTCGTCCTATATACAAAAATTTTACAAATAAAGTTATACAAAACCAAATTATATCCCTATAAAAAACACTCCTATCTTCCACACATATACTTGTTAGGGGCTGTGCATAAAATTACTGCACAATCACCCTAACTTATAGTCTTTGGGGTCCGTATGTATATGCAGAGTGAAAATCGTTGATATTAGAGCTACATACAGTGTATTTAATACATTATATAATCCAAGCCTTTCAGAGACTTCATAAACGAGGTGTTGACACGTTTCGGCCTTTGGCTTATAGGCCTCTTCAGGCCAGAATAAAAGACGGAGCACAGAATGTGTCTCAGACCAAGTCAGGCCAACCAAACAAGGGAATCCCCAACCACTAGGGATGGCGAAAAAATCCTAAAATCCACACTGGATACCGGTGGACTGAATGCCAAGACGGACCATCAAAAGCAGAGCACGCGCGCGGGCTCCAGCAGGATGCTCCGATGCCTCCGAAACTCTCGTTCTCCTATTCCGAATGTCAACACTGGCAGCACACAGGTCCAGACCAGCAGAGGAAGGGAAACGGTTATATCTTTGCGTCCCCTCGGTGACCACGCCACGGAAATTCGGTGTCTGCAGCTGACGTGTGTCATCAGCTGGAGCAGGGACTGGAGCACCCTAGGACAGGGAGTCCCACAAGGGCGAAGTGACGGGAGCTTGCAGCAAACCTGCCCCCAAAGTGGTGAATACAGCAACATCAGGTCCCGCGCCGCGGGAGGAGAGGCAGCGCAATAAGCGCATTGGTCCCGCCTCCCCCAATGTCGTCGGAGAAAAGAAAACGGGGGAAGCCCTAATACCCCTACTTCTCAAGGGCTGATCATACACTGAAAAAATATGACTGAGAAGCAGGAAAGGATACAAACATTACTCAATCTAATGATTACATCAATTAATCATAGATGCAACTCGAAAATCCGAGATTCTTCTTTTATTGAATCTCTCCAAGTATTCAAATTTTATCTATATCGAAAGAGAGCTACTGTAAGGTGTGGTACATAAAACATTCAATTCCTCCTATATACAAAAACTTTACAAAATAGTGCAGAACATAACAAATAAAGTTATACAAAACCAAATTATATCCCTTCAAAAACACTCCTATCTTCCACACATATATACTTGTTAGGGGCTGTGCATAAAATTCCTGCACAATCACCCTAACTGATAGTCTTTGGGGTCCATATGTATATGCAGAGTAAAAATCGTTGATATTAGAGCTACATACAGTGTATTTAATACATTATATAATCCAAGCCTTCCAGAGACTTCATAAACGAGGTGTGGACGCGTTTCGGCCTTTGGCTATAGGCCTCTTCAGGACAGAATGAAAGACGGTGCACAGAATGTGTCTCAGAGTCTCAGACCAAAGTCAGGCCAACCAAACAAGGGAATCCCCAACCACTAGGGATGGCGAAAAAATCCTAAAATCCACACTGAATACCGGTGGACTGAATGCCTAGGAGGACCATCAAAAGCGGAGCACACGCGCGGGCTCCAGCAGGAGGCTCCGCTGCCTCCGAAACTCTCGCTCTCCTATTCCTTTTGTCAACGCTGGCGGCACACAGGTCCAGACCAGCAGATTAAGGGAAACGGTTATACCTTCGCGTCCCGTCAGTGACCACGCCACGGAATTTCGGTGTCTGCAGCTGACGTGTGTCGTCAGCTGGAGCAGGGACTGGAGCAACCTGGGACAAGGAGTCCTACCAGGGCGAAGTGACGGGAGCTTGCAGTAAACCTGCCCCCAAAGTGGTGAATACTGCAACAACAGGTCCCGCGCCGCGGGGGGAGAGGCAGCGCTATAAGCGCGTTGGTCCCGCCTCCCCGATCTCGTCAGCGGCAGCAGGGACTGGAGCTCCCTGGAACAGGGAGTCCCACCAGGGCGAAGTGACGGGAGCTTGCAGCAAACCTGCCCCCAAAGTGGTGAATACTGCAACAACAGGTCCCGCGCTGCAGGGGGAGAAGCAGCGCTACAAGCGCGTTGGTCCCGCCTCCCCCGATGTCGTCAGCGGCAGCAGGGACTGGAGCACCCTGGGATAGGGAGTCCCACCAGGGCGAAGTGACGGGAGCTGGCAGCAAACCTGCCCCCAAAGTGGTGAATACAGCAATAACAGGTCCCCTTCTCTCCTTGGTACCATGGAGGCGAATGTTTTCCCTGTCCTTCAGGGTGCGTCTTGAGAATTTACTGCAGTGGTGACAAGACTCGGGAACAGGACTCTCTGAGAGACAGATAATACAAACCTCTTGAGGGGCTGTTTTAACCTTTTTTCTCCAACATGTTTTCTGTCAAAATACCTCAATTTTCTGTCAGGAAAAAACTGAAAAAGCTAGGGAGATGATAAAAACGTTGAGTGAAATAGATGCCAACAAGATTTACTCGACAATTTTGTGGAAAAAAAGCCAAAATTGGCCGAGCTCAATGCTCCAGGGTCCTGTCAGCAGGAGCCGGAAAAAAAACTGCAGCAACTGCCACCTGCTGAGCATAATTTGACACTGGGTTCTTAAAGGCACAGTCTCTATTTTTAACTTGTATAATGACATCCTATGGGGCTATACTGTCCTGCTCTCCTTCAGCTCTATAAAAAAGGGTTTGTGAAAAGAGATTTATGCTGTTTTCTTAAAACATCATAAAATTATACACATATACTTCCTCCTGGCCCCTTTGTGGGTGGGAGTATTCAGTGCTTATGACTATCAATGGAAATTCCCTAAGAGAGAAGTCAAGCTTCTTCCACAGGAAGAGATCCTAATGGGAAGGAAGTGCATACAAGCAAGTCAGTGGCCCCTTTCTCTCTAGTGTCTGGTGTCATGACTGGTTTGCTGTGTTATTTACAGGCTTGTCATGACTTGAACCCAGCCTCTGGCTTTACCCCACACTGGTACAGCCACCTTAACTGCAAACTGCACTATAAATTATTCCCTTTGTAACATATTGCTGGCCATGTATATATATGTGTGTCTATGCACATGAGTTGGGATGTGCTGGCATCCAATCACATCAATAGACAAATAATTTCATTGATAGAAGATCTAGGAATATGATGGCGTTACTTGGCATATAATGGCATACAAAGGTGATGTTTGTCTATGTGAGCACATCTGTTTGTGTGTGTGCACGTCTGTGCGTGTGGGGATCTTGAGTTTATATTTGGGGGGTTAAGAAGTGAGGCCTAAAGTCTTTGTCTCCACCCTATTTTTGCATTGTATAAAACAAAGAAGGTTTAAACACTGAAGAGTACTTACATATTTCTTTAGGGGCATCGCCAAATGGAATACTGCAGTTTTAATCACCAGCAGCATTCAAGTAGGTTTCTTTAGAGGTCAGGGCATTACAGTACAGCAGTGTTACATCTATTTAGGAGCTGAACATGAGAATATTTTCTTCCTGGCAGATGGACCAAAATATTATCTGTAACAAACATGGTTTGAAAAAATTATTCTGTGGAGCTGGGGATATGTGGGCAGCCAGGATTACACAAGGGATTGTAACCTGTAGGTTGTCCTGCTCCTGGAAGAGTGAAGTTAGAAAAACCTGTAGATGTTGCCAATAAAACGCCTTGCTCTGAGAAATCTAACCAGAGTCTTCCAAGGAATAAATTCGTGCCAAATCTGACTCATCCTTCACTCGACAGGTCTTGGGTAATTAATCATACCAGTATATTGCTGAGGAGATCCAGAAACATGCATGTTGTGAAGGCAAAAAAAATCCATAATATTGTGTCGTTCTCAACAAAGCGAGCATTAGAAGTGTAGTATCAAATAAAACAAGGCTTTTATAAGTATACTATACAATAAAACAAGGCTTATAACTGGATCCTGGATGACACCACCTCTATTGAACCATAAACAAATGGCCCCTGATTAACATATACTGTAAGAGGATGATATGTTATTGGTTGCACAAGAGAACAGTGTTTTTTTGTTTTTTTGGACCAATATTTTCTGAAGATTCAAAAGACAGCATAAAGCCTTGCCACTTACATAGTTTTCATACTCTTTTTGTAACTTTCATGCTTGAGCACCCATGTTGTAGTACTTTCAAGTATAAATGCAATAGTGCAGTGCCTTTCCACAATGTAACAGAAAGAGAAAGAGGTACACAACATAATTTTATCCTTATCCTGTTACTCTAAACGGCACAGATTTTCATTCCTTTACGGGCCCTTTGTTTGATATCTACTACACCCAGTCAAGAAGGGAGCTACTCCCTAAGCTCTAACTGCAAGAAATGTACATGTGCTTTCGACGCAACTTCACCAAATGCAGCTTTAGGCTTGTCTGTCTGGAGGAATTTGAGCTCCACAAAAAAAGACTAAGTACGAAGGTCGGAATCTTGAACAAAAGAAGAGGCGAAAAGTATCTGACCAATGTGGGGACTTCATCAGCCATGAAATTGAAATTTCCTCCTACTCTGAGCTTTTCAATGGGTTTAAAAGAAACTCATGCAGGAGGTATCTGACTTTGAGATGACTTAGTCAGCTAGAGCCTACAGCCTTGACCCGCTGAAGGATTCTGATCTTCCAATTCAGAGACTACGCCCCAATGTTAAATCTGACCAGGACAAACCTGCATGGTGTATCCCACCAGCGCCCCATCACAGTCAACCTGAAATTAAGTTTGGTTCCGGTCACCTGTAAACTGTACTTCTCACTGGCACTTTACTTTTTCAAGGTGCTTTTTACTTTAAATATTTAAAAATTCATATCTCCGGCTCCCCCTATTTGATTTTAGTCATTTTGGTGTCATTTTGTTTATTAAATGTTACTTTATTTGTTTAAATTGCCATGGGATTTTTTATTGTGTTGTGTTTTTGACTGTAATTGTTTTTGTACTTCTAAATGCTTTACACATTTTTTCTAAGCTAATCCTGTCTGCTCAGTGCCATAGTTACAGGCATTGAGCTCAGGTATAAATTACTGGAACCTTTGCCTGCACTTAACAGGTTTGTGACTTAATTATTTGGGCTGGAGTACCATCCACCCCAATTAATAACTCGCTTTCTTAAAGGTTACTTTCAGTGGCTGCTTTGAGACCATTGGTTTTAGCCTTCAGAGCAATATGGGAAACCCCTCAAGAGTCTCCCTAGTTTTGTAGTGGCAGCTGGTGAGATTTGAACGTGTGGAACAGTTTACTTGTTTAAGCAACATTTTCATATAGAGTTGCTCAAAACCACAGGCTCTGAAACAGCACTCATTAAATATTCAAGTACTTTCATATCAAACTAAGCCAATGTGGCCTGACACTTCTCAGGAGCTGATCCTGTTTTATCAAAATGTGCAGTGGCTGCCCCAAAAGTCAATAATTACCTTCATTGTCCCAGGGCCAGCAATTTGTCATCCATATGCCACGGGTACCCCCTTATGCCACGAATTACATACAATATGCCAATGGCAGAATTTTGGTATTGATCTCATTCCTACACCATGGGCAACACTTATATATAAAATTACCTTTACTATGCAAGGGAGAGTATTTTGCATCACTGTTCCCCGTATGCCATGGGTGCCCTCTTATCCCATATATTAGATAATAATATGCCAGTGCCAGACTTCTGAACATTCTGTGGTATGACAAGAGGACTCTTTTGTATTGTACTGCCAAAGTTCAAGTGGAACCTACAGTTTAATCAACCAGTAATAACAAATGTGGCCTTCAATCAGAATGCCAAGGCTCCATGAAGTAAATGAATCTGCATACCATCCATTATTTGGAAAGATGAGATTACTACATATGCACTGAGACGTTTACTGCTTTAAAATAAATGTTTGTAATGCATAACTCACAAGGGTCTCTATGTTACAAATTCAGATGTGCTTTTAATTTAAAATTCAAAATGCCATTTTTGACCATGGTGGCAAGACGCCATCAGTTAACCTTCTTCTGTACCAGATCTCAGAGAAAGCACTCAAAGCGATGATGCAGCAACCTTTTTAGCCATCCAATCTCATTTCCTGAAGAAGCTATCAAAGGGGAATTACTTTTGTTTCTGCCCATTTTAAGTTTTGTTTTATGCTTCCACAGTTAGGCTATAAAGACAACTCTAGGTTCAGCTTTGTGAGTATTTGACGCACTCCACTGACTAAAAAACTTCATAATTGAATGACGAGTTGTGTGTAGTTTGCTAGAGATTTAAGCATAATGCCCTGAAATTGTGCTGGGAAAATGATGGGCAATTTACATAATGGAGTCTAGCTGAGTGTCAACATTTGTGCTCACTGAGAAGGGAGATAAAGTGGATGAAAGTGGAAAAGAGTCCTATCTTGAGAAAGAAGAAGAGGCTGTGAAAGGAAGGTTTGCCAGAAGAAAGCTAAGATTTTTTGGATGCTGAAGACCATGATCAGCAGAATTGGAAAACGGCTGAGGATTCTCAAAGAAACAGTATATTCACACAACAAAGCACATAAAGAAACATCTCTGTATGACATACATGAAAAGGTTTTCACAGCTGAAGACCCGAGAGACAGGGATGCAGTATAAAAACCATCATACTCAAAGTAATCAAATAATTCAATGTCATGGACTCAAAAACTCAGGAGAAAGGTCAGATCAAGAAAGAGACTAAAAGGGTTGACCTTCACATTCAGATTTCAATGTTGCAAGTTTTGGCATCAACACATACAAAGAATGGAGGGAACAAATATTGTTTAAAGAAGCTTGCGAACGTGTTCAGATGCCATAAACATAAACAGCCTTTTTAGAGCCTAATGTTATTTCCAGCCGAGACTGAATCTTTTCAATAGAAATAGATTAGAATACCATCTAGCTGACGTGGATCCTCTATTGTAGCCAGACTTCGTGACAGAAGAGTAGGAAAACAACAGGAATACAGATAGCCTATATAAGAGAAGTAGAGGTTAAAATCTATGAATAAGGAGGAACAATACCTAGTACAGCATCACACCTGACAGTTTGGAGACCCCCAATACTATCATGCTAATAGCTTTGTTACACAGTAGGAAAAACTAACAAACATTTTTTTTCTTGCAAAATAATAAGTTCACCCTGATTGAACAAGGACACCAAGAAGACTATGACATTGGCTAGAAAGGTGCTGACAAAAACAGCAGTACTCAGAAGTGTGTGAACAAAGCATCTACTCAACATACCACCAATTATTCAATTAATCTTTATATTGTTTTTTATTTAAAATCATACAATATATACTTATAGAATCAAAAACAGATCCATAATAAAAATATTTACATTTAAGCATAAAAATGTGTTTTTCATTATTTGGATTGGGAATTCCACATTTAAAAAAAGTAACAAGACATCATATATCTCTGATAAAATTCCAATTATAAACTCTAATTTCCCTTTTACCGATACCTGAAAAAGTGCAAATCTTATTGTGCAATTTCACTATTATACATGGACCTATTTGTACTCTTTAATACTAGTGCTGCGAGTTTCACTGCAGTATTGCAGACGTCTAATCACCGGAGTCTAATTTCTTTTTTGCCATTAATATAAATTTTGCAAAAGCAGAGTTCAAAACTATATCAGTTGATTTAAAACATCTTATAAGTGCTTGTCTACAAGACCGAATTCCGCGAGTGTGAAAATGCCTCTTAAGAGTCGCTCTTCTTTCTTCCTTCAACTCTGGGCATATACAAAGGAAATGGATAATGTTTTCTTGTCCTTTTTTGCATAATCGACAGGGCATCAGGTCTGTTGTATGCAGCCATAGCCATGCGTGAGATGATCCTAGGAGAAGGTCAAATTGTGCTTTTAAAAAAATATTTTTTAGTTTTGTGGACCAAGGAATTTCTAAATAGGTTTGTGGCTTGGCCATTTTGTACTCGTTCATGATTATCCATGCATGCGATCTTTTTGCAAGGGATAATCTGTCTTTCTACATCAATAGTTGTTTTGTTATTTTATTAATGGTCTTTTTAAAAGATTCTGACGTTATAGGCATATCCCAAATCGCATGTTCTGAGTACTCATCTAAGGCAGCTTGTAAATACTTCCAAGATTGAGATTTTTGATTTATTTGTATTTGTTGCCATAGCAGTTGGCACATTTGGTTCATGGTGTCTGTTTTTATTCTTTTCCACACCTTTATGAATTTGCCTTGCCTAGCAATGAGCTGGTTAGGTAGCCCGAATTCTAGCCTAATTTGGGCGGGCGATGCGTTATTTGGATGCTGGAAAAGTAACTTGAAGGTTTTAGTGAGAGCACTGTTTACGGTTTTAAAGTCCTTTGCGCACAGTGCTTCACTGCCTTATGTTATACTTGGCAATGATTTTGCTTTTATTACTTTTAAAAGTGGGAGATAGCTAGGTCCCCCAAGAAACTTCAGCAAGGATCGAAATGCAGTCAATAAGGTATTACTTCTCCTTTGCAGGTCTATCTTGTGTGGTTCAAATGATCCCTTATCATGACAAAGTACTCCCAGGTATTTGTATGTTTTTTCTTGCTCCAGTTGACAGTTTTGGAGATACCATTTATGCTTGTACCTTATCAATATCTTATTGGTAACTTCCACTACTTTGATCTTGGTGTCGTTCATTACCATGCCATTTGCCAAACAATTTGATATACTGTTTATCAGGCGTTGTAACCCTATCTTTGTTTGGCTTAATAGAATAAAATCATCCGCATATAATAATTTGATATGTGTCTTCCTGCTAATTTGGGAGGGTATGCATTCACCTCTTCAAGGCTTGTGTTGGGTCTGAAAAAAACAAGTTAAAAAGGCATGAAGCAAGAACGCACCCTTGTTTTAGGCCAAAGGAAGTTGCAATTTTTCTTGATAAGAATGAGCCATCACCTATTCGGACTCTAACCCAGGTGTTACAGTATAATAATTGAATTGCTTTTAGAAGGGAAGATGGTATTCCTTGTTTCTTCAACTTTTCCCAGAGAATTTGCCAGTGCACACAATCAAAGGCGGATTTAAAGTCCACGAAACTAAGATATAATGGTTGCTTCTTTGCCTAGTATTTGTCTATTAATATTGAGAGTACTAGTATGTTTGTCACTGTCCCCAGCCCTTGCATAATACATGATTGGTTATGCAGAATTATCTGCTTCTCAGTTGCCCATTTAGATAGCTCTGCCAGTAGGACTCCTGCAAAGAGTTTGGCATCTGTGTCTTGTAATGTGATTAGTCAATAATTGCCTGCCTGTGCCCAGTCGCTACTTTTATATATAGGTGATATTAATGAACCCCTCCATGATTCCGGTATTGATGAAGATTGAACTGCTTTCTTAAATACTCTTGTGAGATATTCTGGCCAAAGAGTGGGATTATCTATGTATAAGGCAAATGGAATCCCGTTTGGGCCCGGGGCTCTGTATTTTATTTTTTATTTCAAATTAGTTTGCATACTTTATCTTCAGTTATATTTAGTTCATTTTCAGGATTCCTTTTTTAATTTCCTATTTAATTAAGTGTACTTTCATTTTGTTTAACTTCTGGGTTACTGTTCAAGTGAGTCGTTAAAAATCCTATCCAGACGACTTCCGTTAAAGTAGACGGTACGGTCGTCTTGCTAGTTCTAGATAGGCTGTTTATCAATTTCCAGAAATCTATATAGTAGTTCATTTTACTTGTGTATAGTGCTTTTGCCCAGAGTGTTTGTTTTAGTTGAGTTTTTTCTTCCCAAATTAACCTTCTCAGGTTCTCAGGTTATACTTTTTAATTTGGAACGAAGGGCTGTATTATCTGGACATTTCGTTGTCTGTCTCAGTAGTCTGTTGCGGTTTCTTTTTAGCATGCGGCTTGAATAGGATAGCTTAATTCTTTGTATTGCTTCAATTTGACTGCTGAATTGTTGTTTATTATGTTTTGATGCATAGGTGGAAACTAATTTCTCTATAAAAAAGGGCCCATTTTTCAATTACAGTGAGTGAATCGCCTTTGCAGCTTTCCTCAACCAGTTTAAGTGCCAATTTACTGGTTTCGGTGCTTTGGAGCCTTCTTTCCAGTACAGTCTCCTACAGTTTACTGTTCCAGTCTTTCCAGGAAGAGCTTTTAATTTCTGGTGTCTTGTACATTGGAGCTTTATCTCCAGTATTTGTTGGCCGTGATCACTTCCATTTGTTTTTACAATCTGGAAGGATGATATCATCTGGAATAAGCTCAGGGATACTATTGAGTAGTCGATTCTTGATTTTTGACCATATGCGTGGTACGTCCATGCCGGTGGTATGTCTTGTGAGAACCTCCCATTTAATATTCTCAGGCCCAGGGATTCCAGGTCTTTTAAATGGTTTTTATCGACTACTCCTCCTGGTGCTTTATTCTCTGGGAGTAATGATTGTTGAGTTGTTGCCCATAGGTGGTCCTGTTGTCATATTGTATCGTCTCTGGTGTATGCCCATAGCAGATTCATGTTAAAGTCACCCGAAATAATGATTTTGGTATGTAAATCCTCATTCAATTGATGTAATACAATGTTTGTAAGGTTAGTAGCCATAATCTTCCTAGTTCTTGTGTTAGGATGTATATATAAATTTATAAGCCATAGAAGTTTTGTTTTATTTTTTTCTTTGAAATGTAATTTTACTATTAAGATGTTATTGTCATTTGTGACTACTTGTTCGTGCCCCAATTTTAAGTCTATTGCAATAAAACATGCTAGACCCCCCCACTGGGTCGCCCATATTTGCTTAACTTGATTGCCTGTAGGAAATACCCTGCGAAACTCTCTAACATCAGAGATTGGGTTGCTCATGTTTCTTGCAGGAGTATAATTTGAAAGTTACTTGACATGGAAGTTATGTGCGCATTTTGTATCTTGGCTTGCAACCCATTTATATTCCAAGAACATAATCTAATTGTTTCCCTTTCATTAAGTGATTTCTCCCTAACACTTTCCTGATTTTCCTGTCAGAGTTGTATTACCCAATGAAGGGCCGCTGTCAACCACCCTTGATTTAATTTTATAGACTTTTCTTATGAGTTTGATTAGTTATTGTTGATGATAAGTTAGTAGTTTTGCCAATAGGGTTTCTCAATATTGAGAATACTTGGCTGTTTATGTTTTTTTCCGTTGGCACTCCGATCTCCCTTGTAGTGTAAATGGGCTTGGGTATACAGTTTGTGGGGGCCTGCTAATTTTTATTGCCCAGTTTAGGAAGGTTTCGTATTCCTGGAGGATTAGTTCTGATAGACGGATAGAATTGAATGTTTCTAATGTCAGTTCTTGGTTATCTTCTTTATTTGATAGAAATTCAATGGCTTCTATGTTTTCACTTGTAATTTTTACAAGCGATGGAATTCCTTTAAAGAGTCTTAAAATATTTCCCCGATTCAGAGTGCGGGGCCTCCCCCTGGACTGATATTCTGGTTTAAAGATAAGTTGGCTCTTACCATCATTATGATCGTTGATTGTTCTCTTCTTTTCGTCTACTTAGATGGTTGTATATTCTTTTTTTGATGAACTCATCTGCCCTTTTGTTAGAGTCATTTTGTTGACTCTAACAACCAAATTGTTTCCAAATGCGTGTTCACTATAGTTTTCCTATAATGATGTTTTGGAATTTGTTGAACCTTAATTGTTGTTTGTATTGGGTTTTCTATAATATATCCGTCTGAATCCTCACGCTGTACCTCCTCAATTGTTTGCTGGCAATTCGATCTTTTTAGTTTATCAGTTTGAGTAGGCGTATTCTGATTTGTGCGAACGGTCCCATCCCATATTAGTCTACGGGCTTCACACGACAAGGATTTTCTCTTTGATCCACTCATGTTCCTCCCTTCTGTACCTGGTTGAATCTATGACATTGTATTTCGATTTATTTGTTGTTCAATTTGCTCACTCATATCTTTGCATTCCTTGGTGGGAATGTTTTTACTCTGATCTTTGTAAAATAGTGAGTAATACTTTTTATTATTTCCTGTAATTTTGTTGGGCCGGTTCTGGAATATTCCTATATCTTGATTAGGACTGTTTATATTGTTCCCCATTGTTCTTGTAGTTTGTTTTTGGGGTGAGGTAATTATCGAGTTACTTTTAATCTTATTTCTTGCCTTACATTGTTTTTTCCTCTGTTTTTTCGTCAATATAAAGGGAGGAGAAGTTAGTTGCTTTTCTACTTGATCTCCAGATTTTTCATTTAATGGGACTGTATTATTTTGGAGGGTCATCTTTTTGTTAGTGCTAATTACCTCAGTTTTTTGCTGTCCTGGACATTTTTCTGTCATTAGGATTTGCTTTTCCAAATTTTCACCCTGTAGGTCCAATGGTTCCGAGTTATTTGGTGTGTTTATCTTTGTTTACTTGTCCTATTTCCTCAGTTTTTTCCTTCCTGGAATTCTTGTTGGTCCCTAAACTCTGTAGACTCACTTTTAAGTCCTCAAGTACAGTGCTCAGTGCGTCTGGTATTGTGGCCAATTTATTAATCAGTGGAGCACACGAGCAATATAGGTATGGAGCTTTAGCTTGCGTTTGTCCTCGTAATATCAGGTTGTTCAAGGTGGGCAGTTTCTGGTCTATACCTGCCACAGAATTTGCCATGACGTTGTGAAGATCAATTGTACTTCCATTTTATTAGATTGATATGCTAGAGCTTCTAGTGTTAGATGAGAAGTTCTATAAAATATGTCTCATATAGCCCCTATGTCGGGTGTTACAGAGATCTGCAAGTTTTGTTTTTGATAGCACTCGGAGTTACATTGTGTTGTACTTTTAGTCACAAATGAAGAGTTTAAATGTTCTCCATCTTTAATTTTTGACTGAGTAAATTAGATGCTGCCGTTATGGTTATTTCTGTCAAAGTTCACCCTGAAACAGGACACCAAGAAGAGTATGGCATTGGCTAGAAAGGTGCTCACAAAAACAGCAGTACTCAGAAGTGTGTAAACAAAGCATCTACTCAACATACCACCACATAACAAAGGGCCATGGAATTCAAAGACATATAACCATTCAACCAGTGAATAAAACTCACAGTTGAAAATTAAGACACTGCAAAAGATCGTATCTTGACTTAAAAAGGCGACACATATATGTGAAACAAGACGCATCTTTTATTTTGGTATGTTAGAACCACTAGCAAGTTATGCTACTATTGTTTGACATAAAGCCATCACTAAGAATGTTCACAACATGCTTAACAGTGGAGATACCATTGATGCCTATCCATACCTGGATGACAGACTGTAAAGGTGAATTAGCTGGTGAAATGTCAACAAACAACAGCTAAAGCAAAGTTATTGTTACACCAACTATAGTATACAGCCAACACTGAAAATATATTGTTCTCAAGAGCAAAGAATGATGCCAAGAGGATGCTTATCCTTCACAAGACTTATCCTGCCATTTCAGAGCATTGTGCCAGACGTCATCTTCCTGACAATGAGGGAGGTAATGGAGCTCCAAGGATTGTTACCTTCAGGAATTTATGTGGTAGAAAGACTGGGATGATCTAGTGGTTGTGTCGTATCAAAGGAGTGGAAGTCCTTTTGGTAAACTGTATACAACCTGTCAGAGACAAGATGGTAAGAGATCTCAAGCGTACAGTGACTAGAGATGCATTCCTAACAGGTCAGGGGGTACATATGGTAGAAATAGCTTCACAGGAAAAATGAACAGGAGAGCATTCCTGTCTTTCAAATACGCTTAATTTATTTAATCATAGGTTGAAGAAAATAATTAGAACAGAAAGACATTGATTGGAATGGACTACAGCGGGTTTTTCAAATAGCTGTCAGTGTAGTTTTATTCACACTCATTTTAGTACTGTGTCTCATCTAGACCTTTTCCCTGTTTTTTGCCAACATTGCACCTATTAATCTTTTTTATTCTCAGTCTGGGTCACGGTCTTGAACCATAAAATGATCTGCTGGTTATTAATGCATTTCTTTCTCATTTTCCTCTGTATCCATTAATGCTAATTCTCTGCCTTTATCGACAGGCTTATATGTTTCTTCTGTCCTCTGCAAAACATTGCCCAAGAAGAAGAATTTCTCTTGGGTTTTAATTTTAGGAAAAAACCATGGTAGCTAGATATGGATGAAAGGACATTCAAGCTGCCTGATTCCAAACATATGAAGAAATTGTCTCAATTTAATATTACAATACATTGGATATCACAACCTTTTCCTGGGAGAAAATGCAATAGTGATGCTTAGAAAAGTATTTAAGAACTGGTGCCTTCTGAAATAAATGATCAACATTTCCATTTGGCAAGGGACAGTATAGTGTTCTTGCTCCCTCCAGCAATGATAGGACGCAGGCAAGTAGATTAAATAGGTTTTATTCCTCATGATAACCATGGATGTCTGTCCTCAGCTAGCCTGCTCCACTGACACCCTAACCCCAACATCTGGTTCTCGAATACCAGGGCCAGAACAAGGACTCTCATCTGTAAGCAGCTTGGAACCCGCGACTCCAGAGCAGGTCTTCGCATACTAAAATCAGACACCAGATCATCATTAGTGTGCGCAACTGCGAAGTTCCTGGGCCATATGTGGGGCCTAAGAAGGAAGGCCATGAGCTGAATCCCAATTTTACCCTATTAAGCCCGGCTTTGTTGTTGGAGTCACTGAGTTTAAACACAAGGGCATATTAGTATTGAGTGAACCACTGACCACTGATTTTAGGATATTTTATGGCTTCTCATGTATAATTATAATAGATTATTTGCACTACTTCTTAGCAACTTATTTTTAATCAGCCTGTTTTATCTATGTATTAAGCATTCTGAATTGACCTTCTGGTGCTTGTATAGTGATTATTGAACTGTTTTATTAAGCTGATTCTAAAATGTTGAACTATTGTGTTTTTTAGAACTTCTGACGGGTTTTTATTATTTTAAAGCTTACTGGGTTGCATGTACCTATTTTGTACTTTTATGGTCTGATGACGGAATAAAGTTTATTGAATTTGGGCTCAGAATGGGGAACAGTGAGCATACTACAGTTCTCTCTCCTACTAACTGGAAAAGAATCTATAAGTTTCACAAGAAATGCGGTATGAATCATACAAACTTATGCACATATCATGTGTGACATGGTGCTTACAGGTTAGAACTCTTCATATTCAAATCTACACCCTTGCAGGATTCACAGATTATCCTCTCATTCCACATGCTCCACTGAATAATGAGGAGCATCTTCTTCAAAAACTCAATCAACCAATTGACCACCACTAGTGATGCATGGATTACACTTAGTGAACTTATTCTTCCAATTATCACCTGCCGTCACTTAATTAAACAGAATGGCTCATGACTTTCATCACTTCTAAAGGGTCATAGAATTGGCTCTCACTCTTAGACACTTTCCCTGGCTCATATACTCTTCCCGTTGACCCTTAGGTGTGTCAATGGGTTAGAGTTCCATTATTAGAACTATAAAACATCGTGTACTTTTAATGGGTTCTTTTAATCTTGCTTTTCACAACATCCACTGGCCATTGTTTGATTCCAGATTTACACAACCACTTTGAATTACACTTAGTTCTTAGACTCCGTCACCTTATTATCTCAAACGGAGATAAACCAGTGACCTCATTAACATTTATATTATATGTCCACGCTTTCTTTGCAAGCTGAAGTTCCCAATCAGTACTGCTTTTAACAGCTAGCTTAATAGTGGTCTTTGGTACGCAATTAAACCTTTCAATCAATCCGTTTGAACTAAGATTATACAGTGATGTTGTCCTATGTTCAACCACATGTTTCTCCAGGTAACTCTTTGCTTTATAAGAGGAAAACTGGACACCACTGGCACTTCTCAACATTGCAGTCATTCCCCCCTTATTCATGAATACTACATCCAACATGTTTAAAACCAAATCAATAACTCCTCTGTACACTCTCTGAACTACTAGACATTGTGGAAAAGTGTCTATTATGACCATAGCAAATCTCCGAGGGGTCCCAGTTGGTTCCTGTGATATCTGTATAAACACATTCCCAAGGATTCACGGGAATGATCTTTTCATACAACGGAGGTTTAAGTGTTCTCAAGCTCTTATCTGCCATACAACACTGTGCATTCTCTCACCATCCTTTCCACTGCAATGGCCACCAGGCCACCAGTACAATTTCTTTATGGCCTGTTTGGGTTTACCCAGGGCCACTGGACTTATGTGGCAGGATAGGGCCAAATTAGGCAGCAAGAAAAGGCAAATTATGTTGCGTAATGCAGCACATTTTATGATAGCGTTACTTCATTATTTTGTCATTTTTACACTTGTTCACACTGTCTGGGCATTGGTTGCACCTCATTAGTACCACTTTAACACCCAAGTATGGCAATAAGCAACAGAAAGGTGACCAGTCAACCTTTGCAAAGGACATTCCATTGGGTGGCAACATGTGTTGCTGCGATTTTAGTAACTTTTGAACCATTTGAAAAAAGCTGCAGCTGCACAATCGCATAATTCTAGTGGCCCTGACTTTAGCTAGTCTGCTCCACCTTAATAATGACCATGCGTAAAGCTTTTAGTGGTCCTATCCACTCATTCCCCATACCCATCTCATTTATCACAGTCAGCTCAAACCTTACTTCCCCAAAAATGCCTTAACGTCTTATCTAATCCTTCCTTATCCTTCCATGGCCAACCCTTTCCAACATACTACTTCACACTATTCATAATTGTGTCTTCACCTTTATAGATCTATTCTTGTAATTGCATGTATAGTCTAGCAATCCTAGCGGACACATTCACTATACTATCTATCGTTAAAACCTTCACAAGAGGTTTTTGGTCACAAAGTAGAATAAAAGGTTTTTCCTCAAACAAATGCTTGGACGTTCTACTGCTAACTCAGTACTTCTCATTTAGTGAGAAAGAGTGTGAAGCATACGCAATAATGAATTCCTTCTCACCATCTTCCAATTGAGTACATCTAAAGTCTTGCTCCTGCTAATAGTAGTGAATATACTTTTCCCCCTGGGATCAAACCGTTTTAAGACTGAAGCAGCATTTGCTATAGCGTTCTTGATAGTATCACAATCCCAAGTGACCACTCAAATTTGATTTTGTTTTTCAAAAGTTGTCTGATGTGGAAGTTTATTTTTAGGTTTTATATAGCGCTAGCAAGACCTGAAGATATCAGAGTGCTTAACATATAATGTGAGAAAGGGAGCGTGGCCTGGACTCCGATGGAGTAGGCGGCAGAGCCTGTGAGCTCCGTCCCGCCGGCTGCCTTTTGGACCCATCCTGACGACCCACGAGGTGCAAAAACGACACCATCGATAGCTCTACACCCCAGGATTAGGCAGGGGACTTCTCGAACCCCCGAGTGGCTGGGCCGCACGACGAGCGGTGCAGAACGAAACGCTGCTGCAGAGACGAGGAGCACATAAAATGGCGGCAACCGTCGGCGCTGACGCCGAGACGGGCGTATAAGCAGAAAACCGCAGACAAGCAGACATCGCGCACAGCGGGTGAGCGACGGGGGAGTTGTAGCGGTGGTGGACCGCCCGCTGGGGAGAGGCGGCCCACTGCAGAGCGGAAATTCACGGCAAGAGGGCAGAGGGGACCCTGCCCCGAATATAAAATGGGGGCACCCGCTGGCGCTGTCGGGCCAAGAGCCGAGGCGACCGGAGCATAGGTAGGCCGGCATCGAGCCACCACGACGGGCTAAGTGCGCTGAGGACGGTCCACTCCTGAATGGCGGATGAGCGGTGGAGGGGCTGACAAACTAGCGGTCTGCCAGCTTGGAGGCAGCAGCACGCCGTGGCGGTGCAGATAACGGCGAGAGGGCTGAGGGGGCCCCGTTTCAAATAAATAGACAGCATGCCCCAACGCGCACAGAACTACTAGCAGTGCTGAGTTTGGTGGGAAGACCACGGTGCAGCGAGAGCACTAATAACGCCTCGGAACCCGTGCAGTGCCTCAGAAGAGCGCGCAAGAGCAGGATGGCGGCTTTGGCTGGCGGTAGAAACCCCTTCTAACTGGGGGGGATGCTCCCGCTACAGACAGTCACAGCGGAGGCAGGACAAGAAGAACGGGGAGTGTGCGCCAGCCCCTGATCTGAAGGGCAGGGGCGAGGAGACCAGCACTACATAGAGCTGACCACTGTGAGAGAGATCCCCCCTGTCCTATAGCCAAACCACAAGAAGAGAACGGGGAGACGCAACGAGCGGGGCGCAGCCGCCTAGCCTGCTGGTGGCGTTGTGGCAGGGATCCTGTGGCCTGGCTGCCCCGCGCCGGCGGCGATGTGCTTGCCTCCGGGACTGCGGCGGACGTGGATGTGGTGGGCATGATCAGGGTGCGGCGCCTCCCTGCGCCCGTTGCAGACGAGAGATAAGCCGTAACATACCGGAACAGCCGATCTGTCGGACGGAGCGGGGCACCAGAGCCCACGCTGAATTGACGGCACGCGCCCAGTGGCCCGGTACAGAGAATGGAGGAGAACGGCGCGGCCCTGAGATCAGGGCCGTTTCTAGGTGTTTTGCCGCCCTAGGCGAGAATTGAAAAATGCCGCCCCCTCCCTTTTACTACCATCTCGTAGATGTTTCTGCAGCACCACTGGGGTAACCTATAAATAGTGCAGGGTCACTAGGGTTACCTTTTACAGCTTCACCAAAGGCGTGGGCACTACAGCCTCAGCAGAGGAGTAGCCATAGACACCACATCATTACCAGGATGCACACAGACACTACTGCTGCACAGTAGGATTACCACACAGACAGATCCACATCACCACAGGAGTTCTCCTGATTCACCAGAGCATCACCCCATAGATAGTGCATCACCACAATGCTATCCATACACACTACAGTACCACTAAAGCGGTGCCTTACAGAACCAGTGCCTCACCAGATAAACACCACGTAGGCGCTACGGAATCATCTGACAGCAGCTTGTACACATTGCTGCATCACCCATAGATGGCAGGGATCCCCAGAAGAGTGACCATAGACACTACGGAATCAAAGAGGGCACATCCCTGCTTTCTTTCTTTGTTTCCCCGTCTTTCTCTTCCTCCTTCATTCCCTGTTTTGTGTTTTTCTCTCTCTTGCTCTGGATCAAAGCCTGATGAGGTAAAATAAGTGTCAGTCCCAAAAATGAAGGCCGTTGGGGCTCACCAGCAACCACCTAACTAAGCACTGGTCTTTAAATACCCCTCAATTGAAGCTGTAGTGTCCATGCATTACCCATAGACACTACAGTGTCACCAGAGGTGCACTCTGTGGAGCCTACAGCATCAACAGCGGGGTACGCACAGACTCCACAGAAGCAAAAGAGGGACACTGATAGACACTCAAGCGTCACAAGCATATCACATGCACAGTACAGCATAACAGAGGGGTACGCGCAGACCCCAAAGAAACACAAGAGGGGTACGCAGGGACAATACACCATCAGCTAAGCACTCCACACGCAGAGCGATACCTCTTAGTTTCTACAGAATTAACATACATGTTTATAGCACAGCCTCACAATGGAAGCATCTCGGACTGTATCACCATAAAGAGAGCCCATACATATTACAGCATCACCAAAATACCCCGGGTACCTCAGTGTTACCAAAGGATACCACACAGACACTTCTGCATCAACAGATGTGCACAATCAGGGCATGTCAACAAAAGGAGGGACGCAAAGGGCTTGATAAAGGTCCAACGTACATGCCCTAAATTAAGCCAAGAGACAAAAAAGGTACGGAGTTCCTTAGGTGGGTTATTGCTCACCTGTGTATACTCTAGGTAGTGAGGAGGTGGGGAATACCTCCTGTCGGAACTGGGACCCTCACACACCCAGCAAGCTAGGTGTCATGCTTCATCATATGGGTCTGCTCCTCGTCGGGCCAGCACTGCAATGCTCGACGGGCACCCATAAAGGGGCTCTTTATCGGAGATCTTTTGTTCCTCGCTGTATTGGTGCCGTGGGTGTGAGGGGCCTAGGTACGTGTAGATGTGAGATGTGAATGTAAAACAGGTAAAGGAAGCCTCTATGATGAATTTTATTCTGTAAGGGTCCCAACCTGATTAAAAGAAATGGAGGGGGGCGAATGTTTTGTTGTAATGTGACAAAAAATTTCGCTCAACCCCTAGGTGGTCAACATGTTTCTCGCCTCAATAAGTCACGGAAGTGATCAGCTGGCGATTCTTCAGGACCGAGTGAATAATAAAAACTATCTACAGTGGGTGGCAAGGTGCAACGCTACCTACCAATTGCTCTACCCGTGGGTCATTACCCCGAGAAAAGGCAGTCAACCTCTTCCAGGTATCTAAATCTGCCTCATCAGTTATGGGGACACTCAATGTAGTGTCTCTGCTCCCGCTCGGAGCCTCATGGCTGACCTACCCGCTCCGCTGCAATTGGTAGGTAGTGTTGCACCTTGCCACCCACTGTAGATAGTTTTTATTATTCACTCGGTCCTGAAGAATCGCCAGCTGATCACTTCCGTGACTTATTGAGGCGAGAAACATGTTGACCATCTAGGGGTTGAGCGAAAATTTTTGTCACATTACAACAAAACATTCGCCCCCCTCCATTTCTTTTAATCAGGTTGGGACCCTTACAGAATAAAATTCATCATAGAGGCTTCCTTTACCTGTTTTACATTCACATCTCACATCTACACGTACCTAGGCCCCTCACACCCACGGCACCAATACAGCGAGGAACAAAAGATCTCCGATAAAGAGCCCTTTATGGGTGCCCGTCGAGCATTGCAGCGCTGGCCCGACGAGGAGCAGACCCATATGATGAAGCATGACACCTAGCTTGCTGGGTGTGTGAGGGTCCCAGTTCCGACAGGAGGTATTCCCCACCTCCTCACTACCTAGAGTATACACAAGGTGAGCAATAACCCACCTAAGGAACTCCGTACCTTTTTTGTCTCTCCACAATCAGGGCATACCAGCATTACCAAAAGGATTTGACATTACTTCATCCGAACAGCAGTACACGAACAGGCTACAGCATTACACGGGTACCGCATATACAGGACAGGGTCAACAACATGTTACTGTGGTGCTGGTGCACACCACAACATCTCCACAATAAAAGCTTGGAGGTATTACTGCACAAAATGCCTTTCAATATCACCAGAAGTAAAGTAGACTGCCAGACAGACAATGCTCCATTGCCAGGACACATGCACACTACACCTTCAGCTGTAGTGTATCCCATAGTCACTACAGCGTTGTGAAAGGAACTCCCCACATACAATACCACATTAGTAGAGAAATACTGATGGACACTACAACCTCTGCACCCTACAGCATCACCAGAGCAATAATCCATGCGCACTACAGCTTCTCCAGAGGATGTAGTGTGCCTACAGCATCTCTGGAACACTAGGGGGTAATCTTTGCACACTGCAGTATCCCCAGAGTGAAACCCCGTGCACACATCACCAAAGGAAGAGAGGGAGAGTATGAAGTCCCTGAAGGAAGAGAGTGAGAGAATGACGTCACTGAAGGAAGAGAGGGAGAGCATGAAGTCACTGAAAGAAGAGAGGGAGAGCATGATGTCACTGAAAGACGAGAGGGAGAGTATGAACTCACTGAAGGAAGAGAGGGAGAGTATGAACTCACTGAAGGAAGAGAGGGAGAGCATGAAGTCCCTGAAGGAAGAGAGGGCGAGAATGATGTCACTGAAGGAAGTGAGGGAGAATATAAAGCACTGAAGGAAGAGAGGGAGAGCATAAAGTCACTGAAGGAAGAGAGGGAGAGCATGACGTCATGAAGGAAGAGCAGGAGAGTATGAAGTAACTGAAGGAAGAGAGTGAGAGCATGACGTCATGAAGGAAGAGCAGGAGAGTATGAAGTCACTGAAGGAAGAGAGAGAGAGCATGACGTCATGAAGGAAGAGAGGGAGAGTATGAAGTCATGAAGGAAGAGAGGAAGAGTATGATGTCACTGAAGGAAGTGAGGGAGAATATGAAGTCACTGACGGAAGAGAGGGAGAGCATGAAGTCACTGAAGGAAGTGAGGGAGAGCATGACGTCATGAAGGATGAGCAGGAGAGTATGAAGTTATTGAAGGAAAAGAGCCATCATATCAATGACGCAAAAGAGAGGGGGTGCACTTGCAAAAGGATATATGGACTATGGTGACACGGAAGGAAGAAACCAAATGGAATCCTTTATAAAGCAGAGGAAACCACATCAAATGTATTATTGAAGCATCCTAATGGACGGTTCTCATGTGGGTTGCAAAAACAGACAATGAGACGAAAAAGTTTCTCCTGCTGTTGTATATTCTCCTCCAATACAAATACCAGTGTGACATAAAAAGTGCGGACTACGCAGTGCTTGTGTATTCAACATTAAAATGTATACAAAAGATGCCATAAATCATCCTTGGTTCATATGCCAAGATTTACAAAAATGCCTGTGCATCCAATGTAGCATGGCGCAGTCAACGATAATCAAAGAACCAAAGGAGATATTTGTTGACGTTTTGGGTATACCCTTCTCTGGTGTATATTGGGCAGTCATTTAGTAATACACACAGCAGATAACACACATCACCAAAGGAATACCAAATAGGCCCCAAAACATCTGATTATATAAAAAAAAACAGGAGCTGCGGCTCAACTTGCTGCTTGCTTACTTAGCCACTAGCCAGGTTATAACTAACTCACCAGGCCTTTATGGCTTTAGCCCCCTATATTTTTTTACATCTACCTGCCTGCAGTGCTGCAGCCGACCCGGATCCCACCCAGGCCTCCCCCGGTACCTGATAGTCCTGCAGGCCGCAGCGGGAACTCTCTCTGCCTCTTGTCTTGCCGGCCGCGCGCGCACAGCCCCCGGCCGGCCGTGGCGCCGAACGTGACGTCACGTCGACGTTAGAATTGAACAGGCGCTTTCGTTTTGAAATTCGAGGAGACTCGGATTCCCGGCCAACATGAGTTCTTCTGACTTCTTCTGCTGTTTGATGGCCGGGAATCCGAATCTCCTCGAATTTCAAAAGTTGATTGAAGAAGCTCCAGCATTTAAGTCCATTTCAGGTAATTGTTTTTTGCCGCGCCCGCCGGCCGCCCTCCACCTTTTGCCGCCCTAGGCGGCCGCCTAGTCCTGCCTAGTTGTAGAAACGGCCCTGCCTGAGATCCCCTGTGGGAGCCAACTTTGCCCACATCAGAGGCGCAGGGGGCTCACTGCCCTTCCACGTAGAGAATGGGGAAGCAGACTAAGAAGAAGGAGAAGGAGGATGTACAGACGGACATACCCTTGGAGGAGGGAGCGACGCAATCCGTAGCGCTGCACGCCCCTGAGAGTCTGACTCTACAGGATATCCTGCAGGCCATCAATGCCTCAAGCGAGAGGCTTGAGACCAAAATTGACACGATAGGGGCGGACCTGGGATTACTGCGAGACGATCACCGCCGCCTCACGGAAAGAGTTACGGCCAATGAGCGTCAACTCACTAGCACGGGCCCAGTGATCTCGGAACTGAAGGAACGACTCACAGGGCTGGAATCGAAGGTGAAAGTGCTTGAAATCCGGGCGGAAGACGCGGAAAACTGCTCCAGAAGAAACAACGTCAGAATAACGGGACTCCCTGAGAAAATAGAAGGAACGGACATGGTGAGGTACCTTGAGGAGTGGCTTCGCACAGCGGTGGCCCCGGAGGGCCTCTCGCCATTTTATGCTTTAGAAAGAGCACACCGGGGGGGCGTGGCTTGAGCACGCAGCAAGATGGCCGCTCATTAGAGAGGCCTTGCCCGGCTGAGCGTTCCATCCGCCTAATATCCGCCTTACACACTGCCTTTTTGCGCTGAAACACGAGCGCTTCTATTCTCTGGAGTGCCCTGCACGGATTGGAGCTGATATCACCACTCGGACTGGTTTCTGTGCTCCCCGGCGAGGAGTACCTGCTCTCGGCGACCAGCGTCTAAGATGGCGGCTCCGGCGCGGCCCTGAGGTCGGCGCGCCGCGGCTGGCTCTGCAGCTCCCTCCGCCTGTGCTGGGCCACGTTAGCTGCCTGTGGGGCTGGCCCTGCTGCCTGTGCACCCTCGGCGCTTCCTGGCGATCTTCACATCCAGCAGCCTCCGGTGAAATGAGCGGAGCTGAGGCCCATTAACTCAGGGGCCCGCGATTCCTGTCTGCGCCACCTGGAGCTGTGGGACGACGCGGCGGATCCCAGTGCGCTCGGCACCGGTTGCGGTGAGTGGGGGGCGGCCTACCCTCTACCGGGGGCTGTGGAGGTGGCGCCGGTGGGGGGCTGCGCTGCGACCTGCAAGCAGTGGCTGGGTGTCTGTGCGCGTGGGAGAGCGACGGACGGTGCTGACGGAGACTTGCTGACCAGACGGCGGGGGTGACATCGAGCCGATTGAGAACTTGCACAGTGCCTGCATTGCATCGCATTAGAACAGTGGCTGAGGCCTGGGGTGCGACAACGCTGAGGATTACCTGGGGCACATTGGGTGTCTGCTTGGCGCTGCATGTGCCTGCCACGCTGAGTGGAGTGGAGGCATCCCCCCGTCTCCTCGTTGATTGTCTTGAAACTACCACTTACACGGCAGCGCTCCTTACTACTCTTGGGCCCCAGCTGGGGTATACACTGCGCTGGTGTCTCTGGGGAGACGCTGTGCTCCTCTGGGTGAGCTACGCTCTAGTTGGACTTACGGGGGGCCCGTACTACAGTCTACCATGGGGCGCACAGATAAAACTCAACCTCGCCTCACTTTTGAGGCACGAAAATCCTCTAAGACCTCGCAGAGGGCGGCCTCGGACTCAGAGGCGGACGCCCCTGCTGCTGACCCCCCCACCTTGGAGACGACGCTGCTGGCCTTGCAGCGTAGTTTACAGTCCATAGAGGGGACGATGGCTGCGGTGAACCATCGCTTGGACCATATGTCAGCGCAACTTGAAAAACATAACGCTCGCATGGGTGAAGTGGAGCAGCGTGTGTCGGCGACGGAGGACGGACTCAGTGAGGTCGCCGGGAAGGCGTTGAACATGGAGAAAGTGCTCTCTCTCATCCAGGCTAAGAATGAGGATTTGGAGGCCCGTTCCGACGCAACAACATTCGCATAACGGGCCTCCCAGAATCCACGAATATGGGCAAGATGGAACTGTTTATCGAGACTTTGGTGAAGGATATTTTTGGCGCCGAGCATCTGTCCCCCATGTTCGTAGTCGAGCGGGCGCATAGATCCCTTGCGGCACGACCTGTTCCGGGCGCTCCACCTCGCCCAATTATAGTGCCACTGTTAAACTATAGGGATCGAGATGTGATTCTATGCATGGCCCGCGACAAGGGGACCATTGAGCACCAGGGCAACTCTCTTTCATTCTTTCCTGATTTTACAGTCGCGGTGCAGGCTGCAAGGAGGGAGTGTGGGGAAGTGAAAAAGTTTCTGCTCTCTGAAGGGGTCCCTTACGCCATGTTATACCCGGCTCGCCTGCGTATTGGCCCTGAGGGCAACTCCAAAATCTTCACGAACCCTAAGGCTGCCCTTGAACACGCTAAACATTTGAAATGGGCAAGGCGAGAGTCTCAGGTGCCCTCGGACACTGAGGAGCAATAGGGTCCCAGCGGCTAGACTTGTGTGCCGAAAGTTGGTTGATGTTCTCTGTATAATATAGCATTGCTGCCTTTAACCATTCCTTTACTCCTCAGGTTGTTATATTTGGGATCAAACAACGTAAAAAGCCGCTTTGTGCCTCTTTTCGACCAGTGGCTCAATGTCCATGTGGCCATGCTACAGGAGACCCATCTTACTACCCTATCTGAACGGAAGGTGGGGGCTCGGTGGGCCGGGGTGCGGATCCTATCATCCTATTCTTCGTATTCCCGGGGGGTGATGATACTTGTCAAGAAGGGGGTCCCATTTCAGGTTCATAGCACAGAGACTGATGACCAGGGCCGGTTGGCCATTGTGCATGGAATGCTGGGGGGAACGAGTGTGCTCTTAGTGAACGTATATGGTCCAAATGTGGATGATCACCCATTTTTTACGGATGTGTGTCGTCGTATCTCTGCTTTTCCTGCGGCTGAGATCATCTGGGGGGGGGGGTTTTAACACTTGTTTGGATGCTAACGCTGACAGGATGGGAGCGGGGGCAGTGCGGCATAGACTAACCACCGCGGCACTGCTGGGTATACTGGAGGCCGGGAATCTGCATGATATATGGCGTATGAGGCATCCGGGGGCCAGGGAGAACACGTTTATCTCCACGGTACATGGTACGTGGTCCCGGTTGGACTACTGGTTGCTGTCGGAGGTCGCTTGCACATGGGTTATTGATGTTCAACACCTAGCAAAAACGCTGTCTGACCACTCCCCTGTCCTTCTTGAGCTACGGGTTCCTGGTTATGAAAGACCTCCGTTTTCGTGGCGGTTGCAACCGTCATCCCTGACTGATCAGGTTTTCAAGCATACAGTGGGGGAGGCTATTCAAAATTTCTTCAGGGAAAATGAAGGGACGGTAGATAATCAGGCGGCCCTTTGGGAAGCCTTTAAGGTTACAATTCGGGGGGTTTGTATTGGTGCGCAGGCGGGGGTCCTTAATGACCTACGCCGCAGAATCAATAAGCTGGCCGAAGAAATAGCCGGACTGGAGCGAGCCTATGCTTGCGACCCAGTCGCGGAGACGCTATCCGCGATCCGCGAGCTGGTAACTGAGCACAACAAGACAGTGGATCAGGAAATGGCGCACAGATCTCGGAGGAGCACTGCCCGTTACTATGGTGAGGGAGGACGCCCTAGCCGCTCCTTGACGCAGAAGTTGGCAGCCCCGCGCAGCCAGGCCTACATAACCGAACTGCTGGACGGGGAGGGAGTGGCGCGCTTTGGCACCACTGAGATTAGCAAAGTTGTGCTGGACTATTATTCGGACTTATATGGGGACCGGGAACCGCCGGTTGCGCAGGAAGTCCATGCCTACTTGGATGATGTGGCACTGGGTTGGTTGCTGCCTAATTACCGCGAGTACCTCACGCAACCCTTTGACGTAGAGGATGTAAAGTTGGCCATCATGTCTCTCCCGACCTGCAAGGCAGCGGGGCTGGACGGGCTCCCTAGTGAATTTTATAAGGCTTATGCCGATGTTCTTGCGCCGCGCCTGTTAGAGGTATTTGCAGAGGCGTATGACTCGGGAGACCTGCCCCGCTCCCTTAAGGAGGCTTTACTAGTTATGCTTCTGAAACCGGATAAGCCGGCAAATGCCTGCGACTCCTACAGGCCCCTCTCTATTATAAACATCGATGCCAAAATTTTGGCCAAGATGATCGCGACCAGGCACCAGCCCCTTGTTCCCAAATTGGCCCTCCCGGACCAGTCTGGATTCGTGACCTCAAGATCCACTATGCACAATCTCCGCACAATTTTCTCTACTCTCCATTATTTTAAGCAGGATTTCCAGGCGGTAGCCGTGCTTCTGGACGCGGCTAAGGCCTTTGATTCCCTTCAGTGGGAGTTCATGTTCACTGTCCTGTTGCGAATGGGCCTGCCGCCATTCTTTTTAAAATGAATACACCTCATGTATGCTGCACCGGTCGCACGGATTCGGGTGAACGGGTGGGTCTCCGATCCCTTTTTTATTAAACGGGGCACGCGGCAGGGCTGTCCCCTGTCGCCCATGTTATTTGCATTGGCGCTAGAGCCTCTGGCATGCAAGCTGCGTCAACTGCATGCCCAGGCGGCGCTGAGGTTCCGACAGAGGCCATTGGTGGTGTCGCTGTATGCTGACGACATGTTGCTTTATGTCCGAGAACCCGCCACATATCTATCTGCGCTCCTGCGTGAATATGTCAAATTCGAGAGATACTCGGGATTGGGCATTAATTGGGCCACGTCCACTGTGTTTCCGTTAACTGCGGGTACTACGGAGTTTGATCTAGAATATCCCTTGAAGTGGTCGATCGACCCAGTGAAATATCTTGGTATATGGTTGCACAGGGACCCTGAGGTCGTGATCACGGCTAATTATGGCCGGGCTGTGGATAAGATCACAGATCAAGCTGCACGTTGGGCTAAACTTCCTCTTTCGCTTGCGGACCGCATAGCGGTCATTAAAATGTCTTTTTTACCTAAACTCCTTTATTTATTTATTAACATACCTATCCGTCTGAACAAAGCGCTGTTTACTGCATTGCAGTCGACCCTTCTAACATTTGTCTGGGGGGGTAGAAAGCCACGTTGTAGCTGGAATGTATTGACGCTGCCCTTTGACCGCGGCGGGTTTGAGGCTCCTGACATGTGCTTATATTATATATGCCCCCAGCCGCATTTTGCGCACTTTTGGTATTTCCCACAGAAGTTTCAACCGCACACTGCGATTGAAGCGGACTCCGTACTGCCGATGCCCCTTAAGGCGGCTGTGTTGATGGGTGGGGGAGGAGGCCCGCGCACTGAAATTAGTTCGGTCCACTGTACGGCCTGGGCCTGGAAAACGCTGGCGCGTAGAGCACAGTTGGATTACCTGTATGCACCAAAATTGCCGCTTGCTGCGCACCCTGATATCTCAGCCGCTAGGGAACCGGCAGCCTTGCAGACCTTGAGTGCGGTAGGGATCAATCATATTGGCGACTTATATAACTCGGGCGTTTCCGGACTTTGTCTGACCTGCAGGCGGGTCAAGATACCGGTTTCATGCTGGGGTTTACCTATGTGCGTGTGCGGCAGGCGATTCGGGACATTTACCCCGAGTTCCCTAGTGAACCGCGAACACTACTAGCCTTACCGGCGGTGTTGGGGGGGGGGGAAACCGCAGAGGCCTTATTACCAAACTGTATAATGCATCTCTTCGTGAACAAGAAATAACTGCATCTCCCTCGTATAATAGATGGAATGGCCTACTGTCCTCTGAGCTGACATTGGAGGCTTGGAGGTTTTGCTGTGCACTAACGGGGCGCCTGACAGCAAACTGCAACCTCCGCATCATCCATTTCAAGTATTTACACCAGCTTTACTACACACCACATCAATTGTATAGATTTGGCTTGCGTGAAAGCGCATGCTGTGTGCGTTGTGGCCAGGCTGACGCGGATTTTATGGACTTGGTTTGGTCTTGTGCTGGTATCTCCAAATTCTGGGTACGGGTCACGCAAGTGTTAACTGAGGTCATTACGGAACCTGTTGGATGTGTGCCTGAAGTATGTTTGCTGGGCTGGGTGCAGGAGCTTAAACCCTGTAATAGGCGCCTAGTGGCCATATCTACCCTCTTCGCTAAAAGAGCGGTGGCACAATGCTGGGGTGCAAGGACCGTACCAACAGTAAAGAAGTGGATCTGTGGTTTACTTTATTGTAGGGACCAATTGGAAATATATGCGGAAGAGTTGCCTGCAGCATCCCGACCGAAGGACTTTTGGGCACCCCTCTCTGGGTATCTCCTTACAAACCCAGACTTGACATAATTCCTTGTGGGGGTGAGCGCAGCATATGGGTCGGGAGGACTGGGACTCTTCTTTGGGGCTCCAAGGCGCCACAATGTACTACTGCCAGAAGCCACAACTGTATATATTAGTGCCGGGGTGGGGGGGGAGGATGGGAGGTGAGGGGTTGTTTATCGATGGGAGGTTGTTCTGACATGTTTAAACAAAATGCTTGTAATAGATATATTGGCTCGGAAAATTGTTCCACCCGCCTGTGGTTGGGACTATGTATGTCTGCTGCTCTAACAAGCTGTTCAATAAATAAATATTTAAAAAAAATTCAAAAAAGAGCACACCGAGTGCCGGCGCGGCCATCTGCGCCGGGGGCACCACCACGACCGGTGATAGCACGACTGCTGCATTACCGTGACAGAGACCACATACTGGCGCAAGACCGGCGGAAAGGCGAAATAAGAGTCAACAATGTAGTGGTGCGTCTCTTCCCGGACTTCTCGAGGGATGTTCAACAACAAAGGAGCTCCTTCATGAATGTCAAAGCCAAACTACGCCAACTGGAATACAAATATGCCATGCAGTACCCTGCGAAACTACGAGTATCCACCCAAGACGGAACGGAATTCTTCACCTCCCCACAGGAGGCATGGACATGGTTGGAGCAGCATCGGGGAATATCGCCACCAAAAGACCCAGGACGCCGAGGGAACTGACGCAGGAGGTCTCGCAGCAGGGGCGCTGGTCGGGGCACGTTGGTGCCGACGCAGGCGGAGACGCAGCAGGAGCGACGGAATGCTATGCACGTGGTGGCTCTGATCAGTGGGAAAGGGCTCCCACGAGGCAATTCAGAACTGGCCGGCTCAGGGATGGACTCGAGCTCTGAGCGAGGTTCTACCATCTCGGAGGCCCTGAGTGTGGAACTCCCCATCGTGACAACTGGCACGGCAGACGAGATCATCTGACGGCGCAGGTAGGAGAGCTTCAATGAGGGGGAAGGCGAGAGAGACACTAGGGCACACAGATGAACTAATGAAATACGTGTGCTGAGCGGCCGGCTGGCGGGCGGATGCATCGGAAGCGTCCATAGACTCACCCCCTAACTTTGTGGACGACAGTCCAGGACTCTGACTTTGTGGTTTGGATGGGAGGGTTTTGCCTACTTGTCCTGGGGATGGGGCGTTGGGGATTTCATTATAATGTTACTGAATTGTTGGAAAGGGAAACACGAGTTGCACCATACACTCATTTTAGTGGTTGTAAGAGGACACATCCGATTTGGGCGAGAGGCATGGTGGAGTTGGAGGGATGGGCGCTAAAAGGAGAAACTGGGAGATGGCAGTCAACACAAAGTACAAGTGCCTAACCTGGAATATACGGGGCATGCACACAATGACTAAACGGTATAAAGTCTTTTCTTACCTCAACAGACGGGGGATACATATAGCGCTCCTCCAGGAGACACACCTTACGGCAAAAGAGGGACAAGCTCTGCAGAAGAGATGGCGGGGACAAACATTCTACACTACATACTCTGCCTTTGCCAGGGGCGCCATGATCTGGGTGAGGGCGGGCGTTCCGTTTCAGGTTACCAGCAAATTAATAGACCCAGAGGGCCGATATGTGGCGCTGAGAGGGAGACTAGAGGGCAGAGAAATAAGCATTGTGAATGTGTATGCCCCAAACATGGACCAACCACTATTTCTGGCGCGACTATCCCGGCAGCTGGCCCCATATCGGACGACCACAGTGCTCATGGGTGGTGACTTTAACGCCATTGCTGATGTGGACTTCCACAGGTCACACCCGCCACTACCAGACTCCCCGACGGTCCACCATGCAAGGGCGTTTCGAGACTGGTAGGGACATTGGGGACTGGTGGACTGATGGAGAACCCTACACCCCCAGGACAGAGATTACTCATTCTTTTCATCGACACATGAGGTACACACGCGGTTGGATACGTTCCTATGCACACCAGACACACATGGGCAGGTGACAAGTACTGAGTACCTGACGAGGACGATATCTGATCATAACCCCTTACTGCTGGGCCTCAGCTGGGCGAGCTGAGCTCCGGCCATCCCTACCTGGCGACTGCGCCCTGAGACGTTGGAAGACCAGGTCTTTAGGGAAGGTACCAGAGAAAAGATCACACAATATTTCCATGACAATGAAGGGACGGCGTCCTCCCCGCTCCCTGAATGGGATGCCTTCAAGGTGACCATTAGAGGCCATTGCATAGCAGAAATAACAGGCATCAGGCGTACACTGACAGCGGACGTCATAACTGCTGAAAAGGAGTTACGACGGATAGAGAGGAAAAGACCGGAGCGCCCCGATATCCAAGAGGCACTCCTAGAAGCGCGCGAGACAGTAGCACGACAGACAGAGAGACTGCGAGCCTTTGATTATCGGCAATACATAGACCGCACGCATGCAGAGTACGATAAATCAGGCTCACTGCTGGTGTGGCTCGCCAACCCACACAACAGGGGGTCGCTGACGATGGAACTGGAGGACGACAATGGGTGCAGGCGGTATACACCAGACGAGATCAACAACATCTTTGCCAAATACTATACCAAGCTATACAGCAGTATCATGAGGAGCGGGGGAGAGGCATTAGGAGATTATCTTGCTGAGCTGGAACTCCCTCATCTAGAGCCCGAGGAAGCAGAGGAACTGAGGGCGGACATTTCACTGCAGGAAGTGAGGGTAGCCATCAAGCATATGGCGCCGGAACAAAACGCCGGGGACGGACGGACTCCCGGCAGAGTTCTACATGACATATGCTGAAGAGCTGGCCCCTAAGCTGTTCAGCGAGAGAACATCACCATTTGCCCGACACTACAAGGGAGGCCCTCATAATCCCAGTACTTAAGCCCAGAAAACCGCCTCATGATAAAACCGCGTATAGGCCACTGTCCATGCTGAACATGGACTATAAAATACTAAGCAAAATCTTGGCAAATAGATTGCTTCCCCACATGCCCCAGTTAGTGCACGCAGACCAAACAGGATTTATACCACAACTGAATACGGCCATCAACATCAGGCGCCTCATGGCCATACTGAGGGCAGAGGACTATGCCAAAGAAGAAGCTGCAATATTTGCAGTAGACATCGAAAAAGCCTTTGACAGCCTAGAATGGCAATACCTCTATAGAGTTCTGGAAGCGATGGGTCTAGGGACGGGATTCATAGGCTGGGTGAAACTGCTATACGTGGATCCCCAGTCGAGGGTGCGGACGGGGAAAGTAATCTCCCAGAGCCTGAGAGTAGAGAGAGGGACTCAGCAGGGATGCCCTCTCTCCCCTCTTTTATTCGCGTTGGCCATGGAGCCACTGGCGTGTCGGGACGGGACTACGCAGGGCTGGTGATCAATGGCGTGTATCACCGCATAGCACTCTATGCGGATGATTTACTCCTATTCTTGCAAAATACAGGTGGAGATTTGCAGGGGGCCAGGGGTATGTTGGAAATATTTGGAGCACTATCGGGATTACGAGTAAGCTGGCAGAAATCTGAGGTATTTCCTGTCACGCCTATGGGACGCCCTCCAGAAGATCTTGGGACCTTAAGATGGGAGCCTGCATGCCTAGAATATCTGGGAGTGAGGGTATATCATGAAACGGCGGACCTAATAGAGGGCAATGTGGGAAAGGGGATACGTGCTCTCCGTGCCTCCATGGACTTTTGGTGGTCCCTTCCGCTGTCAGTGGCAGGCAGGGTGGCCCTCCTGAAGATGGTGGCGTTGCCCCGTCTACTCTACATATTTGGGACGCTCCCGATTTGGGTCCCATGTGCGACGTTCCGCGAACTGAACTCACAGATTATACATTTTCTGTGGGGGTCGGGACGCAGAAGAGTGGCTCTGCGCACGATGCAGCGCTCCACAGCCACGGGAGGACTAGCGGTCCCTGACCTCGAGGCTTACTACCTGGCAGCACAGCTGCAATGGTTCGTAAGATGGTTGGCGGGCAGTAGAGACCCAGAAAGGATGCACTCACAGTTTGCACCAGAACCTCAAGTCCTAACGAAAATGCTGTTAAGGCTGAGGCAGGGGCCCCATTGGAAGACGGATGAAGAGATGGTAATTACGAAGTGCTGGGCGAGATGGCTCCAAAGATCGGGCTGCAGGGTCCCCTACTCTCCAGACATACCTATTGATATGCTCCGCCAACTACCACATGGAGGGAACTGGGCTGGGCTAGATGATTGGAAGGAAGCAGGGCTGAAGGTAGTTGGAGACCTTTTCAGAGAAACCCAAATGGTTCCATTCGAGGATCAACAAGAGGAGTTCAGACTCCCGCAGGGACATTTCCTGCTCCACAGGGCTGTTACAGCGGCATTTCGAAAACACTGGGCAACGGGGGCGACAGAGCCAAGAGCGCTAGACTGTTGTAGATATGTAGTCCTCTCTGCAGGTAGGATAAAAACAGTCTCTTGCATATACAGAGCCATTAGGCGGGACATTCAGAGGCCCATGGAGCGGCTGCGAGCACAGTGGGAGGAAGATTTAGGAATACCTATTATAGGAAAAGATTGGGACGCTATTGTGGAACACACCCTGAAGGTCTCTAGGAACCCAAGGTTCAAACTCATAAACTACTATGTGCTTCACAGGGCGTACTTAACACCAGCCAGAATCAGGCGCTACTTCCGAATGGAGGAGGCAGCGTGCCCACGCTGCGGGGATGAGGAGGCGCACATCCTGCACATGTTGTGGGACTGCCCAGGCTTGAGAGAATTCTGGGAGGAGGTACTAGCGACCGTTGAAAGCGTCATAGATAGGACAATTGATGACAACACGCCGCGCCGCTGCATACTGCACTGGTTCCCACACACGGCCAAGACGAAGGTTACTGGGAGATTCCAAGACTTAGCATTTGTACTGGCGAAAGGGGAAATCACAAAGAATTGGAAGTCTGCAAGAGGCCCCCAAATAAGGTGCTGGAGAAGGGAAATGGAGAAATGGGCAGCTGCAGAACATAGGGTCTTATTGCGTGCAGCGGGCAGAGGCATAGGAAACCTAGAAACAGTAAGGGCCTGGGGTAATCTAGTGAATGACCTACAAACTCCAGACCTAGATGATACAGCAGATGACCAGCCGGATTCACAACCGCAGAACAGGGACAGGGCAATAGGGACACTGGAGGCCTGAGGGAGGTAAAGACCCCACGCAGTGGCGAGAAATGCGACACCCCCCGCTTCCCCCAATCCCCACCCGCCTATCGAGCACCGCCCAAAGTACGAACAATACGGATAGCCGAGGAAATAGTACTCACCTCTGACACATATAACTGACACTAAGCAACTCGTTTAGGGAAGGGGAGAGGGAGGGAGTTGAAGGTTAGAAATGGATGGACCTGTTGTCCAATTTAAACTAAACGGATCCTAGCATGGAAGACTCAAAGTACAATGTAATGTACGATGTGGAACAAATGTCTGATACTCGAGATGTAAGAGAACCTCCGTGAATACTATGCATACTAAATGCCAATAAAATCTGTTTTAAAAAAAAAAATAATGTGAGAAAGTTTGTTTGAAGTACATACGTATATACAGACAAAGAAAAGCATTAGCTCCGTTTGTGTGCGTTTTGCAGTAGTTGTTGAGCAGTAGAGATTTATGGTCCTGTTTGAAGCAGGAAAAGGAGGGGTTGCAACGGAGATCTTCAGGAAGTGAGTTCCAGATCTGAGATGCATTTCCTGAGAAAAAGCGTGTCTGGGAGGATTTCTTCTTCAGTTTAGGAGGTATTAGAAGAAGTAAGTTGGAGATTCTGAGAGTCTGGGCTCTTCCTGCTTTCGAAAGTTTGGTTTCTACATATTTGGAGTTATGTGTATGAAGGGCTTTATAGGTGATAGAGGCAGTCTTTGTAGATGCATCTTCCTTTAATGGGAAGCCAATTGACGCTCTTGAGGGTCGGTGAGATGTGCTCAAACCGATTAATAGCTGTTATGAGCCGGGCAGCCACGTTGAGAACTGCTCTTAGGGGGGAAAGGTGATTTTTCTAAGTTCCTGTGAAGATGGCGTTACCATAGTCAAGTTTCGAGAGGACTAAAGATTGCACTACCATCTTAAAATCATCATGGGGAATGAACAGTTAGATTTTCTTGAAATGTTGTAGTGTGTAGAGGGCTCCTTTGGCTGAGTTGTTGATGTGCTCCTTCATTGACATGTTTTTGTCCAGAGTAATGCCAGAGTAAGGACTTTACGGAGTTAGTGTGATAGAACAGTTTAGAGAATCCAAATCCTTGAGCCATTCTTGGATTGGTAGAGGATTGTTTTTGGGGAGAAGAGTAATAGTTCTGTTTTTTGGGGGGGTTCAACTTTAAGTGGTTGGTGTTTAGCCATATTTGTATCGTGATTAGTGTGGCATTCAGATGTAGGATGTCAATGGGTGATTTAATTTTGTAGTAGAGTTGGGTGTCATCGGCATATAGGTGCTATTTGACACCAGCTTGGTTCAGAATAACTGTGAGGGGTTCCACGAAGTGACTGAAAAAAGATGGGGAGAGAATTGAGCCTTGGAGTACACCATAGTGTAGGTTTCGAAAGACAGTTGTTGATTTTTATTTATTGCGACTGGTGTTGCAAGTAGGATGTGAACCACCTCAGGACTGTGCCACTGATACCAGTGCAGTTCTTGAGTGTCTCAAGTAAGGCTGGGTGATTTACTGTATCAAAAGACGCAGATAAGTCAAGTAGGATTAGGAGGCAGGCGTCGCCTTCAGCTAAGGTTCTGTGAATGTCATCAGAGATATTGAGCATAGCAGTTTCTGTGCTACAGCCTTTCCTGAATCCTGACCGGAAGGGGTCATGGAGGCTGACTTCGTCTAAATGTTGGTTGAGATGTAGTAGGACGCACGTCTCCATCGGTTTGGTTAGCAACGGGAGGTTGGTGCTAGGTCTGAGATTAATGTTGTCACTGGGGTCCACCCCAGGCTTTTTCAGTAAGGGTGTGACTTGGCCTAGTTGCAGGGAGTCAGGTACATGGCTTGAGGAGAGAGAGGCGTTGATGATTTTTGTCCAAAACAGGGATATGATATGGTTCAGGTTCTGTACTATTGTGGTTGGGAGTGGATCAGTAGTGTGGGATGTGGGCTTCAAGTTCGCGATTATATTGAAGACTTCTCTTACTATCATAGGTTTGAAGTCACCCAGTAAGCTTTGTTTTTCAGTTGAAGGAGATCATTGTTGACTTTGGCTTTTCTTGGGGCATTTAGGTAATTAGTTAAGTCTCGAGGGGGAGCTTCCGTGGTGGGCTGTGAGTCACTGGAGCAGGCCGGTAGGGATGTCAGACTTGTGGCTTTGATGAGGGATAGCTCACTATTTGCAACTTTATCAGTGAAGTTAGCAATTTCTTCACAGCATTCATTGGTGGCTGTTGTTTTGTTTGGGGAAAGTAAGGGGAGTTTGTTGTTTAATTTTGTTGAAGAGCTCCCTGGGTCAGTTCTTCGCACGGTCAAGTTGGTTGCGAAAGAAAGTGCCTTTTTCTCTAAAGATGTGTTTCCTATAGGAGAGCCTTATGGATTTTAGGAGTGAGAGGTGTGCTGGCGAGAGGTTCTGTCTCCATATCCTTTTGGAATGTCTTAGATGTCTCCTCTCGTTGTTAAGATCGGAGTTGAACCAGGATTTAGATTGTATTTCTCTAGATCGTTTAAGTTTGAGTGGTGTTGAGTTAGAGCATCAGTCATCGCTGTACTATAGTGGGCGGTGAGGTCATCAACGTCTTAAGGGAGAGGTTGAGAGTGTAGTTGGGCACTGATCCTGGATTCCAATTCCATTATTGGGATTTATTTGACATTCTTAGCCCAGTGCGTAGGTTTGTTGGTTGGGGCTGGGTAGGGCATAGAGTGTGTCTTGAGATTGAACAGTATGAGATGGTGGTCTGACCAGTCAAATCAAAGGAAGACAAGCTCATTTCTTGGGATTATTGCATCTAGAGTGGAGCCTTTATTATGGGTCTGTTTGTTGCTGAGTTGTCTGGGGTAATTTTTTTCAAGAAGGTTTGTTAGGTTCGGACTGTGGTGTCTTCTGTGTCCTTCCAGTGAATGCTGAAGTCGCCAAGGAACACGTCCTTAGTGTCAGTTAGGGAGAACCGTGTTATTTGGTCACTTAGCGCTTCTGAGAAGAGGGTGTGATCACCAGGATGGTGGTAGATGGTGTGGAATTTGATAGGAGCTGTGTTTGTAGTTGTGAGTTCGACTCAGAGGTACTCGAAGGTCGAGTAGTTCGAGGTCTTTAGGGTGATAAGCTGGGTTTTTTCTTTGCGGATGATTGCTAGCCCGCTATTCGCCCTGGTCTGTCCTGTATAATGATGATGTAGCCAGGTGGTGTGAGCAAGTCTAGTATAGGGTTCGAGTGTTTGTTAAGCCAGGTTTCCCTGAGGAATGCAATAGCTATTCCGTTAGCAAGTATAGTTTCAGCGATTTCTGTAGCGTGTTTAACTGCTGATCTGCATGTTAGGGGGCTAGGATTATTGTTTGTGGTATGTAGTGTCTGAAGGGTGGTGTACTGAGCAGGTGGTCTAGGCGAGGTGATTGTTTGAGGGATTCTATGTGTGCCCATGATTACTGGGATTGTAGATGGTGGCTTGTGGACCATTTATGGGGTCATTATGATGAAAGATTTGCTGAGTGCATCTGCTTCCAGAGAGGATAAGGTATTGAGAGCTCGTGGGGTCTGTGGGACGAATGACTCAAAGGAATGGTGGTACAACGGGTGTGATGGCTGACAGTTGGAGAACTTTTATGGGGAGACCATTTCTCTATGTTAGGAGTGAGATAGCGGGTTAACTTGGCTTGGATCGAGAGGTCCTTTTTACATGCCATATGTCTTTAGCTATGTTCTGTTCGGTTCAGAAGCTGGGAAAGCATGTCAGGGAGGCTTCCTGCTCTGAAAGTGGGTGGATAAGCGGTGGGTCTCGTGTTTATAGAAGGCGAGTGGACTTCACTATAGGGGAGGACATGTCTTCTAGATTGGAAGAGCAGAGGGTTAGTGTGGGCTGTGTAGGGTCTACATTGGGAGAAAGGGCTGTGTTTGTAGGGGGCTCAGTGGTGGATGGTCTTGAGTTTGGACTGGCGTCATCGAGCCTACGGTGTGCATCAGGGGGTTTTGTTTCCATGTGGTCGTTGGTTAGGGTGGGCGCATTGGAAGTCATTGTAGTGATTACTTGGCTAAGGCATGTGTCGGGGTCAGTAAGGGTGCTTAGTATGTCGGGGTGCAGCAAATGTGCTTAGTGAGGTAATGGAGTCATGGAGGCGAACAAGTTCTGGGTTGACGGCTGGGGATAGGGGGGTGTTTGTGGCACATGACCATGTTGTGTTAATGAAGCGAGAAGTGACAAGAAGTGTCGGTCAAAGATTGTGAGGTGTTGGTCTGTCACTTGAATAAGTGTTCCCTGCCCTGAAAACAGAAATGAAGACTTCCACTCTAAAGCTTAGGGAGGGGGTAGTGGTGAGTTTAGCTCCATAGGGAATTTTGACTGTTTTAGTAACTTGTAGGTGGAGAAGGAAGACTATGCAGCGAGTTTTGAGTAGAAGACGTAGTCCATTTTCTTGTAACCGTTGCTCTCGCTGTAGATGGTATCGGCTATTAGTTTTTTCAGAAGTTGTTTAAATAGGCTGCGTTTGAAATTATTTTTTGCATGGGACATAGTTAGCATAAAACTCTGTCATTCTTAAAAATAACCTAACCTCATCTTTACAAACAGGAGCAGGTGCATTCCACATTGCTTCCACCAAAGAGGGATTGAGTCCCACCCAACTTAGCATACTCTATAGTAAGTTAATTCCCTTCCAAGATATTCAACACTCTTTCCAACTTCCTTTAATGCTCTGCAAATATCAGTATATTGAATGCCTTTCTCCTTACAGTTTGAACATAGATCCCTGAAACACTGCAGCTGTAGATGCCAGACCAAATGGCATTATCGGCTTGAACTGAAACTTTCCATCTGGAGTAATGAAAGGTGTGTACTTTTTAACTGTCAGGATGGAAAAAAATATGTTTATAGATGTAGGATTAATTCCCTGCTGAAAATAATTGAGCATCCTTAAACATATCCAACATTTCTGTAATGCTGGGCAAGAGAAACCTGTCAACAATATTGTTGTTAACATGCAAAGATCATCTTGCCATTACTACATCTAACTATCACCAATGGAGAAATCCAATTTCGCACTTTAATTGGCTAACTAACTCAGATTCCACTAATTTTTCCAACTCCTTGGAGAATTTCTAGCTCAGTAGTACTCAGACATTCCTAGATTTATGGACTTTTGAAACAGCATCATCCCTTATTATCATCTTGTGATCAAACCCAGAACGCCGTTTGAATACATTTGAGAATTTCTTTAGCATGTATTTTATACAGTTTATACCTGTTCCTTGCTATTAGGATCCAACACAATGTGGAGAATTCTTTTGGTCATACCATACTAATAGTGAATGTCCCTTTTTAGCACACAAAACATCCCTACTGTACTCTTCCAGATGAATTTTGGGTGCAGGTGCATATAACCTACAGCCAATTTTACCCATAAATTTCATTTTCCAGACCTCTTCATCCACAATGGCATATGGTAACCCAGAATCAGCATACACCTACAACCCCACTCCTCTAATGGTCATGAAACACACTGATGTATTCTTCTTCCCTTCACCGATGCTTATATTAAACACAAAATTCTCCTTCACACTCATGGCATTCTCTACTGTAGCAGATTTCTCTTCCCCTGTTAGTTTGTCTCCTCATCCACACATTTGACCCTAGCCTTCCTTTTCCTGCACTCTTTAGCAAAGTGGCCAACACACTACATTTTTGTTCAGCAGGTGGGCATGCCTTGCTGTAGGCTAAATGATTTTACTGTCATTATCATAATATCTAGGTCCTTCCTTATTCCTATCCATGTCTTATTCCAGTAAAGTTTTGCCCATTTACTCACCCTTGATTTTACTTATCATCTCACTTGCTCTGCTCCTGGAATCATACACTATTTCTTTGGCTCACATCCCTGATATCTCAGCTTTGCATACGAAGGCTCAAACATCTTTCAACTCAGAATCGCCGTTGCTCCATAACCGCTCTTGTACAGAGAGATTATAAGTATGCGTATCTACTTGGTCTCTAATGAGATATTTTTGCAATGTTCCAAACTTACAATCTATTGACAGTTTCCTAAGAGCAGTGACAAAGTCATCAATATATTCTCCCTTTTCCTCTGAAATAATTTATATCTTGATCAGAATCAACTAGAGCGTAACACCGCTCCCTCCCCTGCAGCACTTTCTTTCGGCATATGATTGTAACTGCTTATTCCTTCCAGACCTAGTAAATGTAGAAAAATTATTTTCTTCTGCTCTGCAATCATGGTGTTGCCCTTATTAATCGTTGACATGTAAGTGAAGAAATATGCCTTCTATTCTACCATTTCTGACACAGTTCACCATTAGCAGGCCAAAATGCTTGGGGCCGGCTAATCATAAAATTCCAAGTGCACATGTTTGCAGTCACAAATGAAATAGTTCAGTCTCCTTACTTCACCAGGGTTGCTGGACTAGTCCGCTGTGCTATCTTCACAATTTGTGAGCATACTTTCTGCACATGCTCTACATTCTGTCTCTGCATAAATTCCAAAACACATACAAACTTTTGACGTAATAGGTGTTTACAGCAAGTAGATACTCGTAAACTCGATTGTAGATGAAGTAGTATCTGCATAGAACTGCCCTGACACTGTACAGAGAGTCAACCCGCCTGTACAACGATAATCACCAACTGCCCCAACCCTCTCCTATGCCCAGGATTCCATTTAGAATTTTAATCATAACAATGCCCTGGACATAGTACGACAGTGTCCCCATGGTCCAACAGGTAAGAATGAATGTGCATCACAACACATCTCCCTTTTTTCAGAAGAAAAAATTACCTATTGGTTACAATGTGAAACAATTAAATCACCAAAGAAACTTAATACATTTACCTAAATTGTTCCTAGAAGAAAACTTTGACTTTATTCAAAAACAAAAACTAGTGGGTACCTAACAAATCATAAAATACCCACCTTATAAAATTAAAAATCTGGTTTGAATGGAAAACTAGTATGGATAATCTTTACCGAAAAGAAGGAATAAACACTAAGAGGGAAAATATCAATGCTTATTCACAAACAAAATCATGCAACCTAGTAGGACTTTTCACTTTTACACATTTACTAACTTTGTTCTCTGCTTATGATTGCACAACAGTATGTGGAACATCTTCGTTCAAGGAGTCTTTTCCCACTACCATCTCACTAAAACGTTGAACACACGCCCCACCATCACTTTGAGACACGGGTTCCCTGGTTCTCATCTGAAAAACTCACTATCACTTTGAGCCACAGGTTCTCCTGGTTCCCGTCTGGGACACTCCTCACTGGCGCCCTCATCTAAATTCCCATTCTCAGAAAGCCAATCAACCTTACTGTTGTCAGAAAATCTATGGTGGTGTGACCTCTGTTCCCCCTTACACAACGACAAACCAGAAAAATGCCAAACGTTGCCATCATTCAATAACGCTGAACTACAAAAAATCTTTTCTACTACCATAGGTTGAGAAAAATGGCTCAGTCCTTTCTTCAGAATGCCACTCCTTTTCACTCTAACCTTATCACTGGTTTTGATATGTACAGGTCTGCTCCTATGTTTGGAATCATAATACCTTTTACTCACATCCTGTGCATGCTTAAGTTTCTGTATAACCACATCCGATGACCAGTTAGCTTTCTACGGTGTGACCATCCATCCTACATTATCCTTTGTGATGGGAGTTCTGCCCTTCATAATAACCAAAGGACTCAGATCAGTAGATTCACACGAGGTAATGCGGTAGGCCCACATGTTGTGTACTATTTCCATCCGCCAATCCAACTAATTGTTGTTAGCCAGTTGCACAATACCATTAATTACGCAGTTAAACCTTTCAACTGCACGATTACCAGCCAGGTGGTACAGTGAAGTGTTCTTGTGCATAATACCATTTTCCCTCACAAACTTCTTGAAAGTATCAGAAATGAATTGGAGACCCTTGTCACTTACAATTATTTTAGGTAATCCTTCTTTCAAAAATATTTTTTCTAGAAAACCTATGACAGTACAAGAATCAGCTCTGTGGATTATATCCACCTCAGGCCATTTGAAGAAATGGTCTACAATCTTCTGTTCACCATTCTCCCAAATGGGCCCTGCAATATCAATGTCAAACCTCTCCCATGGCTTACTAGGACTAGCAATAGGTTGTAACGGTGGTCTAAAGGTAGTGTGGGATTTGCCTGAATTCTCACAGGCCAGACAATCCCTTACCTTCCTCTCAATTTCTAGATCCAACCCTGGCCACCAGTACAAACTTTTTACTCTACACTTGGTTTTCCCGATACCTAAATGTCCCTCATGACATATGTCTAAGATCTTAGATCTAAGACATTCTGGAGGTATCACTTTTTTTTTTTTAAACAAATTTTTTATTGATTGCCACAGTGTCACATACCATAATTACAAGCATTTTTCTGTGATGTTTCTTGTCATTTTATAAACTTGTCATATGTAAATGAGGTTATTGCAATTCGTACATATTGGTACAACACGTTTACGTTTTGTTACGATAATATTCCGTATGTTGCTATAACTGAGATGATACAGTATTTGGAATAGGGCTATCAACATAACTAATAACAACTACCCACTTTCCCTCCCTCCCCCCACCCACGTTCCGGCCCGACACGTCAGTTGTCTGGCATGTCGATTGCTCACACTGAAAGTTGTTTAGTGTACCAATTTACTTTACTTTGTGCGGGTGTGTGTAACTCCCATGCATTCATTCACAATACGGTCTGTTGTGATTAGGTTTACAGGCTTCTGTGTATCTGGGGTGGTATGTTGCAGATTGAGGTCTATAGCTTTGAAGCTCTCCAGCATGATATCCCACTCACATGGATATTGGGTGCTTACGCAGTCCCCCAGCCTCCTCTCGTCTGATTGCTGCGCTTTCTGCGCCACTCCATCTTACTACCTCACCGTGCCAAGTGGACAACGCAGGGGGTCTCATTGACTTCCACCTCATTGTTATAGAGCGGATTGCTAGAATAACAGCAAGATCTAGAAAGCAAAGCTGAACTTTCTGGGTGCCTGTGCGTTTACGGAGCCCTAACAGGCACTCTTCTATGGTGTCTGCAAGCTGAAAATGTGTGACCACCCCCATAGTGCCACGTACCTCCTCCCAGAATCCTCTACGGTGAGGGCATGCCCATAACATGTGTATGAAACCCGCCTCTTCCATCTTACAGCGGGGGCAGCAATGTTGCGTGCTTGGAAACATTCGGTGTAGGCTGCGCGGGGTTAAGTAGGACCTGTGTAGAACCATGCATTGTATGAATTTAAATTTTGCATTCCGGGTCACTCTTTTAGGGTGTTCTAGAATACTTGCCCAATCCTTATCAGATATGTCTCGCCCTATAGTGTCCTACCATTTCGTTTTCAAGTCAGTGAGAGGGACTGCCGCATGTGCTCGAATACTAACATATAGCCATTTTATGAGGTGCCGCCCCTCTCCCATGTAATATAATGCGCAGACTAATTCATGTGGTGGGGGTTCGATACATTGAGGGGCCCAATTCTTCTTCACATATTGCAACACCATGGTGTATGTTAAGTATAAATGTCCTGGTGCCCCCGTTATTCGTGTGAAGTTGTCGTGGTCTAGGAGAGTGTTGTCGCCAAACAAGGCTCCCACTGTGTCTATTCCCACTTCAGCCCAGGCCTGTAGCCTATGCTTCGTGAGTCTTCCACCAGGGATTGGTATCTCCAGTAATGGAATGTTTCCAGCATAGGGAATGGAGCGTGACGTGTATTGTAGCGCCTTCCTCCAGCACTGTAGTGCCGTTCTGAGCAATGGTGGTGCATATGGGGGGAGTTTGCTTTTTGGTAGCAACAGTGAGTTGAGCGTTCCCCGGTTAATGTCCTGTATTGTGTCCCCTAGTTCCTGCAGGTTTCTGCCCGCAGGCCACTAGGATAGCCACTGTAGTTGACTAGCATAGTAGTATGCTCTAAAGTCCGGGACTCCCAGTCCCCCTTTATGCGGTTCCAGTTGTAGCTTTTTAAGGCTCACCCTCCTGCGCCCGCCCCCCCAGAGTAGATCCAGCAGTATTGTGTCCAGGGCACGAAATACGGATGGTGGGACAAGTATTGGCAAGTTAGCAAAGTAGTACAACAATCAGGGAAGGACCACCATTTTAGATATGGCTACCCGGCCCATTACCGATAGTGGCAGTGACGTCCAGAATGCCACTTTTGACCGCACTGCCCGTATTGCTCTAATGAGATTGCCGTCGAGCAGATCCACGTGTGTCCTATATATGTGCATGCCTAAGTACTTAAAGGAGGTATCACTTTACCATTTCTCAGTACTAGGCCTCCCTCACAAGACAACTTGTGCCTTAATTCCCAAAAGGCATGCAAATCCTTAGAGATGATTTTCTTTTCTGGCCAACCATTCTTGATTCTTCTGTGAACCTCACCCAACGTAACATCAGTATCCTGGTCGAGGAACCACTCATCCTGAGAAATACTGAGTACTTAATCCAGAATGTTTGCAACAACAAAAAGTTTCCAAATTGTTTCACTTCCTTCCCTTAAGGGTAACGGCATGCGACTCGAAAAGTCTGCAACAATATTCTTAACCCCAGGAACATATTGTACTTCATAATTATAGTCCATTAATCTTACCGACATACGTGAAAGACCGGGAGAAGCACTATGCAAACCCTTGGTGTTTAGTAATTTAATGAGAGGCTTATGATCACTCCTAAGAGTAATTTTGCATCCCCAAATACACTGTCTGAAGTGCTACAGACCCCAGACACAAGCAAGTGTTTCCCGCTCTATAACAGAGTACTTCTCCTCTGTAGGTGTAATAGAGCAGGACACAAACGTGATAGTCTTTTCAAAACCCTTCAAATCCATTTGGGTCAACACTGCACCAATACCCCTACCACTGGCGTCAGTGGTTACAACACTATGTAAGGCAGGACCAAAACCTTGCAGGGGTAGTGCCTCATAAATATTTTCTTTTTATTTCTGAAAATGCTTTTTCACATGCATCAGTCCAGTCAAACATATTTTTCAATTTTAGAAGATGTTTCAGAATGTACGTTTTAGAAGAGAAATCCTGCATAAACTTGGCGTAAAATTCCACCAACCCTAAACTCTAAAAAGGCCCTTACATCATCCTTATTCCTCGGGGAAGGAGCATCTTTTATGGCTGCCAACAATTCTTTTTTTCGTTTAATACCTTCCCCTGTGATCTCATGAACAAAGTAAGTGACTTTACTCTTCGCAAACTTACACTTGCTAAACTCAGCTGTAAGGCCTTTATCTTCTAGGATTCTAATGACTTGAGCCAATTTATTTTTTATGTTCGTTCCTGCTCCTCCTCATGATATCATCCTGTAAAATCAATAAATGAGTCATATTCTTGAAAATCACTTGCATTAATCTCTGAAACATAGCCGTAGCTGAGGCTAATCCAAACGGAACTCTCTTGAACTTAAAACAACCAAAAGGCGTCACAAATGTAGTAAGACATTTTCTGTCTGGATGCAGCGCAAATTGATGGTACGCCGCAGTGAGATCAATAGTAGAAAACCATTTGACCCCAATGGTGTGAAACACCATTTAGCTTATTTTAGGCAAAGGAAACTGATCAGTAAGGATATTCTTATTAAGTTCTTGGAGATCGACACATAAGCATAACTTTCGATTTGATTTTTTGGCTACAACCAAGGGAGCTACCCATTCTGCAGACTCCACGGGCTCAATTATGCCTGCTTTCTGTAACTTGAGAAGTTCTACTTTAACTTCCCTCTTTAATAGAGAAAGGGATATTTCTGACATTGTGCACACATCGCACAGCCCCAGGTTTAAGTGTTGGAAACCCTTAATTTAACCTGAGAAAACGTTTGGATGTTTTTTAGTCATACTAGTACAAAAATTATCATGTGTGTGTGTGTATATAAGTGTGTGTGTGTGTGTGTGTGTGCGTGTGTGTGTGTGTGTGTGTCTGTCTGTCTCTTTTGCTGCTGTGCTAGATTTTCTTGTTCCTTGGCTTCTTCAGGATCAGCACTGGTATCCTGGCTGATATCTGGTCTCATTAACACTAAAACAACCCTGGTACAGGGTAAGTTACTTCCTGATTGTAGATCCCCCCTCTCTGCATCAGCTCCATATTTGGTAATTCATCTGCATGGACTTGTTGAATTTACCATAAATCATCAGAACTACATCCATCTGGCGCTTGAGGTCATCACTGCACATCAGACCAGTACCAAAGGCCAGTCCATGCTGGGCATTCTGGAGAACCCAGCAAGCGCTCCTCTGTCTTCCACTTGCCCATTTTCCCTTTCTTTCTCTGATAAGGTATCAGAGGTCTCAATCCCCTCCTAGAGACTAGGATAAAGTTGGGATTCTCAGAGGATCGCCATCCTTGAACCGTGTGTGTGTTTTAATGGAATTAAGATTCAGGTGGTTCTGTGGCATTCATTGGACTACTACCTGAATGCAATTATTGAGGGCAAAGGTGTCCAGGTCTGATGGACTTTTCGGTGTTGGGAAAGATCTTGGCATTGTCTGCAGAGTTGTAACAGAAGCTTAAGAATTTACACTCTTTCAGTGTTGACAGGCATACACTGAGGGGGGCGATGGTCGAGATTTGAGCAACACCTATCCAAGGATGAATGGTTATAGGTTAAATAGATGCAGCATTAACAATTGTGTGAGGTGGGATTTGATCCTGTTAAAAACTGCATCCTGGATTCCAGTGTTCCTTAGTCTTTGCAGGCAGCTGGTGGTCAAGAGTGATGAAGACTGAAGAAAAGTCAGGAAGGAGGGTGTCAGCAACTCCATTCTGTGTTCTTGATGTCTTCTCAGATAGCAATCAAAGTGGATGCAGTGCTTCTGGTAGGAATGCTGAGAGGAGGTGGCTTTGTACAAGTGCAATATTGGAATTAAAATATGCAATTATTTTCAATAAGCCTGACTATGCAAGGTGGCTATAGGTCTGTATAGGGTCAGGTCAATTTCTTAGGATGGGCTTCATGGCTTGAGGTATGATATTTTAGTTCACTGTGTGAAAAACTGATTGACTGAGTGATTAATCTTTTTGTATTTCACACACTACTTGGCGAACTCTTGACACTGAAATGCAGAAAGGATAAGTTACTTACCTGTAATCCTAGTTCTCTACCAGGGGTATCCTCATCAAAGTCATAAGCACTGAATATTCCCGCCCATGTGCGGGGACCCCGGAAATAATAAAAATTATATATGGAAAACATATATATACAGCTCTATATATATATATACATATATCATTTTTTCTCATACCAATGCAGCTCCCATCTAGGAGGCTAAACAATGTAATAACACACATAAAGCTGCATTTGCAAATATATATATAAAAAACAGAAGAGGGCAAGTAGCACTTGAACTCTGTTTTTAATGAGTAAAACTCATGAGAAAAACACTGCAAATAAAGCAGACATTGTTAGCCTACAGGCTGCATTGTAAACCAATAACCCAGAAAATGAAAACATTTTCTTACAAAAAACTGGCACCGTGCCTTTAAGGCAGCCATGACCCCCAGCTTCCCATCATGCCTCAGGGGTGACAGTTAGGTCAGTTGTTCTTTGCGTAACCCTGAAGAGCAGGGCACAAAGATATCCTTTAACAATGAAGAAAAATCTCATTTGCCTGGGGAGGCGGGTGGGTTGCTTATGACTTTGATGAGGATACCCCTGGAAGAGAACTAGGATTACAGGTAAGTAACTTATCCTTCTCTTCCAGGGGATCCTCATCGATAGTCATAAGCACTGAATAGAATAGTAAGCCCATCAACCACCTGCAGGCAAATGAGAGTAAAATGACCCAACAAAAGATAACAGCCGAAATCAGCTGTTGAACAGATTCCGCAAGGAGGCCTGGCCTACTTGGGTGTCTGCTCTGGTGTCTGATTCCAGACAATAGTGCCTCGTAAATGTATGGACGGACCTCCAAGTTGCCGCCTTACAGATTTCAGACATGGGCACATTATGAAGAAAAGCAGTAGTAGCCGCTTTTCCTCTGGTAGAATGCGCTTTGGGATTAAACCCCAGGGGCTTCTGCGCTAATTGATAGGCAAGTTTGATACATGAAACTATCCATCTGGAGATGGAACACTTTGAAGATGCCAAACCAGTTCTGATCGACCCATAGTTAACAAATAGTTGATCAGATTTTCTTATAGACTTGGACCGATCCAGATAGAATTTTAAAACCCTTTTCAGGTCCAGAGAATGCAAAGCCCTCTCAGCTGGAGTGGAGGGATTGGGAAAAAAGGTGGGTAGAGAGATGGTCTGATTCACATGAAAATCTGACACCACCTTTGGGAGGAAAGAGGGGTGAGTCCTCAACACAACCCTGTTAAGATGGAAGACTGTATAAGGCTCTTTAGAACAGAGACCCTGAATTTCACTCACTCTGCGAGCTGACGTGATCGCTACCAAGAAAGCCGCCTTCCAAGAAAGATGCTGTAAGGTTGCTTTGTGTATGGGTTCAAAAGGTGGACCCATCAATTTTGATAGCACCAGGTTTAGCTCCCAGGGTGGTGAAGGAGGCCGGACCGGAGGGTAGACCTTCTTTAAACCCTGCAGAAAATCCTTCACAGCCTGTAACTGGAAAAAAGAAGGTTGAGAAGGTGCACGTCTATATGCAGTTATAGCTGCTAAATGCACCTTAATGGAAGAAAACTTCAACCCTGCTTTTGCCAGATAAAGTAGGTAAGGAAGGATGACCTCTTCCTGACCCTTGGTAGGATTACAATTGTTTTGCATACACCACATGTAAAACCATTTCCACTTGCATGCATACGAATGCCTCGTGGACGGTCTTCTTGCTTCCTTCAAGATGGACATGCAGTCCTGTGGTAGTCCTAGGTGGCCATACTGGAGGACCTCAGGAGCCATGCTGTCAAGTTCGGTGAGGGAAGGTTGGGGTGATAAATCCTCCCGTTCATCTTGGACAGCAGGTCCGGTCTGCACGGCAGCTTCTTGTGAGGGCACTCTGATAGGTGCAGAAGGTCCGAGTACCACCATTGTCTCGGCCAGTTCGGGGCAATTAGTATCATCCTCGTGCACGAATGGGACAGCTTGGTCACCACCTTCGGGATCAGTGGAAGGGGTGGAAAGGCGTACACAAATGCTCCTGACCAGTCCATCAAAAGGGCATTCCCTTTCGATCCTGGTCGGTAGAACCGTGAGGCGAAGTCTCGGCATTTGGTATTTTCGTCGTCCGCGAAAAGGTCGATGGTGGGACGACCCCATGACTGGAAGATGTCTTCGACGACCTCGTCGTTGAGAACCCAGTCTTCTCTGTCTTCGAAGTGACGGCTGAGTGCATCCGCTCTCACGTTCTGTTCTCCCGGCAGGTGGACTGCTGTGACTGACAGATTCCGAGCCAGGAGCCAATGCCAGAGTGTTTGAGCCTCCAGGGAAAGCGTGCATGAGCGAGTTCCCCCCTGTTTGTTCAGGTAGTACATGGTGGTGGTATTGTCCGTCTGTACTAACACTGAGATTGCCTAAATCGAGAGGAGGAAAGCTTTGAGGGCTAGGTGAACTGCTCTTAGCTCTAACATGTTGATGTGGTAGAATCGCTCTTTTGGAGACCACAGTCCTTGAGTCTGGAGAGGACCCATGTGGGCCCCCCAACCCTGCAGTGAGGCGTCCGTGATCAGTGTCTGAGCAGGCGGAGACTGATGGAAAGGAATTCCGATTTGCATATTTCGTTTTCTCATCCACCAAGGTATGGACGCTCGAGCCGCGTTTGAAAGATTTATTTTTTCGTCCCAGCGCGCTGTCTGCTGGTCCCACTTGTCCTCCAGATCCTGCTGAAGAGGACGCATTCATAGTCTGGCATTGGGAACCAGGAAGATGCAGGATGCCATCGAACCTAGCAGGGAGGCAATCCGACGTACAGGTAGTTTTCTGTTGTGCAGAACCCGCTGGCATTTCTGTATGAGGGAACACTGTCTCTCCTCCGAAGGAAACACTTTTCCTACCGCGGAGTCTAGCAGAGCTCCTAAGAAATGTATTTTCTGCGTTGGCTGTGAAGTTGACTTGGCGAAATTCACATGCAGGCCCAGCCGGTGACACAGCTCGAGACAGCTCAAGAAATGACTCCTCACGCTGTCTGGGGAAGGGCCTTTCAACAGCCAATCGTCCAAGTATGGGTACACGAAGACGTCCCTGCGGCGCAGTGTGGCTGCCACCACTGCCATGCACTTTGTGAATACTCTGGGGGCTGACTTCAACCCGAAGGGTAGAACTTTGAATTGGTAATGAGCAGATCCCACCAGGAAACGCAGGTACTGTCTGTGATGCTGATTGATCGGGATGTGAAAGTATGCATCTTGCAGATCCAGCGAACACATCCAATCCTCCTGTCTGAGATGTGGATATATTTGATGGAGAGCCAACATGCGAAACTTTTCCTTTTTGATGGATAGATTCAGTGTCCGCAAGTCCAGAATGGGTCTGTACTCTGCTTTTTGGCCCTTTTTCTTTACCAAGAAGTATCTTGAGTAAACCCCTTTCCCTTTTTGAGATACTGGCACCCTCTTGATGGCTGACTTTCTGAGAAGGGTGGCAACCTCTTTCTGCAAGAGTTTTAACTGGTGACACGATGGTGGGACTGGAGGGACTGAGGGGGGACGGTGTTGAAAACGTAGAGAGTACCCATTCTGCAGCGTAGCTAGCACCCACCGATCCTTTGTGATAGCTCGCCACTCTTCGAGATGGTTTGCGATACTTCCCCCCACTGGAGTGGTGAACGGCGACAGGGGAAGTGAGTACTCATTGCTTTGACTGCGTCTTGCCGGAGTTGTTGCCTTGACGCTGGTTTCCTCCTCCTCTGGAGGGACGTCTGCCTCGATACTGCGATCTTTGCTGGCCTTGCTGATCCTGATTTTTTTGCCAATGAGGGGTTTGAACCCTCTGTTGGGAGGATCGCCGATTGTAAGGGCGGAATCTCTTACGGAATTCTTTCTTCTTTTCAAGGCCCACAGCCTTCAGCGTGTCCAGTTCCGTTTTCATCCGTGCCATCTCTTCATCCGTGTGAGTCCCGAATAAAGAGGAACCGGAGAACGGAAGATTGAGGATACGTGACTGCGCTTCTGGCTTGAGCGCTGTAAGTCGTAGCCAAGATGTTCTTCTTGCGCATACCCCATGAGCGTAAGCATGTGCCGAAAGAATAGATCCATCCGCCGCAGCACTGATGACCTGGTTAGACACCTGACTGCCCTCTGTTAGGATTTCTTCAAAATCCTTGCGGTCTTCCTGTGGCAACTTTTCAGTGAATCTCTGTAGTGAGTCCCACAGAGATCTATCGTAGCGGCCCAGGAGAGCCGCTGCATTGGAGACCTTCAACATGGAGGCCGAAGTGCCACAAACCTTCCTTCCCCAGGAATCTTGCGTCTTACTCTCCTTGTCTGGTAGAACAGTGGAGGAGGATGCCACCGCATGGGTCTTCTTTGCCGCAGCAATTATGACTGAATCCGGTGGAGGGTCAGCCCTGAGGAAGAGTGGGTCGTCCTCTGGTGAACGGTATTTTTTCAGGATTCTCGCTGGAGCGGTCTTAACACTCGCTGGTGTGAGAAAGATGTCCATTACTGGTTCTATGAGGCCTGGTACCAAGGGAAGCAGAGGTTTAGCTGCTGCTCTTTGGTGTAGAGTCTCAAAAATCACAGAGGACTTACTTTGACGAGTTGGCATAGGGATACCCAGCTTTACTGCTCCTCTGCCAAGAATGTCCTGAAAAGTGTAGACGTCGTCCACCGGAGAGATCCTCGACGGTGGGCTGTCAGTCAAAGTCGGAGAGTAGTCTCTATGGGGTGTATGAGTGGAAGAAGATGGAGGAGTAGGAGATCTGTGCGCTCTCCTCCTGTTTCTTGATCTAGACCTCCTCCTGTGTGAGTGCACAGGGGTGTGACTGCGAGCTCTGGCCCTTGAAGGAGATCGCTCTTTATCCGCTGCTTGTATTAAACGAGACAAGGGAGATCTGTGCTGAGGGTTCGAATAATGCTGCTCTGTCGAGACCTCGTCAGTAGACCAGTGATGCAAAGGCCTGTACCATCGTGGCGACAAATGGATGGAAGGCGATCTGCGCCTCTCTCTTCCCTTAGGTGCAGGAGGAGTGAGGTTCACCTCTTCATGCGTTGTTGGGGAATCTTGGTGACCCCCAGACACTGGGCTGCTGGATGTTGAGATCACCACCTCCGGGGATCTGGACGTTGACCCTTGGTGAGAACTCTGAGAAGGTGACGAAGAAAGGCTCACTGGAGGTGAGGGGTCTCCAGAAGGCCGCTTTGACGTTGATCTGGAGTGTCTATGCGCCGACTGTCCTCTCAACGGAGACGTATGCCTCGACATTGACTTTCTTCTCTTAGAAGGTGGACTTGATGCTTCAGCAGAACGTCTTCTCGACGTCGAACGTCTCTCCGACGCCGATGCAGTGTCCTGCTTCGACGTTCTCTGAACCCCCTCAGGAGATTGCTGTCTCGATGTCGACCGGCGTTGGGCTGCCAGTGATGGAGTTCTTGGTCTCGACACCGAAGATCCATGAATTGACCTCGGCGGTGTTATCCGTCTCGACGTCGATGAATGATGGGCCGACGTCGAGGAGCCTTGTCCTGCCACCTGCTTCGACGCCGAAGGAGGTGTCCTGTGTCTCGACGCCGAAGATCGTTGGATTGATCTCGGCGGAGACGTGCGCCTCGACGCCGAGCGCCGATGACGAGGCGACGGCGGAGTGTTGTGTCTCGACGTCGATGATGAGACGGCGACGGAGAGATGCGCTTCGACGTCGAACGGCCAGCCGCCGCCGACGGAGACCTGTCTCTCGACGTTGAACGTCGCCTGGTTGACGTCAACGGAGGACCTGTTACCTTCGTCGACGATGATTTCGTAGTCGAGTGATGATGTTCCGACATCACCGAAGTCTTCGACGCCGATTTCTTCGTTGCCGGCAGCTTCGACGTCGATCCCGACGCCGACGGAGAACAGGTCAGAACTTTTCCTCTCGACGTCAACCGAGTTCTCTTCTTCTGCTGCCTTACAGGAGACCTACCTCTTTCAGAGAGGCCATAAAGACGAATCCTCTCCCTGTCCTTGATGGTCCTTCTGGACAACTTCTTACAATGGTGGCATTTGTCAGAAGAGTGGGACTCAGGGAGGCAGAGAATACACACCGGATGTGTATCTGTTCTGGCCTTCTTCTTGCCACAGGAAGGGCAAGGGTGGAATAAAGAAGGCATTTTTACCCTTTTCTGAACACAAAAAAGGGTGTTCCTTGCACTCTAAGACCAAAAGACGTCGAGTGAAGGTAGAAAAAACTAGTTATCTATAAGATATTTTTGACAGAAAGTCAAAAAAAGCAAGAGCTGAAAATCCAGGGTCCTGGCTGAAGGAGCCGGAAAGAACAACTGACCTAACTGTCACCCCTGAGGCATGATGGGAAGCTGGGGGTCATGGCTGCCTTAAAGGCACGGTGCCAGTTTTTTGTAAGAAAATGTTTTCATTTTCTGGGTTATTGGTTTACAATGCAGCCTGTAGGCTAACAATGTCTGCTTTATTTGCAGTGTTTTTCTCATGAGTTTTACTCATTAAAAACAGAGTTCAAGTGCTACTTGCCCTCTTCTGTTTTTTATATATATATTTGCAAATGCAGCTTTATGTGTGTTATTACATTGTTTAGCCTCCTAGATGGGAGCTGCATTGGTATGAGAAAAAATGATATATGTATATATATATATAGAGCTGTATATATATGTTTTCCATATATAATTTTTATTATTTCCGGGGTCCCCGCACATGGGCGGGAATATTCAGTGCTTATGACTATTGATGAGGATCCCCTGGAAGAGAACTAGGATTACAGGTAAGTAACTTATCCTTTCTGCATTTCAGTGTCAAGAGTTCGCCAAGTAGTGTGTGAAATACAAAAAAGATTAATCACTCAGTCAATCAGTTTTTCACACAGTGAACTAAAATATCATACCTCAAGCCATGAAGCCCATCCTAAGAAATTGACCTGACCCTATACAGACCTATAGCCACCTTGCATAGTCAGGCTTATTGAAAATAATTGCATATTTTAATTCCAATATTGCACTTGTACAAAGCCACCTCCTCTCAGCATTCCTACCAGAAGCACTGCATCCACTTTGATTGCTATCTGAGAAGACATCAAGAACACAGAATGGAGTTGCTGACACCCTCCTTCCTGACTTTTCTTCAGTCTTCATCACTCTTGACCACCAGCTGCCTGCAAAGACTAAGGAACACTGGAATCCAGGATGCAGTGACTAATCATCACTGTAGCTGGTATAGCAGCAAATAATGCTTGAAGGGTGTTTTTAAATATTTGTGGACGGCACAAGTGTGCTTGAGAGCCAACACAGAAACCTTTGATTCATTCATGAGTTCCTTTTATGGAGAGAAGGCTGAAGCAGCTGAGTTTGTTTGTGTGGTGGAGGTAATAGGAATTCTCATAATTGCCGGTGCAATGTGGTCAATGATTATATCTGTTAGAAGTGATTCATAATTATTAGCTTGTTTAACTAAATGGCCCACCTAAGAATTTCAGAGTTCCCTAGTGTGTTTGGTGCAGTTTAAGATGCAGTCTGGGTTGTAGAATTCAGAGATGGTTTTTACAGTTTCTTTACTCAGGTATATTGCATTTCAGGCGTGATAAGGGTAGTGATATCTCTGCTTTTTCATGACGATTTTGCAGGTTCTGAACTATTGTGTTTTAAGAAAAATCTTTGTATTAAAACAACAACAAGCCACCCATTTACAGGATTCATAGCACAGTAACTTGGCGAGTCCCAAATATACTGATAAGACATAAACATTCCTAATATAGTCATTAATGTTTCTCTGATCTCCCTCTCCCACCCATTCCCCACCCACTCATTCGGCTATATTGTCTCTTGTCCCTGTTCTGGTCTAGCGACCGGGCTACACAGCATCTCTCAATATTCGTTCCATTTCCCCCAGATCTTTGCCCATTTTTGCGGGCATCCTCTGCTCTTATAGATCGCCCCTTCCGCAAGCATACACCAGTCCAAATCAGTTTTCCATTCAATCAAAGTCGGGGCCTCTATTGCTCTCCACCTTCTCGCAATGTTACGCTTTGCAATCATGAATCCTAACGTTACCCATAAGCGTTCGGTGTTTGTGAGGTCTGAGTCTCCCCATATATTTAGCAAACACCATCTCGGTGAAATATTCTCCTTAACTTTATAAACTTACCTCATAGTTGTCAGTATTATGGTCCAGTATTTCTGAAGCGATGGGCAATCCCACAGCAGGTGGAACAATGTTCCCTTCTGTCCACACCCCCTGGGACAGAGTGGTGAGGCCAACCTGCCCATTTTCACCTGGGTAGTACATACATAATAGGCTCTATGTAGAATCTTGAGTTGTACTAATCTGAAACGCAAGCGTATGGCCACCTCCCAGGGAGAGGGCGTCGCCGCCACTCACTCCTCGTCCTCTAGGGCGCCCAGGTCTCCCTCCCATTGTTTCCGAAGCGTGGACAGGGGTCTGGAAAATTGTTTATGAGCATGTGGTACACCAGGGAAGTCGCTTTCTATCTAGGTAATTGTCCAGTAGTCTATCCTCAAGTGGGGAAGCATCTGGCACCACCGTCCCCTTAGGTATAGCCGCCCGCAATGCATGAGTAATCTGGAGATATCTAAAGGTTTCTTACTGCGACATCTGGCATTCCTTCCGCAAGGCCGAGAAGGTCTTAATGCCCCTCCCCCCCTCCCAGAGGTCGTCAACCCTGGAGATCCCTATGTGTCCAATCTGTCAAAGCCTGCGTGTCGTGCCATCAGACCCAGCCCCTTCGAGTCCCACAGTGGAGTCATTAAAGTGATTTTGTTATGCCAACCTAGTGCTCTGGTTCGGAGTGTAGTTGAGGTCGGTGTGCGGAAGGAGTTCACAGAGCCACCCCCATAGAGTGCTCTAAGATAGCCACCTGGCTGCATATTATGGCGGTCCATCTTGTATGCGGACTCAGCTACGGGTTTATGTACCAAGTGATTAATTACTGTGAGTTGAGCCTCCCAATAGTGTTCTGAACTATTGTTAGACACTTTTTTCCTTGCTGTATTTGTGTGCTGTACTTCAAACCCTTTCAAGGCTTTTAGTTTCTGTTGCTTACATATGGTTACATAACAATGTCTCAACCCGTATTACTGAAAGAACAAATTATCATGTATGTACAAGACATTACAAGCAGGGAAATTAGGAAGACTCATGATTTGATCTAAATGTGCTCAAGGCATCATATATTTGAATAAGTATCAAGTAAAAAACACAGTTGTATTAGCACTGTAAGCAGTAGTTGCGTGGGCAACCTGAAAACTTGTGCACATAAGTACTCGTGACACTCACAGTGAACGGCGCAAGTGACAAGTGGTGAGAAACAGCGTAACTGAGAGAAGTCATTTTGGGGTGAAGATTTCAACAAGGACATGTCAAGATGAGTGTGTGTGTGTGTGTGTTTTTTTACAGTGACATTTTGATGGAAGTCCAGTGCTTCAAGGTTAGTGAAGAGGGATGAGGTCTTGAGAAATTTGAACTTGAAGAATCAGGTGTTGAAAGCTCCCAGAATACATTGATTTGAGTGATGAATTGTAGTAGCTGAGATTGAGTCCAAGAAAGCATCTTAGAAAGCTAAGTTATGTGGGAGTAGTCAATGAATGAGGAGAATTGAGGCAGCAAATGTTGGTGTGGGTGAGTAATGTACAAGTAACGATGAACACTCAAATGTTGAGTATTTTCTGATGCTGGACATTGGTAAGGAAGTTTGCTTTGCATGCCAGGATTAGTCCACCTCCACTCTTCAGGTGTTTAAAGAACAGGGTTAGGTAGTCCTGGAGGATGATTTCATCAAGTACTGGTGTAGCATTTTCTCTTATCTACGTTTCTGGAATGAAGTCATAAGTGTTGGTTCTGTTCTTGCCTAATGAACTGGCATTGATTAGGTTACAAGACAGGTATCTGTTGGGGTGAGTGGGAGGTAAGGTTTTTTCTGACTGGCTAGAGGACACTGATGATACCTCTCGCAGGCGAGGCAATGGAGAATGTGAGGATGGTGCTTTGGAGGCCCCAGTATAGTGTATTAGATGTCCAATGGTGACCTGACCACTCTGGTGATTGCTCCAGTCACGAAGGCCATAGAGCTAGGAAGATGAGGTGAGTTTGATGATTGCTCCTGCCACATATGTGTTCCAGAAAGAAGGGACCGAATGATAAGGTCCCAGGATATGAGGTACTGGTTGCCCAATACTTCACCTCTTGGGAATACTACTCAAATATTTTCTCTGGCCGAAGAGGCAGCAGAGTTTGCGAGCACATTGCAGTAAAAGGTTTGTCAAGCTGCTTCAGTGGGTAGTGTTGAGATTTAACAGGATAAGGATTAGTAAGGGGGTGGACAGAAGGAGGGAGTATAAAGTGAGGGACTGACAGGGTAGTAATTAGTCAAAGACTGCACAAGAGAGATGATGGCAACTAATTTGTGAGGAAGGTATGGTCGGGAAGAATGAATACAGGTTGGTGATTCTGGTCTGTATCGTTTTATGATGGGCATTGTGGCTAGGTGCATGAGTATGTGGAGGGAAAGCAAAGTCATCCGAGAGATGTGTACGTAATTTTTAATGGCTGTTATCATTGATGACGAATAGGTTAGAAACTGAAAATGGGTCAGTAAGTGGGGCAGCAGGGGCGGCTCCTCCACTAGGGTGGAGGAACGTCGCCTCACTGCTTTATCGCAGTGCGAGAAGCAGAAACGTAAAATGATAATAACTACCAAGTTATGTTTCTGCTTCTCGCACTGTGAGAAAGCAGAAGGGTTTGGTTGAGGGCAGGCGGGTGGGCGGGGCTGCTCTACGAGCATGGCTGGGCAGGGGAGGAGTGGTGTGCCCACTCCTGAGTGAGCATGACTGGTTTGGTTGGCCCTCTGGGGCCGCCCAAACCAGTCATGCGCACTCTGCCCTTTCTCCATGCAGGCTGCAATGCAGACTAGATGGAGAAAATGGCCTCCCCGTAACCCCTGGCTGGGCGGCGTCCCCACCAATCACAATGCTGCCATTGCAGCGTTGTGATTGGCTTATTGGAGGGGAGGGAGGCTGCCTGCTTCCTGTTCCTGCCGGAGGCAGGAGAGCAGGAGCTGGAGCCGGAGCTGTGAAAACGCTGGACTCGGACAACGGACAGGTAAGTTTTTTTATTAATTATTAAATTTACCCTCACTCCCCTCCACACGCGACCCGCCCGCGATTAATGCCGGCCACGACTGACCAGGAGTGGACATAGTAGGGTGTGAGTGTGTACTAATATGTGTTGGAGGAAGCAGGGAAACTGTAGAGAGCTAGGTGAGGGGAAGGCTGGGATAGGGCAGATCTGGTAGCCTTTTTGACCAATGAGTCAGACGTATTATTAGAAAAGTTCATCAGTTTACATAATTTATATAGCTAGGATATTGCTGAGGGAATGTTTTAACATGTGGTAAACTGGTGTTTGGAAAGTATCCATGAAAACATGTGACTAATCTAACAAGAATGTAGTAAAATTGTTTCTCATAGAAACTTTTGTCCGCTGGCGGGTTATTTACTGTCCATCATCCATCATTCTATTTGAGGTACCTATGTAATGTTCCTAGACACTCCAGTAGGAGCAATAAGCTCTATTTCAAGAAAAGAAGATTGGAACGCATTATTCTAGTCCGATCTAAGATGCTGTCATTTATGATGAGTCCAGCAACATATGTGAACCACTAGGTATCTCTGCAACACATGCCTTGTGACATGATGGGGAAATGTATCCATGAAAAGAAAACAAGTTACTTACCTGTAACTTTGGTTCTCCAGTATTGGAAACTTTCATAGATTCCCATGCTTGAATCATTCCCCTTCGTCGAGATGTGAGTCCCCGGTATACATAAAATAGCAATAGAAACCATTACAAAAGAAGAAACCAGGCCTAGGCCCATTCTAGTTTTGTAACATATCCACCTCTTTTTGTAAAAGAGACCAAATAAAATGAACAACCAATCAGATTAGCCTCACCCTGTAGAACCCTCCTGAGAGAACCTCAGAGCCTCAGATTTTCATAGCCGTAGTGTAAAAGAATAACTTAAACTGCTGAAGTCTGAGCTTTCCCAGGGGAGGAGGGTGTGTCGCATGGGAATCTATAAAAGTTTCCAATACTGGAGAACCAAAGTTACAGGTAAGTAACTTGTTTTTTTACCCCAGTATTGGAACTTTCATAGATTCCCATGCTTGAATCAGAGTAGCTAGCAGTTATGAGCACATTTTTTGAACTGTGATTCTTTATTCCATGAATATAAGTATTAACCTCAAAGTCAATGGAAATATAAACACATTGATATGCATAAGGAAAACCAATGAGGAAACAAGTAAATATACTTCAAAAATGTGCAAAGAGAATAAGTAGAAAAAACGGAAGGAGGGAAGAAAGGGAAAGCTCACCACTCAATGAAAGAGGTTCCTCAGGAATGCCTGGCCCACTGCCGTGTCACTCTGCATTGAAGAATCCAGGCAGTAATGTCTTGTAAACGTATGAGTACTGCTCCAGGTTGCTGCCCTGCAGATCTCCCGGATAGGAACTCCGGCAAAGAGCGCTATCGAAGAAGAAATCGCCCTCGTAGAGTGAGCACGGACCCGACCCTCAAGGGGCTTGCCCGCTGCTCTGTGACAATACTGTATAGCGCTGGTAATCCAATGAGCAATCCCCTGCTTGGAAAGGGGAAAACCCTTACGGGGCGCTGAAAGATACAAATAGTTGAGGAGACTTCCTGAAGTCCTTAGTACGTTGAAGATAGAACTTTAAGCACCTCTGAATGTCCAGCGAGTGGAGTGCCTTTTCTGCCGGAGTAGAAGGCTGAGGGAAAAAAGTTTTGAGTATGACCAGCTCATTCAAATGAAAGTCTGAAGGCACTTTCGGTATGAACTTTGGGTTAGTACGGAGTATCACTGTCCCCTTTTTAAATTGGAGAAAAGGTTCCTGAATAGTGAGAGCCTGCAATTCCCCCACTCTCCTAGCTGAAGTCAAGGCCAGCAGAAGAGCCACCTTCCAGGAGTGGAATTTCAAGTCCGCCCGGTGAACAAGTTCAAAGGGATGCTTCATGAGCTGGGTGAGAACCAAGTTAAGGTGCCAGAGAGGAGGCGGAGGCTTGACTGGAGGGAAGACTCTGAAAAGGCCCTTGAGAAATTGCTTAATTATCCTTGCCGACCAGAGGGAAGGACCAGAAGACGTGCGTCTGAAGCGAGAGATGGCTGCAAGTTGAACTTTGATGGATGAGTGAGCTAGCCCTGATTTTGCTAATGACAGAATGCAAGGAAGAACTTCATGCGGTTCAGAAGAAAGAGGATTGATACCCTCTTGTTGGCACCAAACGCAGAAGCGCTTCCACTTTAACCGGTATGTCTTGTTGGTACTTGGGGCTCGTGCCTGAGAAAGTACATCCCTACATTCTGCTGAAAGGTTCAAACCAAGAAACTCTCGGTGCTCAGGAGCCATGCCGACAACTGCAGGGATTGAGGATCCGGGTGCCAGACCTGGCCCTGGGACATAGTCAGCAGTGAAGGAATCGGCTGCAACGGAAGTGGAAGGTCCAGGGAGAGGAGATGCAGCTCTGTGAACCAAAACTGTCGAGGCCACGCAGGAGCTATCAAGATCATCTTGCAAAGTTCCGCCTTGAGCTTCCTGAGAAGCCTGGGAATCAGCGGAATGGGGGGAAAAGCGTAAACAAATGCCCCTGACCAGGCCATCGAAAGCGCATTCCACAATGATCCCGGATGGTGAAGCCTGATAGCATAAAACCGGCATTTCTTGTTTTCCGGAGTGGCAAAGAGGTCTATGGAGGGCCTGCCCCATAGGCGAAAAACCTGTTCCAGAGTGGACTGGTCCAGTTCCCATTCGTGGCTTACTGATTTTAGTCTGCTCAGTGTGTCCGCCGTCTCGTTGAGAATGCCTGGAAGGTGCTCCGCTTTGAGCAATATCCCCTGCTGGATAGCCCATTCCCAAATCATCTGGGCTTCTTGTGACAGAAGACGAGATCTCGTGCCGCCTTCCTTGTTTATGTAATGCAAGGCCGTCGTATTGTCTGTACGTACTAGAACTGCAGACTGCTGTATTCGCGGAAGAAAAGCCTGCAATGCCAGACGAATCGCTCTGAGCTCCAGAAGATTGATATGCAGAAGACGATGTTGGGGTAGCCAACGTCCGCTTACATGAAGGTCTTGCAAGATCGCTCCCCAGCCCTCCAGCGAGGCGTCTGTAGTTATTATCTGAGGAGCTGGGGTGATCCTGAAGGATAGACCCTGAGAAATATTGTCCACGTTCGCCCACCATGATGCAGCGTCCTTCATGGACGCAGTGACGAAGATCTTGTCTTCGAAGGATCCGTTGACTTGGCGCCACTGCAAGTTCAGCTCCTCCTGAAGAGGGTGCATCCGCAACCTGCAGTGAGGGATTAGAGGAATGAAGGACGAAATGGACCCTAGGAGGGACTTGTAGAGGCGAACTGAAAGAGACTGTCTTTTTAACAGCAGACGGGACATGGCCATTAGCTTTTCTTGCCTCTCCAGGGTCGGAAAGGCTTTGTTGAGGGACGTGTCCAGAATGGCTCCCAGGAATCGAGCTGTTCTGGATGGACAGAGAGAGGATTTTTCTGTGTTGAGAGTCAGACCGAGACTGTTGAAAAGGCGTGTGCACGCCGCGACTGATTCCTCTGCCGCGTGCTTGGTAGGAGCCTTTAGCAACCAGTCATCCAGGTAAGGGAAAACCTGAAGTTGTTGTTTTCGCAGAAAAGCTGCCACGGGAGCTAATACCTTTGTAAAGATCCGCGGAGCAGACCTGAGTCCAAAAGGCAGGACCTTGAACTGAAAGTGGCTCTTGGCTACTGTGAAGCGCAGAAACCTCCTGTGGGCTGGATGGATGGGTACATGAAAGTATGCGTCCTCTAGATCCAATGTGGCCATAAAATCCCCTGAATTGAGAAGACGAAGGATGTCCTGCAGAGAAACCATCCGAAACGATTGTTTGATGAGATAGGTGTTGAGCTCCCTCAGATCTGGAATAGGGCGCCACTTTTCTAAAGTCTTCCTGACCAGGAAGAACCGGGAGTAGAAACCCTCTCCCCGCTGAGAGAGAGGAACCGGCTCTATCGCTCCTTAGAGGAGCATTTGATGGACTTCCAACCGTAGAAGACGGAGATGTTTTGATGTAGTGGCGCGAGGGGGCTTGGAAGGTGGTGCATGGACAAATTCCAGAGTATGGCCGCATTGAATGATCTTCAGCACCCAACGGTCCGATGTTATTTGCTGCCAGTTGTGGAGGTAATTTGAAATTCTGCCTCCCACTGATGTTACAGGAGGAGAAGGGACAGTAGTAAGAGCCAGCAAGCCGCTATTGATGCTTAGAGGAGTCCCTCCCCTGGCGTCCTTCTCTCCCTCTGTTGTTTGATCTAGAGAAAGAGGATGATTGATTTTGCCTCTGGTTATAATTAGGCTGGTAAGATTGCGAGTTTGATCCATATGAGGAATACCGTTGTTGCTGGTATCCTCCTCTGTACGTGGCATTAACTCTACCTCTGGCTCCACGGAAGGCGACCTTGCGGTACTGCAGAGTCCCTAAGGATTTTGCGGTTTCCGTGTCTTTCTTAATATCCTGGAGCGCATCATCAAAATGTTTCCCAAAGAGCGCCGCCCCATCAAAGGGAAGATCCAAGATCTTGTTTTAGACCTCCGGACAAAACCATGTAGCCCGCAGCCAGTCTTGATGACGAAGGACAGCAGCGCCCGCAAGGGAGCGGAACGCAGTCGTTGCAATGTCCATTGCACAATCAATGACTTCAGCAGATGTTATCTCTCCCTCTTGAAGAATCCTCCTCGCTTCTGTTTTCGCATCTTCCGGCAACTGGTCTAGATAGGGGGAAAGGTCGCACCACATCTGGCGATCGTAGCGACCAAGTATCGCTAAGGCGTTCGCAGCCCTGACCAACAGGCTGGACATGGAGGAAAACCTCTTGCCCGCGTTATCGATGCGTCTTCCCTCTTTATCTGGAGGCGTCGTGAGGGGAGCAGACGGGTTCCTAGACTTCCTTTGGGCAGCTTGAGAGATGGCAGAGTCCGGTTTAGGCTGGCTGACCAAGCAGGCCGGGCTATCGTCCGGAGCCTTATATTTCTTCTCAAGGCGAGGTAGTACCAGAACTACCGTGGCTGGACTCTGCATCACTTTCAACCCCTCATCCCAGACATGAACAACAATAGGAATCGACCGAACAGATTTCTTGTAAGGCTCCTTGAAGTCATAAAGGAAGCATTCAGACTGCACTGTGGGCATGGGCAGTTCAAATCTCTTAGCGGCCCTCTCCATCAACTTATGGAAACCCCCTATGTCTGCGGGGGGAGAATCAACAGGTGCTGATGAAGGAGAAGCCGGATCAGGAATGACATAGTCATCCCACTCTGCGTCTGGATCTGGTATTGTGACGTTGCCCTGGTCCTCATCAGAGGTGTCATCCTGAATGAGAGGCACGATAGGCGGTGCATCCTGGTCCACCGGTATTGGCTGAAGCTGTGGCAACTGAGGGGTAGCAGGCCGAGCAGGCGGAACAGCTGTAACTGGCACCGCAACTGGAGCTGGAGGTTGTGTTGGGAATCTCCTCCTATAGTCCAAAAGCATAGACTGCAAGTCCGCTAGCAGGGAGGAAGGCATAGAGACCATCTCCTGTTGGTAGTCGTCTTGATAATCCGAGGAAGGATCATATTGCTGTTCCTCCACATATTCCCCATCAGAGTCTGTGTCCTGACATTTGACATGCAATTGAGAAGGGCTATCCGCATAGCCAAACGGTCCATCATCCTCGTCAGATCCCTCTTCTTCGAGGAGGAGTGCAGGAGGTAGAGGAGTCACCCTCCTGGGGGAAGTCATCTCAGGTGTAATTTGGCGCTTCCTGACAGAAATGGTAATTTTTTTCTTGATCGATGAGGTCGTCGACGACGATGTGAGAGTCGTTGACGAAGAAATGGACCTCGTCGATGCAGCCGTCGTTGAGACCGTCGTCGACGCAGCCATCGTCGAGACCGTCGTCACCACAGCCGTCGTCGACGTCGTTGTAGACATGGTAGCCGTCGTCACCATCGTCATCCTCGTCGATGTCGTCGACACCATCGACGATGAGACAGCCACCACCGGCGTCGAAGTCGTCGACGCGGAACTCAGCGCCGGAGACGAGGAAACCACCGTCGACGAGCCCGTCGACGGAGCCAAAGTTGAAGGAGAAGACTTAGACTGTACCTTTGATGATTTCGTCGACGGAGTCGTTGACAACGTCGTCGGCGAGTGAACTTTCTTCACAGATTTTACCTCAGAAGAGAGAGATGAGGGCTTTTTGAAAGTTTTTGGAGCCGCTGGAGGAGAAGATGGAGGTACCGAGCTGGATTTCCTTTCAGATATTACTCCTGCTGACAGTCCTTCCCTCTCCTTTACACCTCGGTGAGGAGATTCGCCAGGACTAAGCCCTTCAGACCTATGAGAGGTCTTTTTTAAGGCCTTATGAGGATGTTCTTCAGAAGGCGAAGGAGAAGCTCTACCCCTTTTTACAGACCTTCTGGAAGATGTAGCAGAGGATGTCTCCTCACTGTCACTGGAGACTGGTTCCTTCCTTGACTTGAGCTTCTGGAGCCAGGTCAAGAGACGCCCCTCACGGTCTCGCAGAGTCTTAGTAGAAAAAGTGCGGCATATTTTACAGTCTGCTGCCTTATGGTCTGGGTACAGACAGTAAATACAATCCTTGTGCTTGTCCTCCACATATAACCTCTTCTTAGCACAAGTGGCACAAGCTTTAAAGAGGGCTTTTTTCTCCTTATCAGACATTTTGACACGAAGTCTAAGCAGGTCTTGAAGAAAAACAGGTGAAAAAACTGTAGAAGTAAGGTTAACAGGAAAAAACTGAGCAGAGCTCAGTGGAGACTCCCTTGCACAATGTGCGGTAGAAAATCTGAGGCTCTGAGGTTCTCTCAGGAGGGTTCTACAGGGTGAGGCTAATCTGATTGGTTGTTCATTTTATTTGGTCTCTTTTACAAAAAGAGGTGGATATGTTACAAAACTAGAATGGGCCTAGGCCTGGTTTCTTCTTTTGTAATGGTTTCTATTGCTATTTTATGTATACCGGGGACTCCCATCTCGACGACGGGGAATGATTCAAGCATGGGAATCTATGAAAGTTCCAATACTGGAGTAATCATATTTACAGTATAAAGTTAACCTCTTCATGCATTACTGTTGTACACACCACACTTTGACCACCTTTGGAGTATAGTGTCAGCTTCTGGAGGCTACAACCTACATATTGTATCAAGGTCTAAAGGCCACAACCATTCACTGCCTGACTACAGTATGGCTGTAGTAAGGCTACAGTCAACAGCGACTGGGCCAGTAATTAATACCATTGTATGGGGGGTGCAACAGTAGGCTCCTCTTACTTGCATATAGTCATTCAGTACCAAAAACCACAGGGAACAATTAGCGTGTTTCCCTGGATGATTATAGGTTCTTTTTACTGGGGTCAGTGATTTAGATCTCAGGTCAAATAGGCATGAGGGCTTGTGCATCGTTGGTGCAATGTCTTAAACATAAATAACTGATATCTTTAAAATGTTCAGGCAGATTTGAACTACATGCCTGTTTTTCCTTTTGTATCTCTCTGTTTAGGGGCATTCCTCATCCCCTACACCATCATGGCCATCTTTGGGGGAATACCCCTCTTCTACATGGAGTTAGCTATGGGCCAGTACCACAGAAATGGATGCATCTCAATATGGAAGAAAATCTGCCCTATATTCAAAGGTAAGGATTCCATCTACCACAATTAAGTTTTCCACATAGGCCCCCTCCCCATAGACAAGCAGCGCAAAGCCCTTCGATGCCCAACATTAGTCAGAAGTAGCTAGATCAGAAAATAATCTGTTTATATCCCTTTTCACAACAACTAGGATGAAAACGTAATTATCAAAATTGAAAACAAGGATAAATACAGGTTGGAAGATAGTGATCTCTCTCTGTCTCAATATTAAAACACAGTGGATACATTGGAAGAGGGTGCTAGCGCTTTTTTAGTTATAGTTTAAAATAATAAACTGTGCTAAACACGGAGATTATTCTGTGTATTCACTATTAGGTACCCTGTGTCATCCATTTTTTTCCAGAGAGACTACTGGCTGTATGGCCATAATACATAAATACCTGAATGGGTGTGAGGGCTTAGTATAGTGCTGTTCTGAAAACTAAGATGTCATAGATATCAACGTGTGTTGGTTATTTTATTTCTGATCTGCATTTGGTCTGCTGTTTGTTTGATTAATTACTTAATTATTAATGTACAGAGCAACTGTTAAGCAGTGCAAATCCAGATAAGGCAAAGTCTTTCAGGACAAAAAGGAAGAGATAGCACATAGATACCCCTGGAATGGCATCCTGTCCCCTAATACAGTGCCATATGGGGACACAATGCCTTAAATGCCTAGTGTGCAATATGATAGCAAGGGGGATAGATGAAGAACAGAAAATTGCCAAAGTGTTCACTTACTATGATTTAGTATAGTACAGTAACCCATGATTACATGATTACAAAAGGTGGCAACTAACCTGTGCTGTGTAGGGGGACTTTGGGCTGCATCTCAAGGTTCAGGACTCAGGATGATGGTGTTTGTGTTGTACCACCATGTCCAGGATTTAAGAGACAAATTAAGGGGCCTATTCACAAAAGTATTTTCAGGCATAAATGTACGTTTGTGCCAGAAATACCTTTTCCGCACCAGCCAGAATTTCACAAGGGGATTTTTGGCAGGCATAAATGCAATTACTAGAGTGGATTTCTCCACCACATGTGTGAAGAAATGTACATTAGTATATCCTACTCAAGGGGTGGGAAGTGGGTGTTTTGGAGGTTTGGGAATTCCAAGGAACATTTATATTTGTGGGAATTCCCGAACTTCGATCCAACCTCTTCCTACCTCTCCCCTCCACCCTAAGTGTTGCAACCATATAGGTTTTGGCTTCTTCCATGAGCAGCTGCCACTATGGAATGAATAGAAGCAACATAACAAAATATGCAAGCAGATTTATCTGTGAACACCAGATCAGGCCAGGCTCAGGTTATGTGGTGGGACTATGATAGCAATCAAAGCCTGACAGCAACCCAATGATAGAACATCAAGTGAAAAAAGGATAAAGACAGATAATACCACAATTGCTAATGAACTTTAAAAGAAAAGTGGGAAAGTGTCAGGGCTTATCGTACGAGCAAGCACTTTAAATAAAACTAAACTCTTGGCCGGATCACTTATGTAATTGCATAAATTCATTTCCTTTTTTAAATGCTTTTTTCAGTATATCAAGCTTTATTAATCTATCACCTATTTTGTGATCCAATCAATCACATTTAATGTAATTGGCACAATAGAATGTGTCACATGCCCAACTGTATATGCACCCTTCAGTTAATTCTATGAACATTTAACTAATTATCCTAATTGGAAGCTAAAAAAGTTTAGGATTTGACAGCTTCTCTTAACAAAAGGGGATTAAAATTAGGCCTGGTCGGAGTTTCGCTATGTGGAATTCCGCAAAGTGACCAAAAATCAGTAAAGCAGGCTGTAAAATCAGCACGAACGGCACCACGTGCAGCACAAGAGGGAACTGCTTCTTTCTGCCGCTCGAGTAGATGTTCTACTTGAGTGGCAGCTTTCTCACGCGAATGGAAGGTTTCTCAAAACGAGCGGTAGTGACCATCTGCGACCACCCGCATTGAGAAATCTTGCCCGGAGGTGGTCTGAAGTAAGATTTTCCTTGCTAGCGCTCGGCATCTTAACGTTGGCGGGCGAGAAAAAAACACCGATCCGCTGAGTTTTTCGGAACTCTGTGCGCTATGCAGAGCGGGAAAAACTCTGCAAACTCCGCGAGCGGAACGGAATTTCACGCCCAGACTTAATTAAAATGTGCCTACACCTAACAAACATTGGAACATTTGAAACTGAACCATGACGCTATTGACCTCTCTACCAGAAATATGGATTGATTAGTAAACCCTGCAACCCCAACCTTTCATTATACTTAGAAGTATTTTGGAGGGTATAATGAAGAAGGGAGGGTATGATGACTGTAGTGTGTCCTAACATTGAAGATTTCTACTTTTAAGTCAGGATGATTATAAATACTGTTACAAATGTGTTTTGCATGCCCTGTGCTTTTTCAAGGCATAGTGGGTTACATTTCTGTATATCCTTAAAGTAATGAGACCACTGTGAATTGAGAAATCATTAGATGCAGTGATAAATACATTAGAAAGGAGCTTTTCAATCTTGCAATCAGATATCCTCTACCTCATCCATAGAACTTCAATATATACAGCGGACTACTGACTGTGGCTCTCCTCCTGTAGGTATAGGCTACGCTATCTGCGTGATTGCTCTCTACATCGCCTTTTACTACAATACCATCATGGCCTGGGCTCTGTACTACCTCCTGTCCTCCTTCACCAGCGAGTTGCCCTGGACCAGCTGTAACAACGCTTGGAACACAGCGAACTGCACCAACTACTTATACAACTCTAGCATTGCCTGGTCTGGGCACTCCACCTCACCTGCAGAGGAATTTTATACGTAAGTGCATGTAAGTGGATGCAACAATATGAAAGGGGCAAAGAGACCAAGAGTGAGTGAGTGGGGTTATGAGCATATCGTGGTGGCAAACAAGAGAGGAGAGACTCCATAAAAACATGATGTGGCAAGATAGGAGATTTAGGAGCCTTCTGGAAGACAAAGGATGTTTAAGATTGAGAGATGGAAGACTGTGAAGAATAAGACGGAAAGATACAGATACAAAGACAGAGAGGAGGCCAAGAAAGGGAGAGACCATGAGCACTGGAGGAGAGTGAGAAGGAATGGCTTCTTACCTGTGATCCTAGTTGTCTCTCAGGGGAATTGCCATTGAAATTATAAGCACTGAATAGCCTGTCGAAGGTATACGGACCTCGGAGCACTTCTTTTAAAGTCACATTTTCACAGTACCTTTGCCTTACTTTGGAAAGGCCAGTAGGTGCATGAGATAAAAAAGTAAAGCTTTTGCAGCCTTAAGACAGACTATATTGCCAGTTCCATAAATTTAGTTTAAAAGATGGAAGAAAAAACATATATCCTTTAAAAATCACCAAAACTAAGCAAAAGTGACTTTTTAAAACATCTTTCACAAATTCTTATTATTTTCTTTAAAAGTGAATAATAATGAAGGATAGGGCAATGTACCTGTAAAGGCTTCAGCTCTGAAACAATGAGAATAGAACACTGCATCTTTCAAGGCACCCTGACCTCCAGTGCCCCATCATGCTCTGCAGGTGGCAGTTTACCCAGTTCTTTGTGACACAATAAGTAACAGACTAGAGTTAAATTTACTTATCTCTTCCGTCGGGGAGGACGGAGGGTTTCTTATGAGTCCAATGGTGACCCCCTGAGAGAGAACTAGGATTACAGGTGAGAAACCATTCTTTTTCTCTCACGGGATCTCCACTGAGAATGGTATGCTTTGAATAAAATGACTAGCTCATCCCCCAAAAGCCCACAAGGGAAGTAATGCACAAGGTATGATATTTAAGCAAATAGATTTCTTAGAGAAGCTTACCGTACTTGAGCATATGTACAGTACAGATCTCCAAGTTACAGCTTTGCAGATCTCAGAGATTAGAATATTCCTAGGTAATACTGCAGTAGCCGCTTTAACTCTGATGGAATGGGCTTTAGGTTTCCCAGGTAAGGCTTTGTTGGGTTTCTGGTAAAACATGATTATGCAGGAGACAAACCATCTAGAGAGGGATTGTTTAGAAGTGGCAAATCCTGCTCATAAAGGCCCGTAGTTTACAAATAGAGGCTTTGACTTTCTCAAAGGTTTAGACTTATCCTGATAAAATTCAACGCCCTCCTAACATCGAGGGTGTGGCGAGACCTCTCTGCAGCAGATGTGGAGATTTGAAAAAAGGTCAGTCAAGAAATAGTTTGATTGACATGAAAATCTGGCACTGTTTTAGAAAGCAATTTAGGATGGATCCTCATCACTACACTATTTTTGTGAAATACTGCGGAAGGTTTGAGGTAACACAGAGCCTGACTTTTGCTATCTCTATGTGCAGAGGTTGTAGCGACCAAGAAGAAAGAATTTCAAAATAGTTTGTTGAAGGGAAGCTTTATGTATAGGCTCAAAGGAAGGACCCATAAGGTGAGAAAGGACACTATTCAACTCCCACGGAGGGGATGGTCTCCTGATAGCAGGATACATTTTTTAATGCCCTAAAGGACATTTGTGAAGAACATTTTCGATAGGCTAGGATTACTCCCTAAAGGAAAATTGGTTAGAGGAAAACTGCAGTTTTACTTTAGCCAAATGAAGGAGGTATGGAAGACCAGCCTCTTCTTGGCAGGTGAGAGGATGAAAATTGTTTTGAGCACACCAGATGCAGAATATTTTCCATTTAAAAGTATAGGACATTCTAGTAGATGTTCTTCTGGCTTCTCTAAAAACGCCCATGCCCTCCTGAGGATGGTTTATATGGCTGTATTGTATGAATCCAGACGCCAAGCTGACAAATTCAATGATTGAAGGCTGCAGTGTACAATTTGGCCTCCAGGCTTGTGAAGGAGGTCCGATCTGCATGGTAGCCTCCTGTTTTGAAGCACTGAGAGGTGAAGGAGGTTCATGAACCACCATGTCGTAGTCGCTCTGGAGCAATGAGAATCATTCTGGCCTTTGGGTGAGACAGTTTGATGATCACTGTTGACAGTAGGGGAATCGGAGGAAAGTCAATCTGCCTAACCAGTTGATCCATAGGACATTCCCTAACATACCTGGTTGGTAAAACCTCGAGGTGAAGTCTGGGCATTTCTTGTTTTCTCAATTTGCGAAGCGGTACCTCCGTTGCAAAAGATGTCTCAGAGGACTGTATAGTTTAATACCCACGTTGTTCTCTTGAATGGTTCTGCTAAGAGTGTTCGCTTGAACATTCTGGAAGCCTGGCAGGTGGACAGCAGTAATCCTGAGATCCCTGCACAGTAACCATTTCCAGAATGTTTGTGCCTCCAGGGACAAAGGTCTGGACATCGTTCCTCTCTGTTCAGATAATGCATGGTCATTGTATTGTCTATCTGAACGAGGAGACAGTTTGTCTTGAAGGATAGAAGGGAAGCCTTCAGAGCTAAATGTACTACTCTCAACTCTAGTAGGTTGATATGGTAATTCTGTTCCTTTGAAAGCTGAAGGTGGTCCATGTGAGCACTCCACCCAGAGCAGGAGGAATCAATCACTGTGGTTTGTGCTGGGATGTCTTGATAGAAACTCATACCTGAGCAACACCACCAGTTGAGTGATTGTTTTGCAGGAGTTGTTAGGATCAGTTTTTCATCGCATCTTTCTGAGAGTTGATTCCACTGATCCTCTAGAAACTGTGCAGAGGTCTCATGTTCAGACGTGCATTCAGGACCAGAAGGATACATGATGGCACTGATCCTAGAAGAGAGGATATTTGCCTTGCTGTTGGATGGGCTGTTCTCTTCAGATTGTGATATTTCTGAAGGACAGTTTATTGCCTCTCTTCCAAAGGATACACTTTTGTGTGCACGTTGTCTAAGAATGCTCCCAAATAGTGTAGGGATTGAACTCATATAGAGATGGGTTTCTTGTGATATATATATATATATATATATATGCAGTCTCAGCCGACTGAGAGTTGCAACAGTCAACTGATAATGTTGGCATGCTTGTTGGTAAGAAGATGCCTTGATGAGGCAGTCTTCTAGATATGGGTAGACCAATATCTAAAAGTTCTGAGGTGCAGATTTGAGACCAAAAGGAGGAACTTTGTATTGATGGTGGTCTCTTCCTACCAAGAACCTTAGGATTCACTGATGTTTCTTGGCTATCAGGATGTGAAAATGGGCATCTTGCAGATGTATTAAGCATAGCCAATACCCTTGGTGGAGATGAGGATAGATCTGATGGAGAACCAACAACCTGAACTTTTCTTTTAAATCCACTTGTTTTCTTTTTTAGGTCTGGAATAGGGGTGAACTAATTTTTTGGTCCTTTCTTCACAGGAAAGTAACAAGAATAAATTACCATTCCTTTGAGAGAAGTTGTGACCTTTTCCACTGCATGTTTTTGCAAGAGGATGGAGATTTCTTGCTGTAGTTCTTCCTGATGAAACAGGAATGATCACTTTGGTGGGATTGCTGGTAGAGGATACTTGAATCTGAGACAGTATTTATTTTTCACACTATTCAGAACCCAGTTGTCCCTTGTCATTTTTCCACTTTTCCAGGTAAAATGCAATGCTTCTGCATACCGGAGTGGATAACAGAGAAGGGGGAAGAAGGGACACATTTGCTTGCCACTAGTGTTTGGTTTGGTGGCTTGTGTAGGTTGTTTTGTCTTCATGCGAGACATATCATCATCAGCATGAGAAAAGAACAAAGTGTTCCCTGAAAAAGGGAGGTTTTACATCAGGTGTTGAGCTTCAGGCTTCAACCCTGTTGAGTCTGAGCCAGAATGAGCGACATAGAACTAGAAGATAACAGTATTCATGTGCTGCTAGGATGGAGGTATCCACTGCAGCACTGATCATCTGGATGGATACCAACATGCCCTTGTTGACGATTTCTTGGAAGTCTAGATGTCTGTCTCTGCGTAGGTCTTTTATAAACTGTTAAATACGGTCCCAGAATGACCTATCATGTCTTCGGCCTTCATAGTAACCGCAGAAGTGCCACACACTTTTCTGCTCACAGAACATAACTTCTTACTTTCCTTGTCAGGAGAAACAGTAGAAGAGGGAGCTGTGGCAAGACGTTTTTGGGAAGCAGAAACAATGGCAGTATCCAGAATGGGACCCATACGAAGAAATAGCAAATCCTGATCTGGTGGCCTGTACTTTTCCTGTAGGTGGGATGGTGCAGCCTTGATAGATGCCAGAGTGAGGAACAAATCCATGGCTGGTTCTGTGAGACCTGGAACTAGAGGTAAAAGTGGTCTGGAGAAAGATCACTGGTGCAGTGCCTTAAAGATTATCAACGTGGTGGCTGTGGTAGTTGGCAAGTCAATATTCAATTTGTTGGCACCCCTGATAAGTACCTCCTGGAAGGTATTAATATTATCGGGAGAGATTTTTGCTGGTGGTGAGTCTGTGAATGTAGGAGAGTGTAGACCAGAAGAAGAGGTAGAGTGATGTGACCTTGAAGACCTCGATCAGGATGGAGAATCCAGTCTATGTCCTGAGCATGACTACCAACGAGATCTTGATTGATAATGAAAAACAAACATTGCCATTACGATGACTTCTTTTACCACAAAATTATGCATTGAAGTGACATTCCGACATTGGGTGATAAGTTAGTTGGTAAAACTGTACAAAACGTATCCCTCTTCACCTCTCCCTGCTCACCCGTCTCACTCATCAGCACTCTTTAAACCTCCAATTCTGTCTCGCTCGAACAATTGGTCTGCATATCATCTCCCAAAATTCGTTCCATTTTCCCAAGATTTTTGTCCATTTGTGTGGGCAGCCTCTACTCTCGTATACTGCTCTCTCTGCAAGCATGCACCAGTCCATATCTGCCCTCCATATATTCAACGTCGGAGTCGACACCGTCTTTCACCTCATAGCAATATTGTGCTTAGCAACCATGAACTCCAATGTCACCCAAAAACGTTCCCTGCTGGTTAGATCCGGCTCTCCCCATATGTTCAGGAGACACCACTTTGGCGATTTAGTCGCCTCTATATTATATACTTCTCTCATACATGTCAGTACCGCCTCCCAGTAATCTTGGTGTATGACGGTGGAATCCTGACTGTTACCTAGACCTGGTGCGAGGTTTGGTATGATGTGATGGAGATCTAGAGTGCCTTGCTGGAGGTGCCACTGGTACAGGTGACTGTAGTGGTCGAGAAGGCATGGCTAGCGAATTTGGTAGCTGGATTACCACTGGAATTACCAGCTGAGGAGGAGTAGACTCTGCCGGAAACTGAAGGAGTTGTGTAGAAGGCTTACGACGTGTAAAGGGAGAATCCAGCATGAGGACTGGAGAAGCTAGTCTGGGTGGAGAGTAGGCTCTAGAGAACTCAGAATCGGATTCTGATGAGAGCCTGCGATATTCCTCCGTCTTCTCCTGCATAGTAAAATGATGACTTGACGTAGAATTTCTTGGCGTCTACTGATGTCTCCACGTAAAAAATCCTCTCGTCGTCATGTATGTCCTCAGTGTCGAACCAGCCCGTGATGGTGATTGTGTAGGTGTTGTACATCTTCTCAACGTCAAACTGGGAAGTCGTGTCTCACCAGATCTTCTCCTTTTGGATCTCCCCCTGCAAGAGTCCTCAGAGGGTGAGATAGGGCACTGGTAGAGGGAGCAGTCTTTCCCCACTCTTCAGATATCTCTCTTGCCAGAGTATCTTGCATTCTTTGCTGCTCCACTTGGCCAAACAGGCAATTTTTCTCTCTCTATCAAAGTATGCCTGGAGAGGGTGCTGCAGTGACAACAGGTTTTGTGATCATGTGTTTCTGATTAAGGATACAGATCTTGTGCAGGCATGTTTTTGCCATTTTCCTACCAAATTCTGGGCATTTTGCAAAATGGGATGACATTTTGCGATAAAACAGTATATTTCCTATCAGGAAAATATCACAAAATACTCTTCTCCCTAAAGGGCGCAGAGCGAACCACTTTAAAAATGGCTATGGTGAAAATCTGAGTGAAAAAAGACTTAAAAGGGCAGAGCTCTGCTCCAGGATCTTGTCAGCAGGAGCTGGAAAAAAGAACTGCGTAAAGTGCCACCTGCAGAGCAAGATGGAACACTGGAGGTCAGGGTGCCCATATAGGTGCAGTATTCTATTCTCATTGTTTCAAAGCTGCAGTCTATACAGTTACATTGCCCTATTCTTCCCTTTATAAGAAAGTAAAATAAGTTTATGAAGGCTGTTTTGAAAAGTCACTTTTGCTTATTTTCAGTGCTTTTGAAAGAATGTATATTTTTACTTTCATCTTTTCAAGTAAATTGATACAATTGAGAATGAAGCCTGTTTTAAGACTGCAAACGGTTTGCTTTTTTGCCACATGTACCTTTCTGAAGTAAGATGCAGTAAAAATGTGACTTTAAAAGAAGTGCTCCGTGGTACCCACACATAGGTGTGGGGACTTATGATTTCAATGGAGATTCCCCATCATGAAGAAGATTGAAGGATCTAAGATAGTGAGAGAGGGGTAGAAGTCAAGAGAAGCCAACAGACCACGACAGGAGAAAGATGAATTTGACAAGAGAAAACGTCCATGAAAGGCACAAGAGACTTAGAAGGAATAATTGTGGACAATGATGAGAGAGGAAACAAGAGTGAGAAAAAGGATATGGAGAATGGCAGAGGATAAGGGGTTAGCAGACAAGGTGGCAGCGCCTATGCTGGCTATGTTTCAAACAGCATTGACCAGGGCCAGCTTCTAGACAATCAGCATATGGCCACGATCGTGGTCATACATATAAAAGGGAAGCCCCCAACTAACTGCAGCTCCTACAGGCCTATTTCCCTATTAAATGTAGAGGCCAAGGTGTTGGCTAAGACCCTGGTGACATGTCTGAGTGGGGTCATTGCTACTATTGTACACCAGGATCAAACTGGATTTATGCCATACCGGAGCACTTGCCTTAATTTGAGAAGACTCTTTGGAGTGCTTGACATGACCAACAAGCTGGGAGCACAACAGGTGCTACTAATGGCTCTAGACGCCAAAATGCTGTTCAATAGTATTGAGTGGCCGTCTTTGTTTGCAGTCTTGGCCAGATTTGGCTTGGTCCAAAGTTCTGTGGGAGGGTGAAGCTCCTTTATCAGGCCCCCATGGCCAAGGTACGGGTTAACGGCACGATATCTCACAGGTTTGAATTGAGGAAAGAGACCCGGCAGGGATGTCCTCAATGGACCATGATCTTTGTCCTGGCGCTTGAATCCCTTGTGGCCTGGATTCGACGGGACCCACTGGTGTGGGGAATCAGAGCCGCTGGTGGATGGGAGGAACACATCTCACTGTACGCGACAATGTCCTCCTGTATACTACAAGGCCCTATTTTTCTGTGGCCAGGATATTGAACATCTTCGGTCTCTTTGGTAGTTATTCTGGTTACCATATAAACTGGTCCAAATCCATCACTTTTCTCCCATGGGGGCCGCCGCCACGGCTCCCTTTCTGTGTGCGCAGCCCCAGTGGTGATGAGGGCTTTCAGTACCTCGGGATCTACGTCACCCGCAATCCTCAAATATTTCTTCGGAGGAACTTGTCTCCCCAGCTGGAACCACTTCGTAATGATGTGGCCCAATGGTGCACCTCGTCACTGACTCTGATGGGCAGGGCCACACTCTACAAAATGATGACACTTAACCGCCTTCTACAGGTGTTGCAAGATACACGCTACTCTATACCAGCGGAGTTCTTCTCTAAAATAGACCAGGAACTTCGTCTGCTCCTATGGAATGGCGGTGCACCGCGCATTGCACTCGGTAAACTTCGGAGAGGGGTATATGACGGGAGCTCACAATCCCTGATGTTAAAAAGTACTATTGGGCATCATAGCCATTAGTGGTTAAAGAATGGATTTTTTCTGAGACAAAGGAACTGGCCTTCCGAGTAGACAGAGAGGCGATGGGGAGTGGGGACATAAGGCAATCCTCTATTGCAAGCGATACGAAAAGCGATTGCTATCACACACGGATACAGTTGTCTGGATCTGGAGGGAGATGCTGGGTAGCCTTGGTTGGAGAGACAAGCTAATGGTTCTCACCCGCAGTGGCATAGTGACCTCCTACGAGAGGCGGGTACACTGACAGTGTTCTCTCGATGGGCGATGATAGGCATTGAATATTTGGGCGATGTGTGGAGAGATCGGTCGTTGATAGGGTTTGAGGTTCTCCGACAGGAATACGAGATGGCGGAGACTGAACGCTACCGCTCTCTTCAATTGAGACATGCACTGCCGGTGCATATTCTTGAGGGCAACGACCTGCCAGACGCTTAGCCTTTAGTAGACCGTTTAATCACTGAGCCCATACTCGAAAAAGGTATCTCCACTATTTACCAGAAAATAATCAACAACATCCCAGACTTATTGGGAGCCCTGAGACAAGACTGGACAGATGACTTGAATGACCTTGATGACGGCGACTGGCTAGAGGCTCTTCAGGGACCTGCCGAAATAGCAATTAAAGCCCGGTTTAGGTTGGTCCAACTTAAGATCTTACACAGGACATATTATTCAAGGACCCTCCTACATAAACTCAGGGAAATCTGAAACACCATTATGTACAAGAGGCTGCACACGGGAGAGAACTTCATAGTCTATGGGCCTGCCCGGAGGTCGGGGGTTTTGGCGGGGTATGGTTGGGGTGATGTCCCAGGTCACTTCATTGCAGGTGCCCCTAGATGCTAAATGGTTTCTGCTAATGATAGAAGGGGGGGAAAACTGGCCCAGATACCAGAAAATATGGCTGGCAATGGCGGCCGGGGTCGCTAAACGCAACATTGCAAGGAAATGGGGAGCACCAACTCCCCCAAGCGTTCTAGACTGGGAGTCAGATCTTGACTGGTGCCAGAGTGCAGAAGAGGTGATATATAAGAGCCGCTGTTGCCCCAGGAAATGGTATAAGATATGGGGGGCCTGGAGGGAATATAGGGGAGTTGGACTGGACTCCTTTTTGGAGGAAATACTTGAGAACATGTGATTGCATTAAGTTATGCATGCTACCCAAACTGTGTACATACTATTGTTGGCCAAGGAAATGCAAATGATGTACCAAACCTGATGGGAATGTCTCGAATATGGAATATGTCCATGGTGTTTCATATTATACATGCTGTTGTGCTTCTCTCTGCCCTGCCCTGTATGATGAGCTTTGTTTTAATAAAAAGAAAAAAGAAAAGAAAAGAGAATGACAGAGGATATTGAGTTCAGCGTAGCAGAAAACTGAGAGGTCCAGTGGCATGCAGAGACAGTGACAGGGGAATGAGCTAAACAGGAGACAAAGAGAAAGGAGGAGGTGAGATAGGAGGGTAGTTGGGCAGAGACTGTGGGTTAGAAAAGAGATGTTAATGAGAGAAGGATATACTGAGAGACAATGGGGCCAGACTTCGATTTCCTTTATCTTTCCTATGAGCTTCCTATACTATTCATCTTACAAGATGAGCTTTTGCTCCTACTGACTTCTTTCAGTGGGATTTCACTCCTTCCTATCTCTTCCTTTCAGATTGCTGACATTTTTCTCTGCACGGTTGCATCATTTCCCATATCTTTATTTGAGATCTGCCCTTACCATTGCTCCTTGTGAGGTCTCTCTTTTTCCATCGAGCAGCTCATTTCATAGCCACATTCATATCGCTCGATATGAGTTATACCACAACACTCTACTTTAGTGTATGCATTGTAGTTCACATGACTTTACACAAATGATAGAAACTAGCAGATTGCAATGTCTTGTTAAAGGAAACCAAAGAAAACACTCACTATTTATTTATTAAAATAGGCCTTAATTGCATCGAATTGCTGTACAATTTAAACTGTAATAACATTTATACAAAAACAACTGCATTTAAAGCAAATAGCCCATAAAAACATAAATTTGCAAAGTTTAAACATAATGTGATTCATCCTATTGGCAGGGTAGAGGGTGGATGGGTGAAGAGAAGGAGAGTAGAGTGGCTTATGATGTTTTATATGCCTTGGCTAAAATTACACAACAACCTGGCTAGGGGACAACCAGAAACTCCTAAAAGGTGTACTTGTGTCAATATTTGATAGCCTAGGCCTACAGCAAGAGTTACTCGTAGTAAGTGTTGGGGGTACAAGGATGTAACCACTGAAGAAGCATTCCAATTACAATGATAAACATATTTAGGTTCTAATCAAGATCAAACAAGGAAAATGCATTAGCTACTAGCCACAATGAAATCTGAGAAAAAGGAAAAAATGAAATGAGAGACAAAGCACCTTTGTAGGGATTACAATCCCTTAAACTTTTTAGCTACAAATGGATTAAATTTAAAACAAAAACGCCCAGAAATCTCAGTAAAAGAGTAAAAACAGCTCTTTGATTGAAACATTTTCTGATCATTTACCATAAAAAGGATAGAAAACTTCAGCACCTTACACAGTCATTTAAAAAATCTGTTCAGGTGCCGACATCAGCACACTACGGGCCTGAGCTCACAGTATTCAAATGAACCAGCAGGGCTAGAATTAATTTATTTCCATTGGCAGATGCATGCTCATGAGCTAATAATGCTGATTTTAGGGTGGCATTTCAGCCTATAAATGTGACAACTCTGCCTTTAGTGGTCTTTCGGTGCTCAACTGAACTGGCATGATGGATGATGACTAGACTAGCAGCTGCCCAAGCTACCAACTTTCTCAGCTGCCAAATGACCAGCCCATAGAAAAGAGCATAGTTACAGTGGATACCAAACTTCTCTTTCACTCCACCAGGAAACAGACAGGTATGTGATGACAGCTAACAGCATCTCAGGCTTACAGGACTGTTCATATAGTTTATAGATCATCTTGGAGTATATGGGCATGGGTCTTCCATTGTATGTAAGAAGGGAAAAGCAGCAATTTAAGTATCCAAATGGCACCAGAGGAGCTAGCTAAGTCAACTCACAGTGCCACTGTGCAAAAATATAATGTATGCAAAAAGTGGCAAGTGGCACCTTTAAAGGGTCAGATAGGAACAAAAACTCTCATCGCCTCCATTGGCAATCTTGTAATTCTTAACTGAAGATAAACAGTAGCACTGGAAAAATCAGCAAGGTACCAAACTCCTCCTGAAATCAGGAAGGAGAAAAGAGCCGTGTTATGTGAAGAGAGATTGCAGAATGAAAACGTTCCAACCTGCTTGAGGCAAAAATCAGGGACAAAAATGGTAGCAAGGACGAAGACTGCAGTGAAAAATCAGAGTCCGCAAGGTGTTCTGACGCATTTTACTTTCATAAACCCCCCTTTTATATATGCTTCGAAGAGGAACTGACATTACAGGAGAATCCTCTGCAACATCTCGGATTGTGAGACTCAGACATCCTCCATTGGACTTACCATTATCTTGGAAAGGCCTATTTTTCAGGTTTGAATATAATGCCCTTTCCTTTTTTAAGGTTTAAAGCCCTTTCCTAGATCACAGTGCATTTGTTTGACTATGAAGCAGAGGATCAAGTTTGACATCCTGCATGCCACACAGTATCTCCGCAACCCCACTGCCACTCTCCGTGCCCACTGGATCACTACAAATGCAGAAGTGACGGAACGACCTAGGCGGAGAGGACGCTCAGCATCGGTCTGAGCAAAAGTATCTGAAATCGCTCTAATGGAGAGCATGTGAAAACTTCTTCCACTTTTGAATCCAGGCAGTCACAGGTGAACTTGTGGTATTGCCCTCTGCAAAGATTCTGGTATGAATGTAACTCTGATAGTCTGGCTTAATTCAACCAGAGATTTGGTTTGGGCCTTACGTTATTTATTCTTTTAATGGCATTGCATTCTTATCCACCCCAACTATTTTCTTGTATTATCTTTTAGCCTTTCTGAAACCTAGATCGACTTACATTTTGTCCATAGCAAATCGGGACAAAGTACAAAGCAGAAAGGTTAAAACCAATGATTTTAGCCCTTCAGCTAAATATTTGACAAAAGAGAAATGCTCTCTGAGAGGACACATAATAATTAATATTTGGTGTTTCTTTGGCCACACCATATATACCAGGGTTAAATTATGGAAAGCAAGAGCTTAAGAAAAGCATTTTCATTTTGGTATACTGGTCCTGTATACCAGAGTGGGCCAATAGAGAGGTGATTAAAATACATCATTAAGTATAATAAAGGAATGAGCGAAAAAATGAATTACTGAAATTCTCCCTTAGAGCACACTCACCTATAAAACGTATGGTTGATCCCTAGAAATATTTTTGGGAGAAACATATTTTTATTGCTTTTAGCACTTTTAAAACGAGTCTCATTGTTACCGATACAAGTCCCCCGATGGGGATGAAATTCTGCACAATCATATCAATGGCAGTACAGAAAGCCCCGTATACCCATGGGAACCTAGCCCTCATGGGACATTTTCATACAGAGCCAAAATCCCCCCCTTCAAATCATTTATTCCATATTCTAGCATGCTTAGCCGGACATCCCCATGCTTCATATACCGGCTTCTCTTGTTGAGCGCACCAGTCTACCCCTCTCCTCCACAGCGATAGCGGAGGGGGCCTAGGGACTTCCATTGAGCTGCAATATACCATTTGGCCATCATTAGGGCCGTCCCTAATAGTGCCTGCTCTGCCCGGTCCCTCCCCCATGCCCTCCATCACCCCCAGCACTACTATTAACAGGGAAGGCTCGAGCTCTAAACTCAGGATCAGTGAGTGGTCCACCACCAGTATCGCTTGTGAACACGTCCAAGTCATATTGAAAAAATCAGCAGGTGCCTGGGACCAGCAAAAGCATGAGGGGTTGGGACTTAATTTTGCTCGATATAGCTGGTCGGGGAAAGATATGCACAGGGTGGATAATAGGTTTGCAACAGGCGGAGCCGCGATGAGATGGCCAGCACCTTCTGAGCCATCAGAGCGTCTCTCAAGCCTGCCTCCTCTAACAGGCCAAGCCAACCCTCCCAACGAGCTTTGAGTATCGTTAAAGTGTGTGGGGCGTTAATAATGAGCATCTGATATATTTGGGATACTCCCCCTTTACCCAATGCTCCTATCATAACTTTTGCTTCCAGTGGACTATATTCTGGGATTTATGTGTCTGGAGGAACGTGCACCTGTAACACATGGCGTAATTGTAGGTACTTATGGAATTGGGTTCCTGACTAGCAGTAGGTTTGTTGGAGTTCTTGAACGGAAACCATGTGGGAACCTTTCCAGACATCTCCCAGGAGTGTGATACCAGTATGCAAACCCTTCCAGGGATGCGGTCTACCTCAGCCATGTGCCATGCCATAAGGGGGTTTGCTGTGCAAGTGTGGCCCACCATCCTGTGTGTCAGAGCGCTGCCCTCCACCCCCCAGACACCAGCTGTGTTACCTCTGGGAGCGTAGTGGGAATCGTGCACCCATATAGGATTGCAATGATTTGGAAAAAGGCCAGTCTACTCAAATCCAGTTTGTAAGCTGGGTCCGACCAACCGCAACACAGCCATTCGTTAACAACCAGTAGATGGCATGCCAGATAGTATAAGTAGAGGTTGGATGTGCACAATCCACCGTCGTAGGGGGCCCGTTGACAGGTCCGGAACACTAGCCGCGATCGTGAGTTGTGCCAGAGAAATGTAATCATCACTGAGTCCATCTCACGAAATCAGCAGTGAGGAATTGGGTGGGGAAAATTTGGCAGGACATAGAGGAAGCACTGCAGTATCATCATTTTGTACAATGCTATTCTCCCCATGACGTTCAGAGGGAACACTTGTCATCTTTTAAGATCAGCCTTACTTTTGCGGACCAGCAGGGCGACATTAAGGTACCAGGCCAGTTCGGAATGCAGGGCCACCCACACGCCCAGGTATCCAAAGGGGAGGCGAAGGATAGGAATGCTCGTCTGCCAGTCGATAAAGGCTTGTGAGGGTGCCAGAGGGACCAGTGCCGATTTGGCAAAGTTGTCCTTTAGACCCGAGGCCTCCGCAAAGAGCTGTAGAATCCGCAAACACCGGGGGCCACTGTAGGCCAGGTCTGCCAGGTATAAAAGGATATCGTCTGCATATAGGGCAATGCGGTCCTCGTGCCCGCGAGACCATTCCCACCCCGAATCTGCGCATCGCATCGTATGAGTCTTGCTAAGGATTCAATTCCAAGAGCAAAAAGGAGGGGGGACAGCAGACATCCCTGACGGGTTCCCCGTTGTATGGGGAATTCAGCAGACACCTGGACTCTGGCAGTAGGATTAGAGTACAGAACCCTAACCAGGTTCCGGAACGGAATTCCGAATCCTGCTCTCTCAAGTAATGTGTCCAGATACCCCCAGTCCACAGTATCGAATGCTTTTTCGAAATTTATTAAAAGCAGGGCCAGAGGATGCGGCAAGAGGTGGCGGTGTGCAAGCGACACATGGAGGCGTCGCAAGCAGTGTCTCATGCTGTGCGTGGGCATAAAGCAGCACTGATCAGAGTGGATGAGGGACCAGAGGACCCGCCTAACGTGCGAGGCAAGAATCGGAGGGAAGATTTTCACCTACCCATTGATAAGGGAGATGGGTCGATAGTCTTCACAGGAAACCGAGGGGGGTGCAACTTGGGTAGAACAACTCCGGACCAGCCTACCTCAACAGACGACTCAGCTTCTACACCCCCACCCGCCAGCTCCGCTCGACCAGCCTCGCCCTCGCCACAGTCCCCCGCATCCGGAAAACGACCGCCGGCGGCAGATCCTTCTCCCACCTCGCCGCCAAGACCTGGAACACCCTCCCCACCAACCTCCGACAGACCCAAGACCTACTGGCCTTCAGAAGACTCCTCAAGACCTGGCTCTTCGATCAGTAGCAGCACCACCCCCCTCTTCCCCCAGCGCCTTGAGACCCTCGCGGGTATGTAGTGCGCTTTATAAGTGACATGATTGATTGATTGATTGAACAACAATCGTAGCCTGATCCAATTCCCTAGGAAGAGCTCCAGCCTTCAACGCTTCTTGATAAAGATCCAGGAGGCGGGGGCAAGGATGTCCTTATATTTAGCTTAGAATTCTTTAAGGTACCCATCCGGGCCGGGCGAGTTTTGCCCGCCGCCATCGATGCAATAGCCTCACCAATCTCGTCTGAGGTAATAGTGGGATCTAGCACACTACATTCAGCCGTTGAGAGATGGTATCCCATCTAGGAGAGGTGCCTCCATTTTGCCCGCTGGGTGTGGAGAGGCTGCGTAGAGTGACAAATAGTAATCCGCAAACGCTTGAGCAATGTCCAGGGAGGTGCGATACGCACAGCCCGCATCGTCAATATTTTCCGGGATGACTCTACTTTCTAAGGGCTGGGATGCCAGCCAGTACAACAGTTTCCCATTTTTGTCCCCCCACCCATAGACCTGTGCTGTCAAGGCTTGCCAAATGTGCTTCACCGCTTCTAAGGAGAGGAGGCGAATCTCCTCCTGGACTAGTGCCAGCTGCTTACCGATACCTCCAGCAGAGCCACTGGCAAGTTGTCTTTCCAACCGGAGCGCTTCGGCCTCCAATTGTGTGACACAACTGTGCCGCTTACGTTCTGCCTCTCTAAGAATATTTCTGACATGACCTTGCACGGTGGCCTTACACGCTGCCCAGAGTATACCCAGTGATCTCACCGATCCAGAATTAAGCTGAAAAAGTGTCTGATTTCCTTTCCCACTGCCTGAGTATATGTCTTATTTTGGAGATACCAAGCATTGAGCCGCCACATTGGTCTGCGGTGTGTGTCTGAGTACCCGATTTGAAGCAGCATTGGAGCATGGTCGGAAGCCCACAGGGGAGTATCTGAACGTGGGAAACTAGAAGAGTGCCTGGAGCTGGCATGAAAATCATGTCAATGCGCACATACGTGTTGTGTGCAGCTGAAGTGTGAGTGTATTGCTGCTGCCTAGAGTTTCAGACCCTCCAGATATCGCACAGACACAGGGTAGTTACCCAGTTCTGCAAAGATCGAGCTCTAGAGCAATAAGAGTCCGAAATGGGGCCCATGGAATCCGTTGGGGGGATCCAGGACTGCACTGAAATCCCCACCTTTAATGGATGGGAGCCCCGCGACCACGTCAATGAGAGTATTCAGAAAGGAGTTTAATGCCACCGGAGGAGCGTAAATACACAAGAGATTTAAGGACCGGCCTTCTAAAGAGCCTGCAAGGGTGAGATACCGGCCTTGGGCATCAGAGTGGGTCTGGGTCACCACCATGGGAAAGGAGTGTCTTAGAAGGATTCTCACCCCCCAAGATCCTCTGGCAAACCCAGCATGATGGGCCCTGTCGTACACCTGTTGTGCGAGAAACTGACATTTGGTCCCCAGGAGGTGAGTCTCTTGAAGCATTAAAATAGAGAGGAGAAAGCGGTGAGTGTAGCGCAGCACTGCGGATCACTTAATTTTGCCCAGAAGACCATAGAGGTTCCACGACATTACACTGTATGGAGTCATGGTAAGGCATTGGGTGTCAATGTAAACTGAAGCAGGGAACCCACTGGTCCTGTGCACCAAGGAGGCCAGAGCTTTACAGGAGAGGAGTCTAATATATACGTGTCCGCTGCCATTTATACATTATCAGGTCAATGCAACAACCAAAGGGAAGAAAAAATGCATAAACATAAAGTATAACAGTAACATTCATGCAGATTGTATTCAACCCATTGTCCCCCGCCCAACTCCTCCCCACCCAATACTCCTCCCAAAAAGCATCGGTCGCCCTGAAACAGGAACCCAAACTGGGATGGAATTAAGGAATGAAAAGAAGCAAGAAACTTCAATCAGGCGAGTTATGGTGGACACCCGCAAGTATGTGAACACTTTTGTCATTAACAATAGTGTTCAGGAACCTCAACTCGGCGATGTTACAGATCCGGCCATGAACAGAGTCAAATAATCGATCAGGGAGTTCGGCTCAAGCGTTCTGCGGGTGGGGTTCCTCCCGGCGGGGCCCTCCCGTCAGTGACAGAGGATTCCGGTCTGCCGGATTGCTGGGTTGCCGAAGACTCCGATTGCAGGGAGAGTGGCCTGGTCCCCCCTAGAAATATGTTAACATCAAATTGCTTCAGATTAAATGCCACCCAGTCTTAATCTGCAGACACAAACCACATCTGTATTTTTGATTATTAAGGCCCTTTAGACACAGGTGTACTTTCCATGTTTCTTCTCTTTCTTTCAAGCCAAGCTGAAAGATCAAGTTAAGATTGGTAGAACCTGCTGTAAGGGGTAGAGATTACACTGGATGTAAGCGTGCATTTCGGTACTGTTTAATGTTCTCTCATCAACTGTATTTCTACATGTAGAGGGAGTTATATAGCACACATCTCACTTGGAACTCATCTACTATACACTAGAACGCTGTTCATATCTTCCTTTAAAACAAAAAATAGAACACTAGAAAATGAAGTGCTATTTTTGCACATGCATTAAGTTTTTAAGGATATAATCTTGTAATATTGATATTATCGTGTAATCTTACTATACTTAAATATAAACTCATGGGAAATTCTTCATCTTTACCACAATATCAACGGGTGAAACTAGGACCCACTAAAATCATCTCTGGTTCCCCCCAGTATGGTATCCTTGGCGGGGAGATTGCTTAAACCTGATTGAATGAATCAGTTTTGGCGAGGTAGTTTCTCTGAAGACACTGGAAGGTTGCTGAGCTGGAGTCATGTTTCATTTGGTAGATCTGCAAACTTTTTTGTTTTACGGATACAAACTCCCAAAGCAGGAGCTTGTTTTTATGAAACAAACAACTAATGATCTGAACACCCCTAGAGTGTTCTTGAAGTCATTCTTTTCCTGTTTGTGGCTGCTAAGCATTTCCTTGTGGTCCGAAAAGGATAACAAGCATTGGCATAGCCAATAGGTCTCGCCTTTGGAACCTTATAAGTATTTACTTATGCAGTACAATATCCTTGGTGCAACAACATCATCTGTTGCATGGCTAAACACTTATAAGGTCCCAAAGGCGAGACCTATTGGCTATGCCAATGCTTGTTAATTGTGGGGGGTGTCTGAGAGGGAAGGTGTGGCAACTTCCTCTCACATTACGCCACTGGAAGCTGGCATTAGAGCAGTTTGTCTGTCTCACTCTTAACCACATACACACATGCTCTTTATTACTGTCCGCGGTCGGTGAATTGAGTACCATTAAATTGGGCAGAAGCATCACCTGTTAGTTACAGTGCCTAGAATGGCATAAGCGGGGCATGACGTGTTACATATTAAAATGCATTATGAAATTGGCAACGTCCCATTCTGAATTGGCAAATTCCGGCACAACTGGTCACCCTGCTGGAGCTGCACATGGGTATACTGCGCTATATTAAGAAATGAATACATTAAATACATGTGTATTCTCTGCATCGTGCAGTGTGACTTTAAAACCATGCAGTGTAGCCTGCATCGTTTTTGGGCACCAGGGATGTGCCGTGTAATATTTCTGCTTCCATTCTGAAGAAGCGTGGCTGGCACCAAGCCTTGGAAGAGGATCTGAGACTTCCGCCCGCCCGCCCGACCTCAAATGGTGATAAGGACGGGCTGTGTGCGGGGACTCGACTGGTTTGGAGGTAAAAGTCACATTGCAAAGAATAGCCCAGATGAGTAGACTCGCCAAGCCAGTGCCGGGCGGAATTTACAGAAGAGAAAAGAGAAGCAGGCCTTTAATGACACGCGTGTGTTTTCGAAGCATTTTGAAAAGCTTCCTTTTGTATGGATAAGTTAGTGTGCGCTTGTTATCGCGCGTAAGATAAATACAAAAAAGAAAAGTCAAACACAATGCTCATTTCAACAGTTAAATTAAAAATAATCATTTTAAACACTCACACGCTCTACATTATCGCTAGAAAACAAGGCTTTGTTTAAACGCTTCAGGATTTGCGTGCACGCGCTTTAAAAACCTATTTGTTTATTTTCTAAAGCGCACACACTTCCGGAAGCGTTTTAAACAAGCATTGGCCGCGCGGCCGTGAAACTGACACGGCCGTGAAAGTGAAAGTAATCGCGAGCGTCCAGATGGCGAGGGAAGCCATATGGCGCCTGATCGCGCGTGCACGCTCGCGTGAACGCAAGCTGGTCGCCAGCAAAAGCCACTGTTTGCACTTCCAAAACCCGCTTACTAAAACTCTCGCCAGAGCAGCGCATGCACTGGCTCAGGCGAGACCTAAAAAGCACCTCAGACTGTAAACTGTATTGACAAACTCTAGTAGCTAAGTTCAGTCCAACAGCAACTACAGGACAGGCTGTCATTAGAAGTGGAGCTGCATCCATGGTGAGAATACTGATTTGGACAGCTACCAAGTTTTCCAGTGTCTCCAGCCACCAGAATTATCAGGGCCTCAAACGTTGGACCTGATAATTCTGGGCCCGGAGAGAGACATTGAACCTGAAGACTTGTGAATACCTGTGAGGGCTGAGGACAGGTGCTGCCCCCATCTACTACCCCCATCTACTACCCGTCCTCATACGCCAACAGGGGATTGGAAAGAGCATAAAAAGCTCCCCTGGAAGGGGTACAAAATGTAGAATTGGATCCGATATTACTGCGTCAGTGTTATTCCCAGTTCCAGAGGACAAATTTCTTGTTAACACATTGGGAGATATCAGACAGCCTATTAATTCCAGCACTGGTATCTTCCCACAGAGTTGACACTGAACTCGTAATGAGGACAACAGAGGGTAAACAGTTCCTCAACTGCTAATCATTGACAATTAGTATTTCCAGGTTGAGCCAAAGCGTGCAAAATACTCTGGATTTTCCTCGAGACTCACCGTCATATGATTACCTTCATTCATGCCATTCACTTAAGGCAAAGTTACCCTCACACAACTGTTTGCATGTTTATTAAGGGCTAAGTAAATTTTGAAATAATATTTTAAAACTATGCTAAATACATCTAAAATGTTTTAGTTTCATCCAAAGGCACATATGAATCTAAAATGTCATCAGGAAACACAAAACTGACAGAAAGATCTGGATTTATACTTTCCCTAACAAGGAAGGTTATTCTGATAGAGTGGGCTGTATGCCTCATTTGTGTCGATGTGTTTGACAAGAGCCAACACAATGGCAGAAAACATGGAAGAAATAGTACTGTAGCATTTCTACTGGGATTTCCTACCTGCACACTTCTCTCCGGTTCACTTTAAAATAGTGTTGTCTGGTAACGTTACCTGGGCCAACTGGTAGGCTTGGGGCAGGAAGTGCTACTTGTGAATCTCACTTCTCTTTCATAGCAGCTTGCAGAAGAGGAACCTGTGAGTTTTCTTAACTCTTTCCATGCATTCCCTTTCCAGGCGCAAGGTGCTGCAGGTCCACAGGTCCACAGGTCTGCATGACCTGGGAGGCATCAGCTGGCAACTCACCCTCTGTTTGCTCTTCATCTTTACAATTGTGTACTTCAGCATCTGGAAAGGAGTCAAAACATCTGGGAAGGTAAGTAAGCAAATCAATAATATGAACAATACACTGAATCACTGAAAAAGGAGTAAGCATCTAAAAGCCCTTAGAAGATAGCGGAGAGGAAAGCTGGCTCACAAAGTTTTTATCAGAGATAGGTGAATAATTATGGGTGGTTTTATGTGAGATTAGTGTCATTGGTGTTTATAATTTCTAGACAGGTTCTTCTGGAAGCTTAACCCACTTCTCAACACACTCATTAGGAGGGTTCCACCCTCTTCACCTTACCAGCCTCCAAGTGGATGGCAATGGTATCACCATCCCAGCAAACCTGCGTCACTCTCCTAATAATGCTTCACCTCCATTAACATTATTAAGACCGCCCTCTTTTACAAAAAAACCTCTTACTTCTACTTCTTAACCAATAGACCTGTTGAGAATTGTGACGTAAGTAATTTGGAAGACTTTTTTTACTGGCATTGGGTAGCAGTGTAGAGTAGTTCTACAGTTTCATTGTACACATCCCCAAAATACATGTTTAGAGTGTTGCTATTGGATTTAGACGCTTCTAAAATGGTCTTCCACTATCAAAACCCTAATGTTTATGGTAAATTGGATTTTCAGAGTCTGATAATGCTAATTTCTCAGAGCTGCATAGTTATGTGGGTTCCAAGAGCAGCATAGATATGTGGGATCCCTGATCTTTCGAAGATAGAGGGGCCCTGGAGCTAAATGTGAATATGGGATGCCCAGGTAAAATGGAAACATAGCATATGAATCTACTTGAGGATGTGGAATTCTGGAGCTTACTTTGTAAGATCCTTAACCTAAATGATGGCACATGGTGCTCACACTGAATGAGGTAAGTGTGGTCTATGAAGTAAATAAAAATATGGAATACCAGACATGAACGGAAACATAGGATTCCAAAACTTAATGATCTGAAATTCCAAAATCAACATGAGGATGTTCCACCAGGAAGGTTAATAGATTTGTGGAACAGTAAAGCTGAAGATGGATTGTTGAACTGAATGGCCATGTAGGATCCTGCCGCTAATTGTGGATTTGGATCTTGTACCTTAATGGGGACTCTGGTATCCAACAACTGAATTGGCCTCTCCTGCATGATACCATGGCAGAATGGGGTTGTGGGTTCCACAGCTGAATGGGAATGTGGAATCCAATTGCTAAATGTGAATGAGGGACACCACAGCTGAATGAGGATGTAGGATCCAGAAACTATATGAGATTCAAGAGCTGAATAGAGATGTTGGAATCGAGAGCCCAGTGGGCAAATGGGATCCATGGAGTTGAGTATGAGATCCAAGAGCTGAAAAGAGATGAGGAATCCTAGAGCTATGTTTGCCTCTACCAATATCTTCATCTTTTCCTCAACAGGTGGTGTGGGTGACAGCCACATTCCCTTACATCATCCTCTTCATTTTGCTTCTCCGTGGTGCCACACTTCCCGGAGCCTGGCGGGGGGTACTCTTCTACGTAAAACCAAACTGGGAAAAACTCCTATCCACTGAGGTGAGATGCCATGGTATACCTTCTAATCCCATTTTGAGGTGAAGAGTGGGGCATTATGTTTACAGAGGTAGTAATTCAAGATTGTACTGTATTCTCTAATCACAAGGTGATGCAGATTATTTAAATCCCCAATTTGATATACAGCAAGGTGGCTATTCTCAATTATGAGGCATAAGAATTTGCAGTAGTTCCACATTCCAAAGTATGACATAACTCTGTGGTTCTCTCTTTGATGACATGTGGTGTTATACTTTCCCATTCCTGCTTTGGGGTTAATCATTTGATGTGAATAATGTGAATCCTTATTACAATTTGGCTGGCATGGCTCCACTATGCCGCTGGCAAGATCCTTAACTTCCCTGACCGGGCTCCCCCTTACCTAGTTTTAAGGTCTCCACAGTAACTCCTATCTGGGCTCAATAGCATCTAGATGGAAGATATACCCTATGCCCCTCACATTGCTTCCGTATAGCCCCTTACAGGAATAGCCTACACCTCTATGGTATGACTACTCTATCCCCCCCGGTAGGGCTGTACTATCCTTCCTCTAACAAGGCTCCCCTTGCTCACCTACCAGGGATTCCAGTTCCTGCTGCACTTTTCGATCAGCAATTCTTTTTGCCCCCACTGCAGGACATATTTGTTCCAAACTGACAGTGACAAGTCCCTCTTAGATCCGCCTCGTAGACATCTGCTGATGCCGCTTTTCAGGGCTTCAATGCAATACTCTAGAATTGAAGAACATCAGTAAGGAAAGCTATAAAGTGAAAATACAAACAAGACACTGACATCAGTATTTGACCTCTCCAAATGAGCCTTCAATAAGTCTATAGACCACAAGCTGTCCTTTAACAAATATGTCAAACCCTCGTCCACCGTGGTGGCATGTTTCATCATCAAGCTTGCTCCTTCATGTTAAATGAAATGCAATGACTGATGTGGGTTCCTAAGAAGCAAAGAGTGCTTGGAAGTCTCTGTTTTTGAGGTCCAGAGTACAACCAGTATTTGGAAGTGTTAATGTTTGCACACTGTTAAAGGATCCTTTTGTACTGCACTATCTCAGTGCCTCATGATTTACTGAGATTTGTGGGACCAAAATGATTAAAATTATCTCAAGGTGGACAAAAAATATTTTATTTTTTCCCCTTCTGTCAAAGGTTAAAAAAAGAGGACTGTAGTCCAGCCTTCATATAATCACTGCAAACATGTTTTTGTCATCGAAGAACACTTTGAATGTCTGTGGTATTCTTCAGGTTAGACGTCACTTATTTCTTACACTTCCAATAATGACCATAGTATATCTAATCCTATCACTAAGTGTAAGCATGGGTAAGAAGTGTATAAGAGCAAAATAAGTCAAAAGCTATAACCAGTGATACTTATCAGTTTTGTATAACAGAGAGCCAGTGCTCTCCCAGGATCCAGGGGTTAACCTGTATATGAAAGACAAATTACATGGGATATTCTAACCTCATGTTTATGATTCAAAATCACTTGAACCCAAAAAGGGTATGCTTAGCATGGTATAGTTTTAATCTTTTATTTCACTAGTGTATTCCCAGATTTTAAAAGAGTCCAACGCATGGCCTCATGCAGAGGCTTACACCATTACACTGGAAACTCAAAACACCCAGAGGGTGCCAGCATACAACATGAAGTGCGATATGTGCATGATTAAATATATGTTCTACTATTAATGTAGGAGAGTTAATGTGCTGTATATAGATAAGATCATGCTAGTTAGTTAATATTGGACAGCTCAATTGGCCCTTAAGGTGAAAATGCGACATACCCTTGGGAGCCTTTATCAACAATGCAGTGTTACACTATGGAAGTATGAACCAAAGTTGTCAATGTTCTGGCCCATGTTGAGTGATATGAAAAACTCTTGCCTGTTGTTCAGCAAATTATGCACCTACTTTGCTGTTTAGTTGGTAACGCATAAACATGTACATCTGCCACTCTGTTATACCACTATATGGCGGTACACAGGAGCAGAGTGATTTAAGTACGCAAGGCAGCTGCGTGCATGAGTAGGCCGGTGATGCTGTTAACATTGTGTGAATGACGCAGCGCCGTTCGTCAAAGTCATGCAGTGACACGAGCTGCATGTGACCACTAGTCTATTTTCTTTCATTTTGCTAATGGAAATCGGGACCATAAATAGTGAACTTTAAAGGAAGTAATAATGAAAATTGTGTAACAATAATCGTAGTAGTCAAGAAAGAACACTGTCATTTCTTATTAATCTCATTGAGAATATAATACCTTCAATAACCCAGGATTTGTTAGTGTGATACAGAGCTTTCCAAACTCTGTGTCGCGACACGGTACTGTGTCGCCTGCCATGTTTGGGTGTGTCGCGCAACGACGAGGAGACGCGCTCTATTCATTGATTGAGCAGGACGGTACTGTGTATGTCAATGACACACTACGCGGAGGAAGGCGAGGGAGACCGTTAGGCATGTGCGCGCGGCTTCGTTCCCTTTGCCGTGCGCGTTGAATGCGCAGTCCAGTCCACAGAGCCCCCTCCGCTGCCTATTCCCGGCACTCAGTATGTTTTGACAGGAGTGGTAGCCCGGGGACAAGGAGGTATGGCGGGGGACCACAGCCGGGCTCCGCTGTCTGTTTCAGCCCCGGGCCGCCATCATGAGCATCGAGATCCCGGCCGGCCTGACCGACCTGCTGTAGGTGGGCTATACACCGTGGAGGTGCTGCGCCAGCGGCCGCCTGACCTGCGTCATAGTTAAAGATGTGAAATTATCCTCTGTCTTGAGAGATGTGTATGGGTCATCAGTTTCTCATGAATCCTTCTTACTTGTTGTGGAAGAGTCATGTTATATATATTGTTGGTGTATGTACATACAATGCTTGCAACTTACGCTCTCGGGAGAATGCCTGGGGCTGTGATGGCTGGGAGTCCGGTGAGCTTCCCGAAGATGCTGGAGCAGAGCGAGGAGCAAGAGCTGGAGGCCCCTGGAGGGATTTCCACACCACAAATTAATAAGCTCTCCCACTCAACTCCGCCTCCCCAGCCCTCCGCGAGGTTCCAGGCCAAACCGGGGAAATCCTGAGCCCTGGCTGTCCAGCGCACTGCCCCGCCTCGCCCCCTCACCAGGAGAATGGAAAATATGATGTCCGTCGAGCGGGAACCTGCCCGGCACCAGATGTTTGCAGAAAGGAAGCCCGGACTGTCACCGTTTCTGCTCCCCACGGTCTCGGCGCACACCAGCATCAGTTTTCCGTTGGACTTTAGAATTAGGCTGCGCGCTGCAGGCACCGCTCCCAAAACCCATCACATTCTCAACCCTGTCTCCTGTATCTTCCCTTTGTGCCCACATTTCATTTCGCAGGAGAGACTGAGTCTGGCGTTCTGCGTGCGGCATGGTGTGTGCGATGCTTCAGAATGTATTGCCTTCAGTAAATCCCACATAAACCCGTGGACCATTATCTCCCCTTCTCTGTAACAGCCTCTATTAATGCCGACAAAATGATCACAAGAGCACTAAACGTGCCATCCTCATGGATACCAGGTGTGTGGCAGCTCGCATGTGTGTACTTGCAGTGTCTCGGGGTAGCCGCTAGGTGTATTCTTTATCCATAAAAACCTTTACTTGCCACAATGGTCCCTCCCCGCCCATCTCTTGAAACACCTTCCATTTTGGTGGTCTGCAGACCGAACCAGTCACCAGTGTCACCTAGATCAGAGCAGTGAATCCCATTTTAATTGAATCGAAGTTGTGTCCCTTATTTTGATTCCAGAGACATTTGAGACACTGGATCCCTTGGTTTTTGAGAAGCTCTGGCTGTGAAACACATGTCCTGATTCTTCCTCTCTGAAGCTTCCGCCAAATTTCACTCCTTCCTCCTGGCAGAAATCCTGGACTGGGACTAATATTTATTGACTTCTCAAGCATTCAGTCCTAAAACCAACGTTGCTCAATTGTAGATTGGATTAAAATATAATATATACAATGTACACCAACAATATATAACATGACTATTCCACAACAAGTTAGAAGGATTCATGAGAAACTACTGTACAATAAAGGATTCTTACAATAACATGAGGTCAATGTACTATTAAAATCTTTGCCTTGCCCACCCATAGCCATGGGATATCGCCATTAGACCAAATATATGTAGATGTCCCTCTCTGATAGCATCTCAGAAATCCATCATTATACATGTCCAGACTCATGACCTGCCATTGTCAGCTGGCTTTGTACCCCCTTTACATGCTGTATAGCGCTAACAGGTACACCTAGCACGACATATGAGGTTACTCCTGGATTCAAACGAGACAGGTTGGAATGGATGGTCGTCACCCCCGCAATGTAGAATTGCCTACCAAATTCAGAGGCCGTTTAAGAGAAAATAAGAACATTCATAAAATGTATTTTTGTTTTGACTGTATATATATATATATATATACGTTTTACCTCTTTTTATTTTGGTACATTTTATTTCTTTATCCAGTCTGAGTAAATAACAATGATTGGTATTGGCACTGGTACTTCTGTGGGAGAAGCCTAGATAAGTGTGGCGAGCGCTGTACATAATGTTGAAGAGAGGGAACTATTCTGTCCCTCTGACCATTCCCCATGACCGATAATCGTTACTCCTCTGTAATTGCACCGGAGTATTCAGCCCTGCCAAAAATCATACAATGTGGATTAGAGTAGTAGACTAAGTAATTTCGTCACATCATTGCAACAACTGTAGTAGACCGTCATGCAATTACAGCTGAGCAAATAATAATGACGTGTGTGCTCTGCAGTGCTTCATGGCTGTATCCAGGCCTAGTCATCAGTGAAAGTGACACACGACTCAGCAGACGTCAGGGTCTAAGCCTGAGTTGCACTTATGGTTATATTGCTTATTATCAGGCTGAACACTCAGGGCATCACTATTGTGCAGTCTGTGCCCTGGAGGCTGCGACGGCTCCTCCTGCTCCACAGCCCCCTACTCAAATATCCATGGAAAGTTCGTATTAATGGGAGGGCACTAACACACTAGACCCGGGCTGCTTTACTTTATGGGACAGCACCAACACTTCATGCCACAGCTATACCTTTATATGTGTCTGCAAATGCTGGTTCACTTTTAATGTGACTGTGACAGATCTTCTCACCAGGACTACATACTTTTAATGGTGCAGGCAGCACATTTGAAGCAGGCAGGATATTTTAATTTTAAAGTGCCCGCACAATCACTTCTCAGCAAGGCTGGTTCACTTTAATATGAGAGTGACAGAACGTCCGCATTGAGCACTATATGTTGGTGAGACATTCACAAGAAATCGCAGAAGGGATTCTGTACTTTCAATAGGAGAGTACAGCACTTTTCAAGCGAGTTGGTGTGCATTTAATGTGCCACCACAGTCATTTCCCATCAAGGCTAGTAAGGGAGGGTGGTAGAACTTACTCCTGCAAGACTGCCCCTCGTCCACTCCTAGCAGGGATACCCCTACTGTCAGAATCTACCGAGACTCACAAAAAGGAGGGTTAGATTACCAGGAAACCCAGCATTATGGCATGTTGGCTTTGAGCTGGAGATACAACTGGTTTATTGAAGCAAGGGTTTGTTGCTCTGACACTTGACCCATATCTAGCCTGGTCCTGTCTCTTACGGCTTCCATGGAGGACTGTGCTGTCTCGTCTGGTCCAGAGGGGCTCAGAGGTTTCCTCCCTGCGCAGATATGGTCTAGCCCTCCCTGTTGACCATGCTTGCTCTGCCCCTTCTGCCTTATCCACCCTGGGTCTCCCTCTCTTAGCCTTCGATGGGGAGTGCCACACAATACCCCCTTCCTGAACGGATTTTTGTATAACTCATATTCAGCAAGGCAGCAGGTGGACTTTGTGCATGGTTGAAAGGGTTGGCAGTGCGTGCACCCGCCCTTTTTGTGCCGTAAATCACTGGGGCATGTGTCAATGTGTGCATGATTATATTCTTGTTTCAGGCACAAACCTAACCTTACACCCAATGTATATTGGTCTCTTTTTGCGCGCCTGGGATGTCAGCAGAACAAGCGATAGACAGTTTTGCCAGTCACTGTCTTTGTTAGAACAGATTCACAATTGCTTCATTAACCTTCCTGCTTTCTCAAATGTGCTTGAAAATGCACCATTTGCCCACTCTTTTTGCAAACTTTTCTCGGGGGGAGAACCCCCCCTGAACCTCCGCAGTTGGTTGGGCTCGCTCGCTACGCTCGCTCAATACACTGCATTACCGTGTCGCGAAATGTTGCATTTATAAAAAGTGTGTCACCAACATGAAAAGTTTGGAAAGCTGTGGTGTGATAGATCTGACGAGGGTTAATATGTTTTCTTAAAATTATGTATCACTGTATATATAGATGAAACAGGGATATTGAGTGCTACATTAATTCTACCCCATGCAGTGTTTATATGGTGGGAAGGGCTCCCAATATCGAAATATCATTATTGGGGCCCCCAATCTGAGTGCTCATTATGAAAATTCAAAGTTTTGTTTTCACTAGTTATATCAGATATCCGGGGTGCTTCACTAGTGTCTATTCCTGTATCCAATTTTTCAATAATGGTGCAGCTAATATAATCTTTGCTGAGAAAATATGCAGTCAGACTAGTTGTAATTTTTTACAGCAAATTGTAAGTCTAAGTTCACCAATAAAGACTTTCACCTTTCTGGTGGCCATTCTTACAAAATGACGTTTTCTGTGGCATGTAATGAGGTAAATTACATCATCACTGTCACAATTTGTATGGTTTCTGAGTTCCCACTGGGCATTTTCACCTAAGTCTAATGTTTTTGTGAGTACCGTAAATCTGCACACATTGCAGTTATAGCATCAGTGGTGGCCTTCTATGGGGGTATGGCCCACAAAGTTGGGTGTATGTTATCCTCTTTCACCATCTAATGTTTGTCACCTAGTCTCTAATACTTTGACCGCTTTTAAAAGTAAACAAGGTTTTTCATATTTATGCTCTCCTGTGTTCAGTATGCCATGGGGTTCTTTTTCTTTGTTAATATGTGCTCTTTGTTTGGCTTGTCAACAATCTTTCATTGGGTAGTGTCTTGCCAGTAGTTTGTCAGTTAGTGTCTGCTCTTATTACTTAAATCTCCGGGTTTTTAACCAATTGTGTCTTATTCTTAAATACTGGCTACAATATAAATTTTACATCAGGGTCCTGTGAGGATCACTGTCAAAACTTAGGGACAGTAGGTTCCTCCATCCCCAGACCAGAGGGAACGCCCGTAAATTTATAAATGACCGCCATGAAGGCGGTCATTTATAATGCATTGTCAGGAACAGCAGTCACAGCGGTTCCTGTCAGTGCATCTTGCTGTTTGGTGCAGGAATGCATCAGCATGATGTAACCCTGCACCAAACAGTTTTTTATTTTCAAAAAGAAAGTCCAGAAACTGGATTTTCTTTTAGAAAAAATAAAAGTAATCCTCCCCTCACCATGAAAGTCATCTCCCATGGCAGGGGGAGCATCATTTGGTTTTCACTGTCCCTCACCTTCAGAGATTGCCTGGCAGTGAAGGACAGTAAAAAAATGACTACCTGTCAGCCCATCCTGATTGGGCGGGCATGTACCCATTTCTCCAACGGCCCTTACTCCGTCACCACCATAGCCAAATCGAAGGTTCGCCTGCATTTAAATCAGGCGGGCGGACATTCATGTTGGCGGTGCGTATACTCTTTTGCCGTGGTGACAGAGTATAAATACCGCCTACATTTAAATCGGGCCTTTAGTGTTGCATTTTGTAGCTCTATTATGTCTCTACTTTTATTGTTGCATTGTGATTAGCAGATCTAAGAATGGTAGCTCTGACAAATGGAAAACTTACGTACTCTTCTTGGATATTTATCAATTCAGTGAAGGTGTTTAGCTTGTCAATTTGTGTCCAAACTACCAAAATGTTGTCAATATACTGCCCATTGACTGATTTTGGCTTGGTGAGGTTTAGTCTGTGAGAAGAACTTGTGAGTCTAAAACCATTGCACATATAGGTTTACTTGATTTGGCATGAAAGTACTGTAAATGATTTGATGGGGTACCTTGTCTGCAAACATGAAAATAATCTGTTATTGTGATTGTGGCACATTCCATGACAAATGTAATAATTTTAATTAATTCCACTGATTAGAATTAAGTGGCTCTTCAATAACCTTGAGTTTAATGCCCTGCAAATCACTGGCGTACACAACCTTGACATCCAGGCCGAGTAAAATCTCAGTTGACGGCATCAAAAGTGAGATCTTTAAGGAGATTCGGCGTTCAGAAACTCTGCCTCATGTTTGAGTATCATCCTGATAGCTTGCTTTAGGAAATTAACATTAAAAGCTCAAACCATCTTACTGAGCTCATTTGTTAGTTTTTCATAACTTCTCTAGGCTGAAAGTAAAAATAGACATTCTCGTCTATATGACTCTTTGATTGTACAACTATAGTTCCCCATTTGCCAGCCTGTTTAATTATGATAGACTTATTGTTGGATGATTAAAGTAGTGGCTTTCGCTCTAGTTTTGACAAGTAGTTCAAAAACTTATTTTAGGAGCCTTCTGTTTCCTCTATATCTTCCAAAACAACCTTTTTGAAAATCTCTACTTCCTGTGGAATGGACTGGAGAGGAGGGATGAACATAGATTTTCTCTTGAGCCTTGTGTTGGTCTTCTGGTCTCTCATTGTCATGTGCATTAAGGTTAAACCTTAATCCTGTTTTTCTAAAACAAAAAATATGGTGGTCAATTCTGAGGTTAAAGGGGTCATGTTTCTAGGTAGGTACTCAACGTAAACCCTTATTTAGAGCCTCAAATTGTGCTTCAGTCAATAGGTTGCTCAAATTAATTAACCACTAAGCCGGTGTCTGGTTGGGGATGGTTTGGTGTCCCCTACCTCTGCTCTTTGTTATCCGGGCTAATTCTCTGTCCACTGGATCTGCAATTAGCCCCGATTTTAACATATGCCTTGTTCTTTGCCTCTTCTTAAAAAAGAGCATTTCTAGGGAACAATAAATGTAAATTGGCTGAGCCACAAAGGAAATTGTGGATTAGGGACCAAGAAATGACTCGGCCTTTTAGATCCATTGCACCATTCATCTGAGTTAAGTTGCAGGATTCGATTCACACATTTGATATTTGCTTATCCATGTTTCTGATGTGCCTTACTGTAATATTCATAAGTTTATATAAATATTTTCGCACAGATTTTCTTAATTTGGTATGGATTGTTTTCAAGAGGAATTAATTAGTTCGAAATTGATCTTTATCACATCTAATAATTTTTACATGTGGCAAATTGGACAAATACATTGATCCTGTTCCCTTTAGAAAATATTTCCACCCGAATGGTGTCTTCTGCTTGGCTGTGTTGATTTATTACTCCTTATTTTGAGGATAACATGTTACATTGCAGAGGAAGGTCAACTGAGTCTGCAGACTAGCCTCCATGACAACATACCAGGCTATCAGATGAGTGTTTCACAGTCCCTGAAATGAGAATGACATCTTTTCTTGCTTCACCAGCAGGCTTCTTCCTATGTGTGATCCTAAAATAACTATATTCCCTCTGAGCTCCTCTGCTAGGTGAAGAGAAGTCTAAAACAGCTCCAAATTGCAATACTCTTGAAAAAAGAGAAGCCCCTTATTCTTCCGAATCCAAAAATATAGGAAAGCAAAGATCTGGTACCTCTAAACCCTCAATATGCAAGCATGAGATGTTGTCACTTCTGAGCGGGCGGCCATCAGGACCTCTAACTGCACACCACTGCTGGGGGCAATGCGGGGGAGCCACCTCAGCTGAATTTAGGAGCTGCTGGACTTCGGAAGACATATCTTCACCGACGCTCTGTTCTAGGTACCAGTCACTCACACCGGCCTGCTCTGGATAGAGCCAACAGGCCCTGCCACTACTGTCATCGGATGTGAGTGGTGAGTTGGAGGACCTTCCTGACTTGCCCCAGTACAGCGTTGGGCCCCGGGAGATACCTTAATACAGGAGGTTTCTTCTGAACGCTGTATCGCTGGGGTGCCGAACCGCGAGGCCCACGTGCTGCACCTGACTTTGTCTCCGATTGGAGCTGCTGGGTCAAAATGGGACTGTCATTGATTGGGGACGGCAGGCTGGTAGAACCAACCTACCTGCTTTGAGGGGACACTGCTGCCAGCGGCCCACCCTGACCACTGCAAATTGGCTTGACTCAGGGGAGAACCATGTAGTCCCACTGAACAACACCATCATTAATTTTTCCCCCTGGCCTAGCACATAAGCACGTCTGCTCTACGGGCCTATCCCACTACTCCAGTTTACTGTCACACATCAGGAGCAGTGGCCCGGACTGCCTGCTCACTGCGGCCTAGCGTTGCTGGACCTGCTCTCAGTAGGAGACCTTGGTCTACTGTAGTGGGACTGTGTTTTTTTGTTTATCGAATTAGTGCAGGCACACACATCGCCGGATTCTGCTGTCCTTTGTCTGGGGATCCCGCTGAAGTGCAGGACCCCCTCCAGGTTCACTTAACTGACATTGGCACAGATACTACAATTGGAGGTATGTGGGGCCTACGATCTGGACAGGAGGGCCTTGCCATTAGAGCTGGCTGTGTTGATGGGGGGAGCCGTTCTCCAGAGACCATTGTATTGCACGCTGACTATGCCTGCAGCCTACATACTACCAACCCCCTGCCCATTAGTTTGAAATTCTTCTGGAGGCCATATCATTGACACATGCTCTTCCATTTCACACACTGAAGGGCTATATTTATGTGTCCAGGTTCATCAAGAGCTTTATGAGCACCATTGTGCCAGTGCGCACTACTAGAAGCCATGCACTGTGAGGCGGTGACCCACACATTTGTTTTCCACTCTCTATTGGCCTCCCGAATTGCAGTTATAAACCATGAGACTCATCCCGCTTGGCGCTCTGTAGAGCTGCACTTACCTGTTGTGTTCTTCAGGTTCTGCCACGTCACTCACGTAACAGTTGGCTTCCTTTGGGCTCATCCTTGTGCTTTGTTGGTTCACGTCCACATTTGACTGCTTGTGCTGTGGGTGTTGTAGTCCGTTCTGACTCTCACAAGCGGGCCCATCCTTACAGCATACCACTAGCTTTGCTATACACCATCACCAAGACCTTTACAATGGTGGGCCAATGGACTGGTGCCACCTCTGCACGCTCACGCCGCTGAACTTAAAGGTCACTTTTCTGATTCAGAATTGGTTAGTGACAAACTGGACGTGGTGCTTGCTGCCATCGAAAGATCTTGCGTATCCCTAGAGGTGAAAAAAATTGATGCAGTCGCTACAGATCTTACACTGCTGAGAGATGATCATTAAAAACTAACAGATAGGGTGAGTTCAACGGAACAAGCAGGGGCAACCCTCCAACTACAAACCAAAGACTTGCAATCCCATCTCACTGTATTGCAGGAGAAAGTCCGTATACTGGAAGATCGCACAGAGGACGCAGAGGACAGATCTAGGTTGAACAATATCAGAGTGGTGGACATTCCTGAGGGAGCTGAAGGCAATGATGCTGAAACATATTTAGACATCTGGATACACAGCTTCACTCCATCTGAGCTATTGTCGCCATTCTTCTCAGTGAAGGGTGCCCACAGAGTACAGACACAGCGGCTCCCTCCTGGTACTCGGCCCTGCCCGTTGGTAGTACACCTCATGCACTATCGAGATAGGGATGTTGTCTTGACTGAAGCACACAAACATGGCAATTTCGTAGTTGACAATGTCAGAGTCATGGTGTTAACAACAACTGTTGTCAACGTGCACTCGTGTGTGTAAACAAAAAAACTCAAAGTGTTCTATTCAGAGTGCTTCAACCACCAGCGCCGTGTTCTTTGGCGCTCATGTGCAAAATGCTATGAAGTATGCAAGGAGGGAAATCCCTTCTTGCTGGTGGGAGCGCTATTTCAAATACCTCGGGGTATCAATACGTTTAAACAGCTGAGTCCAAAATTCACACTCTTCAAACGAGTTAAATATCCATCTTTAGAATATTTTTATTCATTCAGTGCATTATCCAGCATGCACATGCATCATAGTAAGCCATCCAAAGATCCATTACATATTAGTGAGCCCAATGCATTTCGGGTCGTGCATTGACCCTTTCTCAGGGGCCATTCACTACTTTTCTACGAAAAAACGGAAACAGGAGACCATTCATCATAAAGTCCAAAAATCAAACTCACAATATTCAAAGTAGAATAACATAGCGTGTGCTCATAGGAAAGGAAATGCCGAATAAAGGCGTGCTCAAAAGACTGTGTTGAAAATGAATACCGAGATATCATTTACGCGTGAAAAAAGATACTAATCAAAAGTGATGCTGGTAAGAATTAAGTGAAGACACAGTGATGCATGCACTGGCAATCGAAACGAATTCGTGCTACCGTTTGTAATGGATGGTAACTATCAAATCTAGTGACACGCGGAAAAAGGCTGCCGTGGATAGAAACAGTACAAAGGGGAATGAATACGCGGTTATCTTCACAGCAATTTACTTTAGAGACGGTAAACTATCTCGAACACCATGCTCAAGTTTTAAAAGTATCTAATAGTTTACGTGCTCATATGAAGAGCTTACCTGGATCCCGCCGGCTACCTTAAAGAAAAGCTTGGGAATCACTGAGTGCCGTGATTGAGTGTGCGCGTATTAACGTAATCATGGCGCCTTAAAGGCGCAGTGTCAGATGAGGTTTAGAAGTGCCCGTGTGCAATAAAGTTCGAAAGAAGAAAAAAACTGAAGGAAAAAAAGGTTTACATGATGTTAGAAATAAACGCATGGTATAGCGTTAATAAAGCAAATGAAATACCAAACTGTGTAAAACATAATAAAAAATAAAAAAAGAACAGGATCACAATTGTGAAGACATTGATTTCACATGGGTGTGTGCCCTTATGAAGCACATGAACTTTTTGTGCATATGCGCCACAAACTGTTAAACCAACCAGTGGTAAATTAAAAAACAGAATCATAAATGATTTCACGGGGATTAATGAGTTATGCATCATATGTAACAAGAAAGAAACTGGAGGGTGAATAAACAAAACCAGTCAGGATTCAGGTTCAAAGAAGCAAAGATTAATATGGTTACATCACTACAGAAAGCAGTTGTACTCGATTCTGTCATTCATCCCTTGAGGCTGTAGGGCATGCAATTTTTTAGTCCAATAGAATTCCGATCTTGCCAATGCTTTATTCGGATCGATGTCATCTCTAGGTTTCAATGCCTCCAATATGGTGAAACTTAGTTGCGCAATGTTATGTCTGGCTTCAAGCCAGTGCATTGCTGCAGTGGATTTCACATTTTTGTTGCGAATGTTACTCTTATGTTCTCCTACGCGTACTTTAACTTTCCTCTCGGTCTTCCCCACGTAAATTTTGCCGCAGGGGCATTTCAATGCGTAGATGACATTGGCTGTGTCACATGTGCTGGAGTGTTTTAATTCAATCGTATTGCCTTGTGTTGGATGAATAAACTGGTTACCCACCATGACGTTATTGCAATGTACACAGTTCATGCATTTTTGCATGCCTTTATAGTTCTTGTGTGTTGACTCAGACTTTTTGTTCAATAGTTCTTTCAAGTTATGAGATCGCTGCATTGCGAAGGTTGGTCGTTGTGGAAAAAGATCTCTAAAGTCTGGCTCAGTCTGAATGATAGTCCAATGCCTCATGATAATCGATTTCATCAAGGTCGATTGCGTAGAGAATTTTAAAACACAAACAATAGTGTTGGACCGCTTAGGAGCAGTACGTTGTAACAACAATGATCTGTCTGAAGCTGCAACTCTTTTTGTAGCCTTATCAAGTACTTGTTCAGGATATCCGCGGTCTCTGAATTTATCGCCAAATTTTTAATGATGACATCAGTTTCCTCAGGATCAGATGTGATCCGTTTGAGTCTAATAAATTGAGAATACGGTAAATGTTGTTTAAGAGAGATTTGAGGAAAACTCCGAAAATGAAGGGAGTTATTCCTGTCAGTCTTTTTCGTGTATACACTTGTTTTGATAGTTCCTGAATCAATTTGAATCAATACATCCAAAAAGGCGATGCGGTTTTTCTCAATCTGGTGAGTGAATTTAACGCGATCATGAATGAAGTTTAACTCACGAATGTTGTTTTCCAAAAGCTTTACATCACCTTTCCAAATGACTAAAATATCGTCTATATAGCGCTTGAATAGCACAAGATGTTCAGTCCATTGATTATTCTGGAGAATATGGTCAGATTCTAATTTGGCCATAAAAATATTAGCATAGGATGGGGCTCCAGCAATTCCCATTGAAGTTCCGTTGTTTTGAGCGTAAAACACACCATTCCATTCGAAATAACTGTGTACAAGTACAAAATGAAGCAACTCTAGCAGTAGTACTTTATCTGCTCTCATCGTGTCGTGTTTCAATAAAGCCCATTCCATTGCTTTTATGCCATCTTTATGTGGTATCGAGGTATAGAGGGCAGTGACATCAATAGTACATAGGTACCAGTCTTCAATGCGATCTGTGTTGAGTTCATGTAGTAAGTTCAATAATGAGGTGGTATCCTGAATGTAAGTGGCTTGTTGTTGCACGATAGGTTGTAAGAAGATATCAAGATATCTCCCGATGGGTTCTGATAATGATCCACATGCCGATACTATCGGACGGAATGGAGGTTTTTCAAGACTCTTATGGATTTTTGGGAGCATGTAAAGCTTCGGACGTCTGGGATAAAGTGTGTACAAATACTTCTTGGTGTTTTTACTGATCCATCCCATCTCGAAAGCTCGAGTCAAAATTTGTTACAAAATTTTCTGATATGCCAAAGTTGGATCATGGTCCAGTTTAGAGTAGGTGTCACTATCTTGGATATGATCAAGCACACTCTGCTCATAAAACTCTGAATCAAGCACTACCAATGCGCCGCCCTTATCAGCTTTTTGAAAAGTTAATCGGGTATCCTGTGCCAATTGTTTCAAAGTGCTCCATTCTTTAGCAGTGAAATTCACTCGCTTATCCTTTTTGAAGTTGACCTGCTTAAGCTCAGCTTTAACCAGTCGTTCAAATGCATCAACAGATTTATACGAAATGGGTGAACAGAAGGAACTGTTAGGTTTAAATTCTTTATATTCCGGCTCATCCTGTGGAACGACGGGTGGTTCCATGGTACTGAAAAAATATTTCAATCTCAGAATTCTGGCAAACTTAAAGAACGCGATTTGTGTCTCAGCCAGATTGCTGTGATATGTGGGTACATATGATGTGCCTTTGTTAAGAACCGCAATTTGAGCCTTAGATAGATTCACCTTAGAGATGTTGATCACTAAGTTGCTCTCGTCTTGCTTCGAGTGGATCTCTTGTCTGACTCTATGTCTGGTTCCTTTTTCCCTCCTCTTAATCGTCCACCATTAAGTAGAAATGGTAGAACAACATCGCAATCTCAAGGAACAACAGGAGGACCACATACATCAAAGGCTTCTTTTTTATCCACCAGCCCAGCATCCAACCACCAACCCGAAAAAATTGCACAAAAACAAGGAGGGGAAAAGGAACCAGACATAGAGTCAGACAAGAGATCCACTCGAAGCAAGACGAGAGCAACTTAGTGATCAACATCATCATTGAACGACTGGGTAAAGCTGAGCTTAAGCAGGTCAACTTAAAAAAGGATAAGCGAATGAATTTCACTGCTAAAGAATGGAGCACTTTGAAACAATTGACACAGGATACCCGATTAACTTTTCAAAAAGCTGATAAGGGCGGCGCATTGGTAGTGCTTGATTCAGAGTTTTATGAGCAGAGTGTGCTTGATCATATCCAAGATAGTGACACCTACTCTAAACTGGACCATGATCCAACTTTGGCATATCAGAAAATTTTGCAACAAATTTTGACTCGAGCTTTTGAGATGGAATGGATCAGTAAAAACACCAAGAAGTATTTGTACACACTTTATCCCAGACGTCCGAAGCTTTACATGCTCCCAAAAATCCATAAGAGTCTTGAAAAACCTCCATTCCGTCCGATAGTATCGGCATGTGGATCATTATCGGAACCCATCGGGAGATATCTTGATAGCTTCTTACAACCTATCGTGCAACAACAAGCCACTTACATTCAGGATACCACCTCATTATTGAACTTACTACATGAACTCAACACAGATCGCATTGAAGACTGGTACCTATGTACTATTGATGTCACTGCCCTCTATACCTCGATACCACATAAAGATGGCATAGAAGCAATGGAATGGGCTTTATTGAAACACGACACGATGAGAGCAGATAAAGTACTACTGCTAGAGTTGCTTCATTTTGCACTTGTACACAGTTATTTCGAATGGAATGGTGTGTTTTACGCTCAAAACAACGGAACTTCAATGGGATTTGCTGGAGCCCCATCCTATGCTAATATTTTTATGGCCAAATTAGAATCTGACCATATTCTCCAGAATAATCAATGGACTGAACATCTTGTGCTATTCAAGCGCTATATAGACGATATTTTAGGCATTTGGAAAGGTGATGTAAAGCTTTTGGAAAACAACATTCGTGAGTTAAACTTCATTCATGATCGCGTTAAATTCACTCACCAGATTGAGAAAAACAGCATCGCCTTTTTGGATGTATTGATTCAAATTAATTCAGGAACTATCAAAACAAGTAAATACACGAAAAAGACTGACAGGAATAACTCCCTTCATTTTCGGAGTTTTCCTCAAATCTCTCTTAAACAACATTTACCGTATTCTCAATTTATTAGACTCAAACGGATCACATCTGATCCTGAGGAAACTGATGTCATCATTAAAAAATTTGGCGATAAATTCAGAGACCGCGGATATCCTGAACAAGTACTTGATAAGGCTACAAAAAGAGTTGCAGCTTCAGACAGATCATTGTTGTTACAACGTACTGCTCCTAAGCGGTCCAACACTATTGTTTGTGTTTTAAAATTCTCTACGCAATCGACCTTGATGAAATCGATTATCATGAGGCATTGGACTATCATTCAGACTGAGCCGGACTTTAGAGATCTTTTTCCACAACGACCAACCTTCGCAATGCAGCGATCTCATAACTTGAAAGAACTATTGAACAAAAAGTCTGAGTCAACACACAAGAACTATAAAGGCATGCAAAAATGCATGAACTGTGTACATTGCAATAACATCATGGTGGGTAACCAGTTTATTCATCCAACACAAGGCAATACGATTGAATTAAAACACTCCAGCACATGTGACACAGCCAATGTCATCTACGCATTGAAATGCCCCTGCGGCAAAATTTACGTGGGGAAGACCGAGAGGAAAGTTAAAGTACGCGTGGGAGAACATAAGAGTAACATTCGCAACAAAAATGTGAAATCCACTGCAGCAATGCACTGGCTTGAAGCCAGACATAACAATGCGCAACTAAGTTTCACCATATTGGAGGCATTGAAACCTAGAGATGACATCGATCCGAATAAAGCATTGGCAAGATCGGAATTCTATTGGACTAAAAATTGCATGCCCTACAGCCTCAAGGGATGAATGACAGAATCGAGTACAACTGCTTTCTGTAGTGATGTAACCATATTAATCTTTGCTTCTTTGAACCTGAATCCTGTCTGGTTTTGTTTATTCACCCTCCAGTTTCTTTCTTGTTACATGTGATGCATAACTCATTAATCCCCGTGAAATCATTTATGATTCTGTTTTTTAATTTACCACTGGTTGGTTTAACAGTTTGTGGCGCATATGCACAAAAAGTTCATGTGCTTCATAAGGGCACACACCCATGTGAAATCAATGTCTTCACAATTGTGATCCTGTTCTTTTATTTTTGTTTTTATTATGTTTTACACAGTTTGGTATTTCATTTGCTTTATTAACGCTATACCATGCGTTTATTTCTGACATCATGTAAACCTTTTTTTTTCCTTCAGTTTTTTTCTTCTTTCGAACTTTATTGCACACGGGCACTTCTAAACCTCATCTGACACTGCGCCTTTAAGGCGCCATGATTACGTTAATACGCGCACACTCAATCATGGCACTCACTGATTCCCAAGCTTTTCTTTGAGGTAGCCGGCGGGATCCAGGTAAGCTCTTCATATGAGCACGTAAACTATTAGATACTTTTTAAACTTGAGCACGGTGTTCGAGATAGTTTACCATCTCTAAAGTAAATTGCTGTGAAGATACCCGCGTATTCATTTCACTTTGCACTGTTTCTATCCACGGTAGCCTTTTTCCGCGTGTCACTAGATTTGATAATTACCATCCATTACAAACGGTAGCACGAATTGCTTCGATTGCCAGTGCATGCATCAATGTGTTTTCACTTAATTCTTACCGGCATCACTTTTGATTAGTATCTTTTTTCACGTGTAAATTATATCTCGGTATTCATTTTCAACACAGTCTTTTGAGCACGCCTTTATTCAGCATTTCCTTTCCTATGAGCACACGCTATGTTATTCTACTTTGAATATTGTGAGTTAGATTTTTGGACTTTATGATGAATGGTCTTCTGTTTCCGTTTTTTCGTAGAAAAGTAGTGAATGGCCCCTGAGGAAGGGTCAATGCACGACCCGAAATGCATATGTAATGGATCTTTGGATGGCTTACTATGATGCATGTGCATGCTGGATAATGCACTGAATGAATAAAAATATTCTAAAGATGGATATTTAACTCGTTTGAAGAGTGTGAATTTTGGACTCAGCTGTTTAAACGTATTGATACCCAGAGGTATTTGAAATAGCGCTCCCACCAGCAAGAAGGGATTTCCCTCCTTGCATACTTCATAGAGTCATGGTGTTCCCAGACTACACGCTGGCAGTCAAATACAGACATTGCACTTTCATTGAGGTCAAACGTAAACTACAGGAGCACCATATTTAATATGCACTTCTCTTCCCAGCCCGTCTCCACGACCAGGCTGATGGTACAATATCATTCTTAAATGACCCTATGGACGCTGGGTCCTGGATGGAAAATCACTAAATAGCAGGACCTGACTTCACTGTGGCTCTGTGCAAATGAACATCACATGTAGGGAAGAAACGTGCATGGCGCCCTTTCTTGGCTTCCCCTTGTGTGCTCAGCTTCCCGAACCTGAAGGAAGTTTTCCTGGAACCCTGTCAGGCGCTGCAGATGGCAGAGGACTTTCATGACCTCGTACCACACTATAGTGCGGAAGAAATGGATCCAAATGCTCGGGGAACGACGACTTGCTCACATCTGACATTGTTCCCCCGAGCACTGGTACGATTCCCATGGTGACTCCCCAAACATCCAATGATATCCTTTAATAAAGTGCTTGTTTGACTATGCATGTTATATTTGCTTGATTTTACCTTTTCATTCAAATGTCATTTGCGGTATGTTTCCCGACTCAACTGTCTTTGTTATTGTCCTCTAAATCTTTTGTGGGTTCTCTATGCTGTTCCCGGTGTTACTGAGTTCATTTACTTAAGTTAGGAGGAGGTCTAGCTGGTCGCTCAGAACGTTTGGTCTATTTCACTTTATATGGTACGTGGCCGCTGTTTGGAATCTCATTTCCCTGCTCCCCTCCAGGCAGGCTTTTTCCTACCGATCCTTTAGCTTTCCTTGTTTGGGCACATACCTGCTCTTAATGGTATTATATGTCCACTGTTCTTATATTGCATTTTTGTTTCTTTATTGTTGTAACCCACACTTACTCATATATCATATTCTTGGCCAGGGCAAGGGGTACTCGGGGAAACCTGGGATCCTGCACCTTGACACATCATACTATGGCCGCCACAAACTGCTCGGCTGCACTCCCCCTCACCCCAGGGGGGGGCCGGCTGAGCAGTTTGCCAGGGCCGGTTTCTGTTCCCAGTCCGGCCCTGGTTTTGTCCCTGTCAGAAACACCTCTTTGAATCCACGCCGTTACTTCGGGTACTTGCACCCCACAGCAGTATCCACATTCGGGTTGCCTGGTTTTGGATCTAAACACAGCTTTTTATTCCCTCGAATGGCCCTTCTTGGGTACTTGTCCGGTGTGGACTGGGACCCCATGTCCTCCGACTGGTAAAATTACTGTACACTAATCCCATGGCCAGGGTTAAAATTGGATGTCATATCTCACATCCCATAGCGATACAAAGGGGCACCCCACCAGGAATGTCCGTTTTCTCCCCTCTTGTTTTCTTACGTACTAGAACCTTTGGCACATCTTTTGCGTACCCAGGGCCAACACTGGGGTATCCCCTTGGGAGACCGTACACACTTGGTCCTCATTTACGCAGATGACTTAACAACGTTAGGTCCATACTTCATACTGTTGAAAGATTGTTGGCAGACTTTACTGCCATTTCCGCCATATGAGTTAACTGGAATAAATGATGTCTTTTCCCTTTTAACACTAAGGGGCCGATTCCGATTCAGGCCGGAAATCACTCCGACCGAGCCGGACCCGGAGAGATTTCCGACCGAATCGGACTCTGGCAGCCCGACCGAACGAGTACGATGCGTACGCATGCAATCGGACTCGATTCGGTCGGACTCCCATTGAAGTCAATGGGAGCCGGTCGTACAACGCGTACGCGGGCTCCCATTGACTAAATGGGTGCGAGGCGAACAAGGGCGCCCCCTACAGCGGGTACGCGTCGATGTGAATCGTGCCGTACATGCACAGGTAGGGGGGACCCATGGGTCCCCCCTGTGTGCGACTCGCGCGGCTACGCATACAGGGGGGTCCGACACGGATCCCCAAAGTCTGGCTCCGACAGCTCTTTCGAGCCGGACGGCGCGAGTCGGTCGGACTGCTCGAGGCGCGCATCGTACTTGCCCGGCCGGGGAAAGTCTCCATTGCGCGGTGCGAGTCGTGTCCGTGCGAGTCGGTCGGAGCGGGTTGGACCCCCGTACGAGTCGGTCGGCGATTTCGCGTGCGCTCGCTCGCCCGGACGCACGTACGAATCGGTCGGGAAAGAGGGCTCCGAATCGGATCCGGTTAAGCCGAATCCGATTCGGTGCCCTACCGGCCGAGATCGGAATCGGCCCCTAATACTCCAGACCCGCTGCATAGTGTGAATATCATCCACCTTACCTTGCAACCATCCACATTCCGTTATATGGGGATATGCATATACCAACCACACACCTGAAGATCTCCTAGAGGGGAATCTGGCTTGTGCTGTCACTGCATTGCGGGCGCAAGTTCTATTCTGCAAACTCTGCCACTATCTGTGGCGGGAAGGGTGGCTCTAACGAAGATGGTGATTTTGCCAAGACTTATATTACTTTGCCAATCTTCCTCTCTTTATACACCGGCCCTTCTTTCATTTATTGGAACCTCTGATGGGTGATCTTATCTGGCAAAATACACATCGCAGAGTGGCGCTTCTCAAACTTTATCTCCCGGCAGATTATGGTGTACTTAATGTACCTAACCCACTACAGTGGGTGGCACGCTCGTTTGCGGTTTACAATCTAGCGGATATGACGACGATCCTTCCCCTTTGGGACTTGGAGCGGTTACTTACCATTCTCCATCGCTGCTGATTGTGCCTCTCCTCCAGGTTGCTTATCAACGCTTTTGTAGGGCCCTCTTTATTACTCGAACACTTGGACCTTACACCCCAGCATTACCACTCCAGGGTAGGCCACATGGGTGCGTGTCACCTTCCCTTAGGGAATTAACACCATGGCATTTAGATGGATTGCACAGTGTGGGTGACTTATATCATGACAGAACCCTCCTATCCATAGAGGATCTATTGACCCACTTTGAACTTCCGCCAGGTCAATTTCTGCTGCATGATTTTCTAATTGGAGTGTTAAGCCAGTCATTGAGAGAAGTACAACTCGAACGCCCACAACACCTTGCCATTCAATAATTGTATGTCTTAGACACGGGTAGGCATCAGATCAGATGGCTAGTTGGCATCTTACACACGCATATGGGCGTTCCCCTCACCACACTGGGAGTCAGACCTTGGGCATGCTTGTACAGATACCAAGTGGTAAACTATATTAACTTACCCTTTCTTAGTGTCCCGAAATGCCTGTTTTAAATTAATTCAATTCTATATCTTACACAGAGCTTATTTAACTGCCAGCAAACTAAACCGTTATTTTCATTGTACTGACGCTGTTTGTCCCTGTTGCCTAGCTCACGATGCGGAGCTTTTACACATGCTGTGGTCCTGCCCGTCACTGACAGATTATTGGAGGGAATTCTCTGCACACCAGACAGGCTGTACTGGCACTATTGTGAACTACACTCGGGAAGTATGCATTTTGAGACTCAGTAGTCGCCCTAAAAAACTACAGAGCAGCAATATGGTTCTCAGCCCTTCTTTTGACAAAACGTCTGATCACCCGTAAATGGAAAGCAGCGACCCCCCTCGGCTGCCTCAGCGTGGGTTCTATCCATGTTGGCATGGGCCCAGGCGGAGAGTGCAATACTTCACAGGGAAGAGGTGAAAGGTCTCCATAAATATTCCATTTCTGAGACGTAGGAACCACTCCTAGAGGAACTACACGAAGAAACACCACCTACCCAGCCCTCATCTTGAGAACTCCTGAGATTTACACCCCCCCCCCCACACACACACACTGAAATAACTATACTTGGTGGCGAATGTGGCTCTATTGCTGCTTACAACTGATTTGTGAAACCCCAGTGGTGTCCTCAAGATCTCTGACTTTTTCTAACATTTCATTCCATCACCTTGAGCGAGTGCAGGCTCTTTAATATAATATTGGCTTAGTTGATTTTATTTATGAGTTAGTTCAATATAATTGTTAGCAACAGCATTACTTAGTATCTCTGCATTGCAACGCACCTTCTTCATATGTATCCTGGTGTATATTTTGATACATTCACTAATGTTTTTGATGTGGTCACAACTGTCATTAACATGCAGACACGTAGCCCTTATTATATGCATTGTAACATGTCGCCAAGCTTTGTATGCATGCTATTTTGGACACACGAAATGTATAACAATTACTTGTAGCACATGTTTTGTGTTGTAACGGAACAACTGTCAAAATGCCAATAATAACTATTTTTTAGAAAATGAGACATCTTTACTCCATTCACACCACACAAACAGAAACAAACCACTCTGAGGCCCACAAAACCAGCCAAAGAAGTTTCCAAACATCAATGAACACCTATTTAACCAACTAGAGCACCCCATCCCATGCACATTCTTAAGCCCACCTTAATAATGCTCATAATCCTCTTTTCTTGGCACTCTTTTCACACTCCCTCTCTCATTTCCACCCTCTTCTCTCTAAATGCTCATGTTTGCAATCTATAAAGTGTGGATCCTGGCCCGAAAGGAGATAGAACGTTGTTCAAAAATACAAATATTGCCACATAATAAAAACATAAAACAAAATAAATCATACCAACACAGTAACAAAGCAATTAAAAGAGGTGCACAGGCCAAACACAGCAATGGTTGTGCGTGTGTATAGTACATAGGTGCGTTACCATCCGGGCTTAAGGCAGGTTATGGTGGCCTGAGCTACCAGCCAAATTACATCTTTACCGCATAAAAATCTGTTTCCCGTCAGGCTGGCTAAAGTTTTTGGATGAAGGTGGTGACTGCTTCGACATCTCGATTGTCAGTCAGTCGTCAGTCAAAGAAATGTTTATTTAGACCAATGGTCTTTAAACAACCCAATTACACATATAATCACCTTACATTATTGCATTATTTAAAAGTTCATCAACAAAATCCATAGCTAAAACCAATACAATTTTAAAATACATTATACGTTATATAACTACCTCTTCATTACTCATTATAGTTAAAAATTATTAAAAATTATCTATGTGCATATTTACGATTGAGTACCCAAACTGGGCCTTTTTTGCTGCATTACACCCATCATCAGATTAAAATATACATTTTCAAATTTATATGAAGATTTAACTAGTCTAAAATTCTTCTGCTAAAATCATGCTAAGAACGATATCATTTAAAAAAAATGCCCTGTTATATTTATGCCACTTCTTTTGTCATTATAGCTCCTAATATAAAGTAGCTAAATGCATAATTCATCTTGTTTACCCAAGCAGAACCTATTTAACTGCAATCATAAGCCTTCCAATAGCAATTGCAATATCCAGGTAGCACATGTCAATAATAAGTTCTACAGCCTGTGCTCGATTCATAACTTATATTTACAAAATAATGGGCATAAGATCAGTTTCCGTAAGGGCAACAATTTTAGGCAATCCACTAACGTGCAAAATGTTGCATTCTGTACGCAGCTCACATGTACAGTTCCCACCAGGTTAGATCATTTCCATTTTTGTTTTCTCATTTGTATCATAGGGGTTGACACCAATTCTTATTCTTTGTAATGCGCACCTAAGCCAGCGATTTGGTAATATATCCAGTTACGGAAACCAAACTTCCTTCTGCCAGTAATTTAACATGAATTGCACTGATGTTTTCCCACTCAGATAATGCCAATTCTTTTACCAAGACAAGTCCTTCCCTAATGACCTCAGTTCGCCCTTTGAGACTTTGACTTTTTAAGTCTGTTGGCATAACCTCACCTTCATATCCCTGCATACAGACTCCCAAGTTCATTCTAACTCATTTGGCCCAATTCAGTTCACTTTGCTGGATCTCGTTTTTACAACAATGAGAGACTTTCTGTTCCTCTCCTGAACCCAGTCTTTTCCAGAATCTTAATAGTGCAACTTGGGCCAGTATATTCCATGAGGTCAAACCAGTCTCTAATCTAATAGCCTGTATCATGGAGGAACTTGGTAGGAACATTAGGGTCTTTATACATTTCCCTTCCTCAGTGTCCCACCCACTTTTACTGCTGATACAAGTAATTCAGCTCCATATTGAAGCTGCGGTGGTATCATGGCCACAAAACCTTTCAAGACTGGTCTATGAGACATATCACCATAGTCCCGATTCATTTTTTCAAGCCACTCACCGAGGCAAGGGTCCTAACCTTTAGGGCCTCCATGTGGGTATACCAATTCAGGAACCTTTCAAAACAAACCCCTAGATATTTGTATTCATTAAAGATTTCCAGTTTTGTGGGTCCCAGATGCCAGCTAAACATATTTACAGTTAGCTGCTTGTGGCTCCCTGAACTCGTCCAACTCTCTCTACAGTCCCATCTCAGTGTGATCTGATATTACAAGATCATCTGCGTACAGAAGGCATGGTATGCATTTACCATTCGTTCTAGGGCTAGGACCTCTAACCCCCGCCAGGGCAGTTGGTATAGCTACGATTATGAAAGAGTAGTGGGGCCAACACGCACCCCTGTCTTAATCCATTATTGATTACTATTTTCTGTGTCAGTGTCTCCTCGGTATCCATAATGACCTGGGCCCAATTATGCCTATTTAGCTCCTGTATTAGAATCGAAATTCCCTTTGCAATATCATATTTTATCATGGTTTCCCATAAACAATTCCGGTACACCAGATCAAAGACTACACAGAAGTCTATGAAAAGCAAAACAGCCTCCCTTTCTGCTCGACAGACTTCCGTGCGATGGACCAGAGGCAAAAACAGTGATCGATTGAGTGACCCTCTTTGAAGCCACCTTGTTCAGGGGGCACTACAGATCTCAGTTCAACCCATTCCTTCAATATTCCCAAAATGGTTTTTGCAAAAACTTTTTGTCCCACATCTAGGAGGTTAATCAGCCTATAATTTTTTGGGGCCTTAATATCTCCTCTCATATGGATAGGACTGATTATGGCACATATCCAACTATCTGGGAATTGACCTGTGTCTAAAATGAGGGAGAAGATCTGAGATAAAAGTCTGCCCACCACTCCAACCATACATTTTATGTTCCCTACAGTAAAATGTACTCTGATGTCGTCCTTCACCTCTACCCAAGGGATTATACTTCTTTCCGTTGGCTCTTTACTTTGACCATATATTTCCTCCAGTTACTAATCCCATGCGCCTTCATCCACCACGCAATTCATTGCACCCTGTTTCTTGCCTGAGCCTTCCTGTTTTAGCTTCCAAAACGTCTACCATTTTTGTTTCTATTGCTTCCAGCAAAATTTCCCCAACACTTCCCTTTAAATTTTCTTTTCTGATTTCGGATAAGCATTTTATCGATTTTCCTTAATTTTACAAGACTATTATAACTTTGAGTCTTCTCTCCCCTTTCCTTATCGACCTCTTTAGTTTCCTACATTCCTCACGGAACCAATCCTTTCTCTTTCCATGGTTACCCCGGTTCTTCTTATCCCTGCTTTCAACTTTTTTTCTTAACCCCAAGACACTGAACCACATGTCTAATTGTATATCAAAAACACCAGAGCACACCAAAATATAGTTACTATATTCCTTAGTGAGTTACACATTGTCTACAGAAAAGTCCAAGTTCATAAGTCAAATTCCATGTATGCTGTCTGAACACACAGTCCACAATAAAATAAATAACAGCGGTTAATAGAAAGACGCTTTCGGGACCCTGAGAGACATGCGAGCGGACTTATCATGGTCCTTGCCTCTACGGATTGACTGTGTGTCGAACTACTTGAGAAAACGGATTTGATTATTCGACCACAATAGATATTATTAAACAAACTGCGATTCATTGGATGAATTGAAAAGACCCTAGTGGCAAATTAATATTTCTTATGAGACGACTGGTTCTGAACATAGAATACATCAATACAGTTGAAGTGAGCCTTGAGGAAGCCCAGGAGGGCAAAACGCGCGTCGGCTGCCGTTCGTGTATGAAATAAAAAGTGATAACGGAACATTTCTTCAGCTGCGGATCTTTTATTGTGGACTGTGTGTTCAGACAGCATACATGCAATTTGACTTATGAACTTGGACTTTTCTGTAGACAATGTGTAACTCACTAAGGAATATAGTAACTATATTTTGGTGTGCTCTGGTGTTTTTGATATTAAGTTGTATCTAGACTACATCTGTAGATCTAGTAGTATAATACTCAAGATGGGTGAGTATTTGGCACCATGGGAGCACCCAATACAAAATGAAATGATATTGATTTGATGCAGTCTATACTATTAATGAATACTTGTTGATGTGCTAGTCGAAAAAGCATATCCACCAATTGTTTTTGATATACACTTGTCTAATTGTATATTCATACCATTCTACATTAAAACCCTGGCATTTTCCAGAGTTAAGTTCTGCTGAAAATGAGCCAATTTTACCATGCATTCCTCTGTCATTCTGGTGGTAAGGTGCTTTGGGTAATCCATTTGTAGATGGATTATCATATCTCGCAAGTTCCTTTCACCTCTAACTAATTCTAATTTTAGCGGTTCATGGTCACTTCTCTCTCCTTGTGTTACTCCAAATCCCTTAATTTTTTCAAAGTTCCAAGTATGCATAAAAATGTAATTAATTGGGCAGGGTTGCAAGCTGACCTTAAACATTTGTTTGGCAAGGCCGGTCTCCATCCTGCCGTTCAGACAAACAGGCCCTTTGTGCCCAAATACTTTCCTAATGCCATATCTCGTCCTGACATTCTAGTATCGGGGAAGATAGCCACATTTATATTGTAAGAACATACTAGCTCTTTAAACCAGGGGTCGATCTTTTTTGGGTTAATTTTATGATTAAAATCTCCCATCAGGGTAAGCATGTCTTTTTTCATAAATTTCACACAGGCCATCCATGTATTCCTTAAAATGCCCCATTTCTGATCTATACTCTTCCGCCCTCCCTTCAACCGCAAGCATACATTCATAATTATCATACAGTCATATTTAGGGTCGGGGTCCCGCAGGAACACTCTATAGGACAAGAGACATTTGCATATTACTTCTAAGAGATTCACTTTTTTCGCTATCTTAGTAAATATTAAAGTCATTATACCCTCGTTGGGTGTCCCTGCTGACTTCTTTTTGCAGGCTTGTTTAGTTGACAAACCCATTGATGTGGGGAATCGTCGCACAACCATGTTTCTTGCAGACACATAATCTCAAGAGTGTTAGCTAGCTTTTTAAGGCTTTCTAGTTTTGACCTTCACCCAACCCCATTCATTTTCCATGTTAGTATCCCAAGGCTGTGCGACGACCCAGCACCCTAATCTAATTCGCTTAAACAGCCCTCTTCCTCTGGGACTGGCAGAAAGGGGCCTGCATAACTATTTTCATAACTCCAATTACCCCAGTGTTTGCTTGTCTCAGAGGTATCTACGGTGATTTCAATATTTGCTTTTTCCTCAATCGATTAGGATCTATTATTCTGACCTGTCTTAATCCAAGACCTGCATGGTGCCTCATGAATGATTTAACTTGGTGTCCTACTTCAGTCAATTCCCTTCCTTTTGTACCTCTTTCTCTGCCTTTACAAGAACTGCCTTTACCAGCCCTGAATACATCAAGATCTTTGTAATTTAGTTTCCATTGCTATTCTGGGTGACAACCACTTGTCTAAGGTCCTTAGTTCCTATTTCTTTCAGGCTGGCACATTTAGAGAAAGCAAAGAAGTGAGGACCGATAGCTTTCTAGTTTTTTTGCTGAGGGGGCATCAGCAGAGTATATTGCTAGCTGCGACATCAGGGGGACCTACACAGAGGTGGACAGCCAAATGTGGCTCTGACATCGTCTAGTAGCAGGATCAGTGAGAGCTCCAGGAAAGGGCAGAGCGCTGAGACAGCTAACCCGAAAGTTGTTCCATGGAGGGAGGGTTGCTCGATTCGCCACCACTGCCGCAGCTGGATGAGAGGAATGAAGCAGTCTCCAAGACAGACCCCTAATGCCAGAAATTAACAGCAGTGAGGTAGAGGAGGGGGAGAAAGTCCCTGCACTAGAGGCCAGAGGACTTGCAGAAGGAGCACATTCCAGGTGGGGAGATGCCCCTTGGAACTGGGAAAATAGCCTATTTCCCTGGCCTCAGGAGACTTCTTGAACTATGTGATGTTTACCGTTTAACTTTTACAGAGCCGAGTGAACAAATGACAGAGAAGGTGGTAAGAACACAGACTTGTGCTGTGTTTTTGAATCTTTAAAACTGCTGTTGTTTCTACCAGTGGCTGTTAACATTTTGGGGCCAGATGATCAACCCTTTTTTGCGCTCACAAACGGGAGATTGGCCCATTTTCGACCACAAAAAAAGGGAAATGGCATGTACAAACGCTATTTTACGAGTCACTGACTCGCAAAATAGCATTTGCGACTCTCGCTATTAGGAAGGGGCATCCCTTCCTAATACCGAGACTCACTGCCATGTACTATTGTTTTGCGACCGCATTTGCGGCGCAAAACACTCGCAGTTTACCACCTACTTTAAGTAGGTGGTAAACCACTCCCAAACGGGAAGAGGTCCCCAGGGACTCCCTTCCCCTTTGTGAGTGTGTGAGAAAATATTATTTAAGAGCAGGCCGTGGTCCCCGGGACCACTGCCTGCCCTTAAAAAATGAAACTGAAAAGTTTCATTTTTCTTTTTTAAATGCATCCCGTTTTCCTTTGAGGAAGACGGGTTGCATTTTGTTTTAAAAACTGCTTTATTTAAAAAGCAGTCCCAGACATGGTGGTCTGCTGACCCCAGCAGGCCACCATCCCTGGGAGTGCTAGCCATTCCAAATGGGGTCGCAAATTGCGCTTGCCTCATGAATATTAATGAGGCATGCAATTTGCGACCCCATTGGGAATCGCAAACAGTGTCTGAGACACTGTTGTACATTCACTTTTGCGAGTCGCAATTCGACGCAATGTTCGACTCGCAAAAGTGAATGGTCATACATCTGGCCCCTAATCTCTTGTCCTGTGTGTAATTGGTAGTGCTAAAACTGCTTTTGTTTGCTCATGGCTGTCTAAATTGAACTCTTGCGGCCCGATTCACAAAGGTAAACTTAAACGTATGGTCTAAACTTAGACCAAAAGTCTACGTTTATGACTTGGGAATTCACAAAGTGCATTTACTAGTAGAATCTTTATGTCCGCATTCGGGAATTTGTGAATTCCCAAAGCCGTAAACGTTTGGTCTAAGTTTAGACCAAACGGCTAAGTTTACCTTTGTGCATCAGGCCCTTGGTTTCTGTGAAATTGATACTGTTTAAACTGCTGTTTTTTTTATTACTTACGACTGTTTGAAAATCTGTACTAGTGTCCCCTGTACTGTGCTTAGGTGTGCCCCCCCACCCCCGGTCTTTTAAAAGTTAAAAAGGCAAACTACAAACTCAGCGGCTAAGCAGAGTATGTTTATAAGACTACTGTTTCAGCTTTAAGGTTTAAACTGTGTTTGGAAAATGTATGTAACCCTGGTTTTTGGCTAGAAAAGGGGATTTGGTAAAATGCACGAAAAGCAGTATTTAAGTGGCTTAGATTTGGGCCTACCTGCAGGTGAACCAGGACCAGCTATGTGTGGATTGAGTCTGTCTATATCCAAGGAGATTCTGATCTTCAGAGCAGCTCACTGCCCCCTGGCTGTCAGCCTGTGCTTAAAGTCACACGCTCCTTATATAGGTTTGCTATTGGATGTTACATCTGTGCTCTGATTGGTTCCTGTATCTGGTGTTTCAATTTGTCTTGGGGCTTAGGGTTTGGTTTCTGATTGGCTGCTAGGACTGGAGCTGTGATTGGTTGCAAGAGCTTGGTCTCCCATTGGTTCTAGGGATTAGGGATAGTATTGTGATTGGTTGGGCTAAGGTTCCAATTGGCTGGAGGTGTCACCTGACCACTAGGGCTAATTAAGCTTAGGGCTCAGGGCGTCTCAGCCAGGGCGTTGAGGCCAAGGGCGGAGAGCCTAAGGGCAGTTGTATGTTTGGGCCTGTTTGGGACAGGTCAGGCCTCAGGCCAGAAATGCTGTCCTTTTTTTCCATTCACCAGGAACCACCTTAACCCATCCACAGCCACAAACATATTAAGACACTCACAGCAAATAAACTCACTACAATTCACTATCTCAACCACCAAAAAAAACACAAACCACAATTATACATCCTTCTACCCCAACTACCTCACAATGGCACCATCACTCACACACAAAACACCACTCTATCCTATACCACTAATGAATCCACACATCGCCAATGCAACACAAATCCACACTATATTCCATCCAGACACACACTCCCTGCTCATACAAAGCACCAGCTCTACCATCTAACCATCTTACTCCTAACAGATCCATTCCTGTCACTACCAAATCCATACTCAACCTACCATCATTTCATCCACCAACGGGGGGCGTGGCCAAGCACCTAAGATGGCGGACGCGTTTTGATAGCACTCTGCTTCCTATCCCCCAGTTATCCTGTGCATCCTCGCTAATCAGCAGCCCTCACTGACCTTATGTGTGAGTGAGGTGTGCACGAAGGTCTGCTGCTTCCAGTGCGGGCTTCTCGGATCCCGGAGATGGAGGACAGCGGTGCCCCAGAAAGCGCGGCCAGTTCCCTCGCGGGAGTCTGGCCTTGACCCGCTTTCTGTAGCAGAGACGGAGGACTCCCTGCCGTCGCCACCCGCGGCGGATCCCGCGAAAGGCCCGCAGCTGCAGCACGGGACGTGTCCGATGCTGGGTGGCCCCCATGGAGAGACCGACGCACTGCTAGAGGTGGTTGGCGGAGCGGCGAGGGCCGGGCGCGAGTCGCAAGGAAATGGCACCGTGACCCCTGGATGGGCCCACTGCATCGCGGACTGAGGCCGACTGCTGTTGCGCCGGATAGCGGCTGGTGGTGAGGCTGCGGCAGAGTTAGGCCTGCACGGCGTTCTTGCGGCGTCCATCCTGAGGGCGGGGGCCACAGAGGTCGGGCGGGCCTAGGGCCCCTGTGCGGACACAACGGGGGGTGTTTGGGAGGCCTAGTGGAGACGGCGCCTGAGTCGAGGTGGCCCCCGGGGTGAACGCTCTAGAACTTACGCAGCAGGGCTCCGACCTTCCAGGCCATCGTCCGGGGGATCGCCCGGAGGCCGCATCGGGGCCCGAGCAGGGTGCCTTGAGTGACTCCACCATTGCACCACAGGTTGTTGCTCGCCTACGGGGTCCCGGTCCGCGACCGTCTCTCCTCCCGATTTCCCCGCCGCAGCCTCTACAGTGACACCGCCTGGAGGTGGGGGCCCGCTGTCTCTGCCCCTGAACTCGAGGAGATGGCGTGAAGCAACCGGGTGGATCGCCTCGGGGGCGAGGCCCTTCCTGTTGGCGCTCTCTTTCCCCCCCATCTGGGCCCAGGGGAGTTGCAGCAGAATCTGGAGCCCAGGATGGCCAAGAAGGAACCTAAGGACAGAGGAAACGCAAGGGATTGGCCATTGAAGGCATCAACGACGGTGTGTTCGCCCGCGGAGCGGACCCTTGGGGCGGACCCTTGGGGCGGCAGAGACGGAGAGGGCCCTTTATCTGGTCCGAGAGGAGACGCCCTGCGTGATACGCAGTCACAGATAGCGACACATCAGGTGAGCCTATGGCGGCATGGCATGGCTGAGGTGGGGAGGCCCGGGGGTCGGTTGGGCCTAGGCCTCCTCACCCCATCCCGGGCGCTGGGTGACATAGCAGGAACTGTCTGAGCGTGGTGGTGCCGGGAGACTGCGCGGGGGCCGGTTTGGGCCTAAGCTGACCCTGTCTCTGTCGTGGAGGTTGCCTTTGGAGCTGAGGGGAGACTGGCTGAGGTAGGGGGGGTTCCGGGGGCCATTCGGGCCTAGTTCCTCCCCTCCAAGGTCCTGCCTGCTTGCGTCCGGCCGGCGGTGGCACCGTTTACGACTAGCTTAGGGGGTACCTACTCCACCAAGCCCTCTGTTGCAACGGGCGCCTGCTTGACCCCTATAAGTACCCTCTGGAGCAGGGTATACCCCTGCAACGCTAGGAGGTGAGGAAGGAGGGCTACACAGTCCACTGAAACTGGACATCTTTACCCTGCTCCATATGCGGAGCGCCCAGCAGATCGTCATGGGCCGCTTACGTTCTAATATGCACCAAGATGTCCCCTCTAGGGGCCAATCCGAGGGAACACTCGTGGCTTCGGGACCCATAGTAGGGGTGAGTCCGCCGGACATTGTGGCCAAACTGGACTCAGTCCTGGCGGCGGTCGAAAAGATTGGCAATACACTGGAACTGACACACACCTCCCTGGAGGGCAGGATGGACACCATCACCTCAGACTTCACACTCCTCCGGGCCGACCAGCACAAGCTCTCGGACAGGTTCCGCGATGCGGAAGCCACACTAGCTGACCTTCAGCCCCGATCTCGCAATTGTGCATCCACGCTACAAGATCTGTTAGACCGTATGTGCACCCTCGAGGAGAAGGTAGACGACGCTGAAGGGCGGTCGCGTCGCAATAATGTCCGGGTGATTGAACTGCCGGAGGGGGCAGAGGGACGAGATCCGGAGATCTTCACTGAAACCTGGATGAGAGATCTGCTACCTCCGGGGTCGCTCTCCCCGCAATTCGTAGTGGAGAGGGCCCATAGAGTGCCGGCCCGCAAACCCCCTCCAGGGGCTCGCCCTCGTCCTTTCCTGTTCCGAGTAATGAACTTCAGGGACAGGGATGCCATACTGCGAGAAGTTGGCAAACAGCCTGGCCCTAAGGTGCAAAATGTCACTGTCTCCCTCTTCCCGGACTATACTGCTCATGTTCAGAGGAGGCGAGCCACTTTCGGCGCAGTCAAGAAACAACTTCGGGACTTGGACCTCCGATACTCTCTACTTTTTCCCGCCCGCCTTCGAGTTATCAGGGATGGTAACACCCGGTACTTCGATTCCCCCTCGGAAGCATGGGACTAGCTGGAAGAGAATGGGCTGGCAACGGCGCCAAAAACAGCAGAGGATTCTCGATCACACGAGCGACCCCGCCGTGGTAGGCGCAGAAGGAAAGGCAGAGATGCGCGCTCGCTTGTAACAGCCCCAAATGCAGATCAGATCAGATTGGAACGTCAGGGGGCAACGCAGACAGTAGCGGCCCTCCAATCTACTAGGTCGCCCTCACCTGCCAGTTCCATTGGCTCCTTGCCAAAGTCCAGAGAAGCCAGCTCTACACCGGAGAGGTCAGCTGACGTGGACTCACCTCCGCTGCCAGACATTGCCCCTCAGACTGCAGACGGCATTATTTGAATACATGTTGCCTGTCACCCCCATGACGTCTCGTTTTCATGTAGCGATACAAAAGGGGATGATGGACGGAACGTTTGAGCCAATCAAACACTCACCCCCAGTCAACTGATCTGGGTTTAATCCATCATCATTCTTTAGCTCACTCCACCACCCCAGTTCAGACATGGCCATATGCAAATCAGTCTGACCCTGTGCCTCATGGGAACAGTCCAGCCCGAACTGCCAAGCCATGTCTTCCCTGGACCGGAAACAAGCATCCTAGGACCGGTTTCTGGCATTTCAGCCGTCATCAGCCAGGCTTGCTTGAATCCAGTGGCAAAGTGAGCAAGGGACCCACGTCTGGGCATACCCCCGCCAACTTAGGGCGACCAAAGCGATACAAAAGGGGATGATGGACGGAACGTTTGAGCCAATCAAACACTCACCCCCAGTCAACTGATCTGGGTTTAATCCATCATCATTCTTTAGCTCACTCCACCACCCCAGTTCAGACATGGCCATATGCAAATCAGTCTGACCCTGTGCCTCATGGGAACAGTCCAGCCCGAACTGCCAAGCCATGTCTTCCCTGGACCGGAAACAAGCATCCTAGGACCGGTTTCTGGCATTTCAGCCGTCATCAGCCAGGCTTGCTTGAATCCAGTGGCAAAGTGAGCAAGGGACCCACGTCTGGGCATACCCCCGCCAACTTAGGGCGACCAAAGCGATACAAAAGGGGATGATGGACGGAACGTTTGAGCCAATCAAACACTCACCCCCCGTCAACTGATCTGGGTTTAATCCATCATCATTCTTTAGCTTACTCCACCACCCCAGTTCAGACATGGCCATATGCAAATCAGTCTGACCCTGTGCCTCATGGGAACAGTCCAGCCCGAACTGCCAAGCCATGTCTTCCCTGGACCGAAACAAGCATCCTAGGACCGGTTTCTGGCATTTCAGCCGTCATCAGCCAGGCTTGATTGAATCCAGTGGCAAAGTGAGCAAGGGACCCACGTCTGGGCATACCCCCGCCAACTTAGGGCGACCAAAGCGATACAAAAGGGGATGATGGACGGAACGTTTGAGCCAATTAAACACTCACCCCCAGTCAACTGATCTGGGTTTAATCCATCATCATTCTTTAGCTCACTCCACCACCCCAGTTCAGACATGGCCATATGCAAATCAGTCTGACCCTGTGCCTCATGGGAACAGTCCAGCCCGAACTGCCAAGCCATGTCTTCCCTGGACCGGAAACAAGCATCCTAGGACCGCTTTCTGGCATTTCAGCCGTCATCAGCCAGGCTTGCTTGAATCCAGTGGCAAAGTGAGCAAGGGACCCACGTCTGGGCATACCCCCGCCAACTTAGGGCGACCAAAGTGATACAAAGGGGATGATGGACGGAACGCTTGAGCCAATCAAACACTCACCCCCAGTCAACTGATCTGGGTTTAATCCATCATCATTCTTTAGCTCACTCCACCACCCCAGTTCAGATATGGCCATATGCAAATCAGTCTGACCCTGTGCCTCATGGGAACAGTCCAGCCCGAACTGCCAAGCCATGTCTTCCCTGGACCGGAAACAAGCATCCTAGGACCGGTTTCTGGCATTTCAGCCGTCATCAGCCAGGCTTGCTTGAATCCAGTGGCAAAGTGAGCAAGGGACCCACGTCTGGGCATACCCCCGCCAACTTAGGGCGACCAAAGCGATACAAAAGGGGATGATGGACGGAACGTTTGAGCCAATCAAACACTCACCCCCAGTCAACTGATCTGGGTTTAATCCATCATCATTCTTTAGCTCACTCCACCACCCCAGTTCAGACATGGCCATATGCAAATCAGTCTGACCCTGTGCCTCATGGGAACAGTCCAGCCCGAACTGCCAAGCCATGTCTTCCCTGGACCGGAAACAAGCATCCTAGGACCGGTTTCTGGCATTTCAGCCGTCATCAGCCAGGCTTGCTTGAATCCAGTGGCAAAGTGAGCAAGGGACCCACGTCTGGGCATACCCCCGCCAACTTAGGGCGACCAAAGCGATACAAAAGGGATGATGGACGGAGCGTTTGAGCCAATCAAACACTCACCCCCAGTCAACTGATCTGGGTTTAATCCATCATCATTCTTTAGCTCACTCCACCACCCCAGTTCAGACATGGCCATATGCAAATCAGTCTGACCCTGTGCCTCATGGGAACAGTCCAGCCCGAACTGCCAAGCCATGTCTTCCCTGGACCGGAAACAAGCATCCTAGGACCGGTTTCTGGCATTTCAGCCGTCATCAGCCAGGCTTGCTTGAATCCAGTGGCAAAGTGAGCAAGGGACCCACGTCTGGGCATACCCCCGCGAACTTAGGGCGACCAAAGCGATACAAAAGGGGATGATGGACGGAACGTTTGAGCCAATCAAACACTCACCCCCAGTCAACTGATCTGGGTTTAATCCATCATCATTCTTTAGCTCACTCCACCACCCCAGTTCAGACATGGCCATATGCAAATCAGTCTGACCCTGTGCCTCATGGGAACAGTCCAGCCCGAACTGCCAAGCCATGTCTTCCCTGGACCGGAAACAAGCATCCTAGGACCGGTTTCTGGCATTTCAGCCGTCATCAGCCAGGCTTGCTTGAATCCAGTGGCAAAGTGAGCAAGGGACCCACGTCTGGGCATACCCCGCCAACTTAGGGCGACTAAAGCGATACAAAAGGGGATGATGGACGGAACGTTTGAGCCAATCAAACACTCACCCCCAGTCAACTGATCTGGGTTTAATCCATCATCATTCTTTAGCTCACTCCACCACCCCAGTTCAGACATGGCCATATGCAAATCAGTCTGACCCTGTGCCTCATGGGAACAGTCCAGCCCGAACTGCCAAGCCATGTCTTCCCTGGACCGGAAACAAGCATCCTAGGACCGGTTTCTGGCATTTCAGCCGTCATCAGCCAGGCTTGCTTGAATCCAGTGGCAAAGTGAGCAAGGGACCCACGTCTGGGCATACCCCCGCCAACTTAGGGCGACCAAAGCGATACAAAAGGGGATGATGGACGGAACGTTTGAGCCAATCAAACACTCCCCCCAGTCAACTGATCTGGGTTTAATCCATCATCATTCTTTAGCTCACTCCACCACCCCAGTTCAGACATGGCCATATGCAAATCAGTCTGACCCTGTGCCTCATGGGAACAGTCCAGCCCGAACTGCCAAGCCATGTCTTCCCTGGACCGGAAACAAGCATCCTAGGACCGGTTTCTGGCATTTCAGCCGTCATCAGCCAGGCTTGCTTGAATCCAGTGGCAAAGTGAGCAAGGGACCCACGTCTGGGCATACCCCCGCCAACTTAGGGCGACCAAAGCGATAGCAAAAGGGGATGATGGACGGAACGTTTGAGCCAATCAAACACTCACCCCCAGTCAACTGATCTGGGTTTAATCCATCATCATTCTTTAGCTCACTCCACCACCCCAGTTCAGACATGGCCATATGCAAATCAGTCTGACCCTGTGCCTCATGGGAACAGTCCAGCCCGAACTGCCAAGCCATGTCTTCCCTGGACCGGAAACAAGCATCCTAGGACCGGTTTCTGGCATTTCAGCCGTCATCAGCCAGGCTTGCTTGAATCCAGTGGCAAAGTGAGCAAGGGACCCACGTCTGGGCATACCCCCGCCAACTTAGGGCGACCAAAGCGATACAAAAGGGGATGATGGACGGAACGTTTGAGCCAATCAAACACTCACCCCCAGTCAACTGATCTGGGTTTAATCCATCATCATTCTTTAGCTCACTCCACCACCCCAGTTCAGACATGGCCATATGCAAATCAGTCTGACCCTGTGCCTCATGGGAACAGTCCAGCCCGAACTGCCAAGCCATGTCTTCCCTGGACCGGAAACAAGCATCCTAGGACCGGTTTCTGGCATTTCAGCCGTCATCAGCCAGGCTTGCTTGAATCCAGTGGCAAAGTGAGCAAGGGACCCACGTCTGGGCATACCCCCGCCAACTTAGGGCGACCAAAGCGATACAAAAGGGGATGATGGACGGAACGTTTGAGCCAATCAAACACTCACCCCCAGTCAACTGATCTGGGTTTAATCCATCATCATTCTTTAGCTCACTCCACCACCCCAGTTCAGACATGGCCATATGCAAATCAGTCTGACCCTGTGCCTCATGGGAACAGTCCAGCCCGAACTGCCAAGCCATGTCTTCCCTGGACCGGAAACAAGCATCCTAGGACCGGTTTCTGGCATTTCAGCCGTCATCAGCCAGGCTTGCTTGAATCCAGTGGCAAAGTGAGCAAGGGACCCACGTCTGGGCATACCCCCGCCAACTTAGGGGCGACCAAAGCGATACAAAAGGGGATGATGGACGGAACGTTTGAGCCAATCAAACACTCACCCCCAGTCAACTGATCTGGGTTTAATCCATCATCATTCTTTAGCTCACTCCACCACCCCAGTTCAGACATGGCCATATGCAAATCAGTCTGACCCTGTGCCTCATGGGAACAGTCCAGCCCGAACTGCCAAGCCATGATTTCCCTGGACCGGAAACAAGCATCCTAGGACCGGTTTCTGGCATTTCAGCCGTCATCAGCCAGGCTTGCTTGAATCCAGTGGCAAAGTGAGCAAGGGACCCACGTCTGGGCATACCCCCGCCAACTTAGGGCGACCAAGCGATACAAAGGGGATGATGGACGGAGCGTTTGAGCCAATCAAACACTCACCCCCAGTCAACTGATCTGGGTTTAATCCATCATCATTCTTTAGCTCACTCCACCACCCCAGTTCAGACATGACCATATGCAAATTAGTCTGACCCTGTGCCTCATGGGAACAGTCCAGCCCGAACTGCCAAGCCATGTCTTCCCTGGACCGGAAACAAGCATCCTAGGACCGGTTTCTGGCATTTCAGCCGTCATCAGCCAGGCTTGCTTGAATCCAGTGGCAAAGTGAGCAAGGGACCCACGTCTGGGCATACCCCCGCCAACTTAGGGCGACCAAAGCGATACAAAAGGGGATGATGGACGGAACGTTTGAGCCAATCAAACACTCACCCCCAGTCAACTGATCTGGGTTTAATCCATCATCATTCTTTAGCTCACTCCACCACCCCAGTTCAGACATGGCCATATGCAAATCAGTCTGACCCTGTGCCTCATGGGAACAGTCCAGCCCGAACTGCCAAGCCATGTCTTCCCTGGACCGGAAACAAGCATCCTAGGACCGGTTTCTGGCATTTCAGCCGTCATCAGCCAGGCTTGCTTGAATCCAGTGGCAAAGTGAGCAAGGGACCCACGTCTGGGCATACCCCCGCCAACTTAGGGCGACCAAAGCGATACAAAAGGGGATGATGGACGGAACGTTTGAGCCAATCAAACACTCACCCCCAGTCAACTGATCTGGGTTTAATCCATCATCATTCTTTAGCTCACTCCACCACCCCAGTTCAGACATGGCCATATGCAAATCAGTCTGACCCTGTGCCACATGGGAACAGTCCAGCCCGAACTGCCAAGCCATGTCTTCCCTGGACCGGAAACAAGCATCCTAGGACCGGTTTCTGGCATTTCAGCCATCATCAGCCAGGCTTGCTTGAATCCAGTGGCAAAGTGAGCAAGGGACCCACGTCTGGGCATACCCCCGCCAACTTAGGGCGACCAAAGCGATACAAAGGGGATGATGGACGGAACGTTTGAGCCAATCAAACACTCACCCCCAGTCAACTGATCTGGGTTTAATCCATCATCATTCTTTAGCTCACTCCACCACCCCAGTTCAGACATGGCCATATGCAAATCAGTCTGACCCTGTGCCTCATGGGAACAGTCCAGCCCGAACTGCCAAGCCATGTCTTCCCTGGACCGGAAACAAGCATCCTAGGACCGCTTTCTGGCATTTCAGCCGTCATCAGCCAGGCTTGCTTGAATCCAGTGGCAAAGTGAGCAAGGGACCCACGTCTGGGCATACCCCCGCCAACTTAGGGCGACCAAAGTGATACAAAAGGGGATGATGGACGGAACGTTTGAGCCAATCAAACACTCACCCCCAGTCAACTGATCTGGGTTTAATCCATCATCATTCTTTAGCTCACTCCACCACCCCAGTTCAGACATGGCCATATGCAAATCAGTCTGACCCTGTGCCTCATGGGAACAGTCCAGCCCGAACTGCCAAGCCATGTCTTCCCTGGACCGGAAACAAGCATCCTAGGACCGGTTTCTGGCATTTCAGCCTAGTTAACACAACTGAAACGAAGTG